>CM029023.1:72889554-73489554 GCA_016801055.1 Panax notoginseng
ACAGTGTGCTATGTGAATATATCATGTAGATTCTGTAAAGGCTGTCGTCAATCGAGTAAGTTATTTGAAGACGCTGAAAGGCAAGTTTTCTTAACGCTTGTCTAACTTCCATGTTAGCCAAGTTTTATGTGATTCGTTGAACTGAATTGCAAGACTTGTATTAAAGAAAGGGTCGATGCCAGATTTTAACTCGGTTAGACTATTCGTAATATATAGATTGATTATTATTCATATAATTCTATATAGAAATGTTAACGCTATCCTATGCCAAGTAATTGGTACAGACGTGAAGGTAAGGTTTGTCTATGAACAAACAAAAGTATTTTTCATCGAATATTTGATGCGCACGTGAGTTTGCCAAAAATATTAAACGTAAATACGTTTAATGAATGAGTGTTGATCAACATAGAGTACTATAGGCTGATCACCTAGAAGTGCTCATAAGTTATATGGATGAATGGCCTTAGTGCTGTGGACTCCTTTTCAAGTATGAAAACTGAAAGTTTCTGTTCATGGTCTATCGATCGGTTCAGAATTCCTAATCTATTCTATACTTTGGGAATTGATGTTATAAACTTTTAAAGTATTATTGATTCATAATACTTTATAACTATTGTTCAGTTATGTCGGAATTGTTATATAATTCATGAATGTGGTATTCCTGTTATCCTTGATTAAATTTGTTGGGCTGTCATGCTCACTTCTTGCGTGAATTATATAACTGAAGTTAAAGATGAACATACTGTGAATGCCAAGAGAGATAAGGGCAAAGCTAAGATGGATGCTTAGGCATTGTGTAATAGTTTAGTAAGTTTGTATGTATTATACATTATGAACAATGAACGAATAAAACTTAAGGGGGCGTCACAGGTTGGTATGAAAGCCTTAGGTTATAAAACTTAAGGGGGGAAAACCTTAGGCTAATAACCTCGTAAGGAAGGTAAAGTCCGAGGAATGAAATTCAAGTCCATTGAATTAATAAGATATTGAGATAACTCAATATCAAAAGGCTTAAAAGATGGAAATTAATCTTAAAGATATTAAATGTAATTTGTGCTTAAAATATTGTGTATTATGTACTAATCAACGTGTTATGTGTTTGTAGATGTCAAACGATAACTTGATGTTTAGAAACGTGGAAATGATAAGTGAGGACTCAGTTAACCAAGTTGAGGTTGTACGAATGCCAGTGGCAGAGGTACCGATAGTTGTACTAGACGACTCAGACATTGAGGAGTACATCTCTGAGGAGGAATACTTTGAGGAGACCATGTGATTAGCATCGTACCTTAACGAGATGCTAGATGTGGAGGAGGTGACATCGATTAACACGGTGTTACCTACTCAGGAGCCAACATCTCTGGATACAACTAGAGCATTGTATCTGGCAGTGTTGGATAAGAATGTGCATTTGCGCACTATGGTAGACGCACAGAATGAGGAAATAGCTGCCTTATATGAGGCGAAAGAATCTGCAGAGGCAGACTTTGAGTCAGAGCACCACGAGAAAGTTCTTATGACTGATAAGGCTCGTGACTATAAGGATGAGGTCCTTGAGTTATAAAAGAAATTGGTTGAGAAAGACCATAAAATAACTAGGATGTCATACATCCGCGAATGCGATCACGAGGATTTCAAGCTGAAAATTTCTTGTTATTCTATCGAGTCCGGGAAGACTCGATATACCATAAGTCGAGATATAGTGTTGATTCTGGAAAATCAGAAATATGAGAATGTCATTCGACAGTGTTAGTAGATCGCTAGATCTTTTTGTATATAAGTAGTGACGTAAAACCCTCTTTTGTATAACTAAGGGTAGTCTTTTTGTAAATTCCAATTTTTGTAGAAGGCAATCATGGGATAGTATGTAATAGCTTTTGGCTAAGGGAACATGATGTAAATAGTTTTGACTATGGAAGCATATTTATATAATGAAGTTTTTATTTAATGTGCTTGTTGTGGTATGAATGGTTGTTATTGATTTAGAATGATAACCGAGTAGTTAAATAGATAATAACGAAGCTTTATTTATTTAATCAGAATTATGCCGCCGAGAAGGAGACAACGGAACCTAGAGGCCGAGTCTTATAATGAAAATCAGGGGGGTCCTAACAACCCTATGCAAGAGTTCATTAATTTATTAACGGATGTATTTAACCAAGTGGGGGGGGGGATTCCTGTAGCTCCTGGGGTAGCAAGAACAACTACCTTTAAGGACTTTAAAAGTGTGGGTCCTCCCGAGTTCGGAGGAACGACGGATCCACTAGAAGCCCAAACATGGGTTAGAGAGATTGAAAAGGCGTTTATGATAACCAACGTAGGTGAGGCGTAAAAGACTTATTTTGCGACTTACATGATGAAGGGGGAAGCCAACTACTGGTGGGAAGCTCACCAGGGTGGGGCTAGGACAGAGGCTGTTACGTGGGAACAGTTTAAGAAGGTTTTCTTTGAGAACTATTTCCCTAGTAGCATGCAGGGTAGGATGGAAATTAAGTTCCTAGAACTTAAACAGGGGGATATGACAGTTCCCCAGTATGCCGCCAAGTTTAATGAATTGGCGAGATTTGTTCCACATCAGGTGGATACAGAGGAAAGAAAGGCGCGCAGATTTGAGCATGGCTTAAAACCCTGGCTCTTTAGTAGGATATCGATTTTCCAGAGTGCTTCCTACGGGACCATTCTGGAGAAGGCGATAATAGCTAAAGGTGGTGGTGAGGCTTTGTCTCAGTACCACAAAGAGCGGAATATTAAGTGTAAGTTAGAAGGAGGTAATAAGGCTGAAGTTGCCAGCGAAAGCAGTAACTTGCCAAAGAGGAAGAGTTTTAACCCTGGGAATACCGGGGTAAAGCAGGGAGATCCCAAACGGAGGACGGAAGCATGTAAGACATGCGGAAAATCTCACATGGGAGTCTGTTTAAAGGGGAAAGCAGTATGCTACAACTGTGGGCAGGAGGGGCATTAGTCACCTAACTGTCCTAACCCTAAGAAGAACCAGGTGTGTTTTGTCTGTGGATCAATGGACCACGTGGCAAGAAATTGCCCGAAGAAGGGCTTAGAGGGGAATAAGAGTTCTGGTAGTGGTAAATTAGCCATTACTGAACCAACACCATCAGTGGGTAGACCCTCAGCTCGTACGTTTAATATGACTGTTCAAGATGCAGTTGAATCAACAGATGTGGTAGTAGGTATCATTCCGATCAATAAGATAAATGCTTATGTGCTATTTGACTCGGGTGCTACTTGTTCTTTTATAGCACGTGAATTTGCTAAGTGATTAGGTTTAATCCCTGAGAAGTTACCTATACCTTTAGACGTTAAGGTAGCAAACGAAGAGATAATCCCCATTAAACATATTCATAAGGATTGTTGCATGGAAATTAGAGGGAATAAGTTATCGGTAGATTTAGTACCGATAAGGCTAAAAGAATTTGACGTAATTCTTGGTATGGATTGGTTGGTTAACCATAAGGCGATTATAGATTGCCATAGGAAAAGTGTAAACCTTCGGTTTTCTAAGAAAACCAAGGTAGTGTTCTTCGGTAGTAATTCACCGAGACGCTCTTGTTGTCTATCTATGACACAAGCTAGGAAGATGTTGAGAAAAGGATTTGTAGGTTATCTGTGCCATGCTGTGGATATCCAAAGAGTGGGAACATCCTTGGATCAGATACCTATTGTGCAAGAGTTCGCGAATGTATTTTCGGAGGAGTTATCGGGCATTCCACCGAACAGGGAGGTGGAGTTTGTAATTGATCTGTTATCGGGAATGGCACCAGTTTCAAGGGCACCATATTGAATGGCACCAGTTGAGATGAAGGAGTTAATGGTTCCATTACAAGAACTATTAGATAAGAAGTACATTCAACTGAGTGTGTCTCCTTGGGGAGCATCGGTGTTGTTTGTAAAGAAGAAGGATGGGTCGTTAAGGCTTTGTATCGACTATCGAGAGTTGAACAAGTTAACGATTAAGAATAAATACCCTTTGCCCAGGATCGATGATCTATTTGATAAGTTGAAAGGGGCAAAGTATTTTTCTAAGATAGATTTGCGCACGGGATATCATCAGTTAAAGGTGAGGAAGGAAGATGTACCTAAGACGGTGTTCAGAACTCGTTATGGTCATTAAGAATTTTTAGTAATGTCGTTTGGGTTGACTAATGCGCCAGCCGCATTTATGGATATGATGAACAAAGTGTTCAAACAATATTTGGACAAGTTTGGTGTAGTGTTCATTGATGATATTCTAGTCTATTCAAAGATGCCAGAAGATCATGCGAAACATTTAAGAATAGTGTTGGAGACACTACGGAAGGAGAAGTTATATGCAAAATTCACAAAGTGTGAATTTTGGCTTGAGAGGATGCAGTTTCTAGGACATGTTATTGATAAGGATGGCATTTCCATAGATCCGACAAAAGTAGAAGCAGTTAACGAATGGGAGCAACCGAAAACGCCAACTGAGGTTCAGAGTTTTCTGGGGTTAGCGGGATATTATAGAAGGTTAATTCCGGACTTTTCTAAAATAGCTACTCCGTTAACAAATCTGACAAGAAAGTGGGTGAAGTATGTGTGGACTGAAAAATGTGAGAACAGTTTTCAGTAGTTGAAGAAGAGGTTAAGTGAGGCACCTGTATTGTCCTTACCAGACGATACAGGAAATTTTGTAGTGTATAGCGATGCTTCACATAAAGGACTGGGTTGCGGCTCAAGATAGGCAGAAGAAGTATGCAGATCCTCACAGAGAGAATAGAAAATTTGATGTAGGATCTTTAATTTTTCTGAAAGTATCACCTTGGAAGGGGAAGATACGTTTTGGAAAGAAAGGGAAGTTAAGTCCAAGGTTTGTAGGACCTTTTGAGATTTTAAGAAGGGTAGGAGAAGTAGCTTATGAAGTAGCCTTACCTCTAGAGATGGAACACATTCATAATGTGTTTCATGTGTCAGTGTTGCGTCCTTATAAACCGGACTATAAACACATGATAGAATATGAATCTATTCAGATAGAGAAGGACTTGTCCTATGAGGAACTTCCAATTTAAATTATTGATAGGAAGGAACAAGTTTTAAGAAATAAGGTAATACCTTCAGTGAAGGTGTTATGGAGAAACCACAATGCTGAAGAAGCAACGTGGGAGCTCGAAAGTAAAATGAAGGAAGATTTTCCTCATTTGTTTATGTAATTATAAGCTAAGATTCTGGGGACATAATCCTTATAAGGGGGAGAGAATGTAACGCCCGAGAAAATCGGATTTGTATGACAATTAAATTTTTATTTGATTATGTGAATTAAATGAATTTAATTGATTTTTTTGTGAGTAAGCTATGTGAAGGTCGTTCTATGAACTAAAATGTGCTAACGTGGTTAGTATTCTGGCTACGTGTTAGAAATAATTGTTTGGAAATTTCAAGACGAAAATAATTATTTTCCGAGAAATTTTTGTAAAAACACTATTCATCCGTTTCTGTTCGGAGAATTATTTTGAAATTCCGAGAAACGCGTAATGATAGAATATCGTGATAAGATGGAATATATGATAATATTTCATTTATGGCAAACGCAGTTTTCGCCTGTGAACTTAAAACCTAAGGGTTGAGTATATTGATTTCAGAGAGGGAAAAAATATGCGTAGAAGGAATGTCGTTAGGGTTAATGCGAGTTTCATACATTTGGTGATACTATTTAGTATCTATGTATAATACGTTGAGTAAATACGAAGTACAATACGATTTTTGTACGAGTAGTGTATGGAGATGATACGTGAATTGTACGTATGTGATATGATTCGTATTATAGAATTAAGTTAAGACTTAATGACTAATTCATTTGAGTTGGATTATTAATTAATCCAATCATTTGAATGATCAAGGCCCAATGTTAATTTAGTTAAGCCCAATTCAAAAAAACCAAACCGTGGGTCGAACCGGTGGGTTACCGAATGGGTAAAACCCATGGGGCAACCCATGGGATATCACATGGGGTGGTGGGCCGACCACCTTGGTGTGGAAGCCAAGCATAAGGTTTGGTCACCAAGTGTTTTACTTGGTGACCACACATGAATAGTAAGGAGGTTTGTGTTTTAAAGTCCAAATTGCCCTCCATTCTAGTTTTCTATAAATAGGAAGCTAGGTTGATTCATTTGAGAGTTTTTCCAAGACTCAACCTAGATTATTTGAGAGAGAAAGAGAGCTAGACTCATAAAACATACACTTTGGAAGCTTGATCTTAGAGTTTTCCAAGAAAGAACACCAAGAGTTCTCAAGGTATAATCCTTACCTTTCATCTCCATCTCTTTTAGATTTTCTTTCATCTTAAAGAATCAAAGAATGGGTGGTATATGTCTTGTGTGAGGATTTAACGATGACTTACCATAGATTCAATCTCTATAAGTCATGAGATTATAAGAATCATAAGGTTTAATATAGTTTTGAACCATGAAAATATTGATAGTTGAGATCGATTGTTGAAAAACAATTGAGCTCCATCAATACGTTAGTATATTCATCTTCTTTGGTTAGGATGTAGATATGAAATCGATGGAGTATTCCATGTGATTTGGCTTAGAGAACATTAGTAACGAAGTTATAGCGAATTTTACGGAAATAGACGTTAAACGTCGAAAACGTAGAAATTCTGGAATAGTAGTCAAAAGTTACCGTGAGACTTGAAAATGTTGGTTTTCAATGTCAACACGTGAGATAGGGTGATTAAGAGTTGTGGGTTCGAGAATCGTCGGATTCCAACTTAAACCGAAGAAAACGAGCATTGAAGGCTCATTAACATTTTCAAACGTCTATAAAATGAACTCAATAGTGAATTTTGAGTTAACGGATTCGAAAGTGTCAAATTCTTATATGAACGCATAGGGTATGTCATTTATGATGTGTAGGCTTTTGAACGGACCAAATCGGGCTTATAACGAAGAAGTTACGGCCCCGAGAATTTCACAAAAAAATTCAAAACTACTGAGAATCTGGTACTGAGGTCTGGCGCTGCGGCGCCAGACGTAGTGTAAAAAGTCGCGCCGCAGCGCCAATTATGGCCGGGAAAAAAAAAAGGTCTGGAGACTTGCGCCGCAGTGCCAAGTCTGGTCAAAACCTCTGAAGAGTGGCGTCGCAGCGCCACTAGTATGCATAGGATGTCGCACCGCAGCGCGGGTTCAGGGCTTATGATAGTAACTTAGGTTTTAAACTTCAATTGTTGCGAGACCTACCTGAGTTGAGTTTATATACTCAATGAATGTACTAAGACTAATCCTATACTACTTATACTATGGTATATGGTATGAAACTTAGGAAGGTAATGCATGTTAACAAGATATGTACGATGAACAAAGTTGGTACCTTATCAACGATGTTTGAGTCCGGTTAATAAACGACAGTTGAGTGATAAACTGGGACGAAGGGTAATAAGTCATGTTGACTTTAATAAAGATATTAAGTTAATAAAGACATAGAAGAGAAAAAAGCTTGTAGGAACAATGTGAATAGTTGTTTGATAGCTAATTACAGTGTGCTATGTGAATATATCATGTAGATTCTGTAAAGGCTATGGTCAATCGAGTAAGTTCTTTGAAGATGCTGAAAGGCAAGTTTTCTTAACGCTTGTCTAACTTCCATGTTAGACAAGTTTTATGTGATTCGTTGAACTGAATTGCAAGACTTGTTTTAAAGAAAGGGTCGATGCCAGATTTTGACTCGGCTAGACTATTCGTAATATATAGATTGATTATTATTCATATCATTCTATATAGAAATGTTAACGCTATCATATGCCAAGTAATTGGTATGGACGTGAAGGTAAGGTTTGTCTATGAACAAACAAAAGTATTTTTCATCGATTATTCGATGGGCACGCGAGTTTGCCAAAAATATTAAACGTAAATACGTTTAATGAATGAGTGTTGATCAAGATAGAGTACTATAGGCTGATCACCTAAAAGTGCTCGTAAGTTATACGGATGAATGACCTTAGTGCTATGGACTCCTTTTCAAGTATGAAAACTGAAAGTTTCTGTTCATGGTCTATCGATCGGTTCAGAATTCCTAATCTATTCTATACTTTGGGAATTGATGTTATAAACTGTTAAAGTATTATTGATTCATAATACTTCATAACTATTGTTCAGCTATGTCGGAATTGTTATATAATTCATGAATGTGGTATTCCTGTTATCCTTGATTAAACTTGCTGGGCTGTCATGCTCACTTCTTGCGTGAATTATATAACTGCAGTTAAAGATGAACGTACTGTGAATGCCACGAGAGATAAGGGCAAAGCTAAGATGGATGCTTAGGCATTGTGTAATAGTTTAATAAGTTTGTATGTATTATACATTTTGAACAATGAACGATGTAACCAGTTTATGAACCTAGGAAGGATTATATTTTGATTGTAATAAGAAGATAGTAATTACCTTCATTTCGTTGTATTTCAATGGAATGATTGTATGGATGTTAGTACAGTGGAGCACCATCTGTCGGGTTGGAAGATACCCGAATTTGGGGGCGTCACAATGTACTTAGGAATGTATGTACTGTTTTCCATTCCCTACATCATATTGCCATCTATTATCTATAATGCATGTATCATGTTATGCATATGTATGTATGTCCAGAGATATTCTACATTGACCCCTGGATTATATTATTATACGGCCTACACAGATGTCTTCTTCGACAGTCAGCAGCATTGATCACACCCTACCAGTGTTGATAGTTTCCCTCTTGAGGTCGTGGTATGATAGTATGTCTCCTACAGAGAGGGTGGCTGTAGATCAGCTATTACAGCATTCTATGACCCTCTTGATGTTTTAGTTTCCCGTAGGCTTTGTAGAGGGTATGCTAGAGCATTGGATACTGGAGAGACAGGTTTTTCGATTTAGTACCCAGGAGTTGACTCCTACATTAGAGGAGTACGGGCAGTTGACGACTTTTTCATTAGACAGACCTTGCGCTCATATGGCTGTCAAAGATATGCGCTGGCAGTTCATGACCCTCACTGGGTTATGGCATAGAGTAGAAGAGGATGAGATTACATCCGGTCATGTATTATCCTAGCATTTCCTGATAGATAGGTTTGGCTCATTGGACAGCTACGCACGACATTCTGGGGATTTCACCACACCAGAGGATTAGTGGCATTTGGCCAGAGTGGATGTATTCATGATTTGTATAGTGGCGTATGTGTACATGCCATGGTATATGGATGAGCTGGACATCAGTGTTATCATGGCAATGAGAGATCTCAGGGAGGGTCATACCATCATTTCGATGATTGTGGTGGAGACGTTGAGGTCGGCCATGTTTTGCAGTACCTACCCTATAGGGGTATTCACAGGTAGTTCGGTCATGTTGCACGTGTGGTTTATGTCACACTTGAGATCGATTGGCACTTTCTGTCAACACGGGTACTACTTTACCCTTGATATAGCTATGACTTTCTCCTTTCAACCATCGGAGTGTACAAACGCTATGTCTTGGTCGATATTCCTGGAGGAGATCAGAGATCCATTTGGCATCCTTCCGTACACAAGGCTTACCTCACCCTATAGCTTTATTAATCAAGCTCCGGGCATGGATTATCTCCCTCTGGCTGGTTTGAGGGGCATGACTACCTACCACCCACTGGCCGTGATGTCACAGTTTAACCAGTTCCAGGACTTCCATCCTGTCAGGAATAAACATGTGAATGATATTCCTATTTACATATGATTTGATTATGATATATATATATATGAATGAATATTCAAGTATGTTTGCATTAGCAAAAGCTGTAAAGTCCTTTGACAGATAATAGAAAAATATGTACAAGGACTTAGAATGAATTGATCAAATATGTTAGGTTGATCCTTCATAAGCAAAACAGCTTTGTAAAGTCCTTAAAAATAAATGATGTACAAGGACTATAAATATAGAAAGATCAAGCATGTTAAGTTGATCTTATGATGTAATAGATAGGCTTGTCTGATCGTCGAGCACTGCACCAAAAATTGTATTTTTCCAGGAGAGTCAAGGAAAACTCGAGAGGTATCAGGGCAAAATCATAGTCTGCAAGATAGTAGTCTTGGAGTTCGTAGGCTGCCAGGAAAGACGAGGAAGGATCGTAGTGTGTCGAGTAGAACTTCCTCGTAGCCGAAGTCTGCTGAGGAAGTCATGTTCAGAATCGTAGAGATAGCCTGCCTACGAGCCGACCGATCATCTGCCAAAGCCAAGTCAAGAATCATAGACTACACTCAGAATCGTAGAGTCTACTGATCATATAAGAGGCAGAGATCGTAGTCGAGCAAGATCAGATGAAGACATCGAGCACAAAGGAATAAATCGTAGAGTGTCAAGATCTGATCTCTAAGTCATGGTGTCTGCACAGCCGAAGCTGAATCATAGAGTGCAGAACTACGACCTCAATAGAAATGCTCACAATGCCATGGCAGAATCGTAGAGCTTATACGATTCTCAACAAATGAACACTCCCAGAATATCCAAAGGAACCAAGCCTCTGGTTGACACTGCAAAGATACATCCCACCTGAAGGGAACTAGAGAGCACTGAACGAATGGCATGTATGCTAACAGAAGATCTAAGCATAAACCCAATCAGCATCAAGATTGAGTTGTGACGCCATTCGAGATGAATTCTTCCACAAGTTGATCAGAAGAAGACTTCAGTAACTGACTGAGGAAAGTCATCAAGTGCACTAGCTATCATGTGATAAGATGACAACGATCTTGGAAGTATTCAGGATCGTAGTGTTTGCCAAACAAAGAAAGAACAGATGGAGTGCATACAGAGATACTGGACAGCTTCTAAAGAACAAGGCCAAAGTGATTAAGCATTGGGTCAGTCCATTTATGATAAGTGAATGGGAGATCACAAGGAGAAACTGAGCTGGACGCGCCACATATCTGAAGTGTCTTGCTATTCATAAGGGACCAGAACAGAGAAATCAAGCCATCAGTATCTGAGAGTAGTCGAGGGTAACAGAAGTGTTGAAGCACTGCACAAAAGAAGGAAGATATGTTCTACATTGAAGATCTAGTCAAACACTCTTCAAGATCGTAGTGTTGTCTCTACCCGTCAACAGACACTACGATCAGGTCCATGAAGACATGCATCAGAAGCGTAGAGTTCGAACAGCTGCAGGTTGAAGCACTGGCAACGGTTCAATCTGAAGAGTGAGATTCAGACAAGAGCTTATTGAGAGCATCGATGCAAAAGGACAACCTCTGATCGAGAAATCAGAAAGAGGAAATAAAGTCTTCGACCTGCCCAGGACATTAAAGTAACATCTCTGACGGGGTAGGTGAAATAGCAGACGGCAGTGTCAGAAAGTTATGACATGTCATATCTACAGTCTACTTCAATCAACTCAAGATCAGTGAAGATATTTGAATATCTTTCAACGGCTACTTTCCAACGGAAGGATTTGGAAGGAGTATAAATTAGCTAGAGCTTCAAAGATCAAGAGTGGTTGAAGTTGCCGAGTTTGGAGTAACGGTGGACTATTCTAAACCATGTGAGGTAGTGAGTCCGAAGGCACACTCTACGATCCACCAAGAACACTTAGAGTCAGACAAAAAAAGAAGTAGAAGTAAGAGTTCTACAATGTAGAAGTTAGAGTTCTACTACTTGAAGAGTGTTTTGAACTTCCAAGAGAAAGAAGAGCATCATGTCATCTTGGTTTCCATAATGGGTAGACTCTAAGTACGATAGAGAAGAGCTCATAGTCATCTTAGCAAGTCCATCATGAGAAGGCATCGAGTATCAAGAAAGGAGATCACAAACGTCATCATGGTGGCAAGCATGAGAAAGTTTCTAAGTACCTAGCAGAAGAGCTTACAGTTATCTTAGAAACCCATCATGTGCTGCCATCATGTATCAAGAGGAATGATCTTCAAGGCAGTCATCAAGGGATCATCCAAAGTAGTTGAGTAACTGAAGAAGCTGAGCATCATGCAACACTCAACTGCACTTCAAGGGTGATCACGCCAAGCTGCTAAGTACAGAAGATGTTCAGAGCATGAAGACATCTTAGCAGCTCATCACCAACTCCAACAAACAAACAAACAACTCAACGAGAAGCTAGGGCCTGAAGGGTCCTTGTCCGGAGGGACTAAATGAAGTTCCAAGCCTGCTGGACTAGAAGAGTTCCTAGGGAACTAGAGAGGTTCCAAGACTGCTGGCCTTGAAGAGTTCTTAGTGAACTAAAGTCCCAAGGCTGCTGGCCTTGAAGGAATCTTAGTGATTCAGGGTGCTGCCCTTCTTTAGTGGAAATCCTGCTAGTTGAAAGCAGAAGAGTGGATTAGGAGCTTGAGTCTCTGAACCACTTAAAACACCTTGTGTCTTTTACCTTATGTCATTTACATTATGTAAATTAACTGCTATAACTGGTATGTATGTTTTAACTGCTTACAACTGAACTAACTCTACGAACAATGTATGTTTGATTACTAATATATCAATGAAGGGAATCTTTTACTTATTCCGCTGTGCTTGAAAAGATTCTAATGTTTGACATTTACTAATTCATAAGTAACACAAAACAAACAAGAAAAGTATTTGAAATTATAAAGGATCTATTCAACCCCCCCTTTTAGATCTATATTGTGCCTACTAGGAACTAACAATTGGTATCAGAGCAGGTTCTCAGGCTATATTCAAAAGCTAATCGCTTTGAGTCTGATCCTAGGCACAAACATTGTTCTAAACTTAGTTTAGTAGTAAGTCACTTGTTATATGCAGATAAGCTCACACGTTGGAAATACTATGTACAGGTTAAATATGTATATACACCTGAAGCTGCTCAGATTGGTCCACGTTCTTGAATGTCATATCAACAAGACCAATCCTTACTTGAAGTCAATCTTGTAGTCTGACGACCAGGCTAGAAAGCTCAAGAGACATCCAAAGAAAAGAGTCAAACATCAACCAGCCTGAAAAGATGAAAAGGCCATACATGCAAAGAAATGCTTATCAAGAGAAGAAAGAAAAACTCCTCAAACTTATGTCTGGCCAACCAGCAGCTGGATGTAAACCCTGTAAACTGAAGGATGTCAAAGAACAAAAGATGCTGAGATTCTCCTAGCCTGCATCTTCAAGACCACGACTGATTGATTAAAGGCCAACAAGAGCAACAAGCTGTCAGGAGAAAATATGAAGCTATGCACATCAATGCCTAAACTCAGTATATTAAAGATAACTGACAGTAAAAAGGTACGGTTCCTCACTATTATACATGTGTACATCATAAATACACCTTCTTATGAACTATAACAGTATTTTGTCAAAGAGTCATAATCTACCTAAAAAGGCGAAGAGAGAAAGTACCCTGAGAATGAAAATTCAACTGCCTACAAACTTTCTCTCCACCCAAGTTTTAGGTTGAAGATGATATCTTGAAAGAAATCTGAAATAGGTCATAAGCATATCAAAGGTCAAATCAATTTTTATGTGGAGTAATATTTCCTGATGGGTTAGTATGTATATACAAACCTATGTTCTAAGTGTTTGATAACCCACAGAGTATGATCAGTTCTACAAGTGTATTTTGATGATTTGTATAAACTGATCACCTCCATGAATCAACAAGATACACATAAATTGTAGAGTTGATTTTCACTCTGAGAACACTCAAACATTGTGAACATAACCCAGCAAACGATGAAACTATCAAAGAGAAAGAGTGTGTTATTAAAATGACAAATCTTACACACACTCACCTTCATGCGTCTCAAAATGTATTATCTAAAACTAGTTGCATGTATGAATATGATTGATGGTGATAAATGTGATGATTATCCAAATATGAGGAACAGGGGTTTAGAAAACTAACCTAGCAGGACCAATTTAATTGTGGGTACCAAAAAAAGAAATGTATCTAACCTGCAGGTACTTGGTCTGTCTGACCACACTAAGGAATGCTGAAGCAGAAGACTTCAGTCAAGAAGACTCAACCAGTAGAAGGCTAAGGACTATTCAGAAGTGATTCTGATAAAGTTCCTATATGTCCAAGCTTGTCCTTGAAGACCCTCTGAGCTAACCAGAATGGAGCTCACATGGCTGCTAATCTGTATATGGAAGCAAGTCAGTCAACCAAAGATGAAAAGGGTCTTATATGCTCAAAAGAAAGCAAAGCATGCTATATGAGTAGAATCCTCAAGGAAGCTCATGACAGAGGATCATCGAGCATCAGTCAAGAGGAACTCATCGTGGAAGCAAAACTCAGCAAGCACAAGACTGTCAAAGAAGACTACGTTCGTCGTGCTGTCAAAAGATCGTAGAGTGATCAGTTCTGAAAATATCCATGTCTACGATTCAAGGAGATTTAAGTAATAATGGTGATTCCAGTCAGAAGAAGATATGCAAGGCTGCCTTCTAATGAACATAAAGAAAAGGGAATCACATCTACCTGAGAAGATAGCATCAACCATGGGGGAACAGTGATCTGTTAAGAAGCAACATAACTGATATATATTATGAAGTAATGTACTAGCTACAGAGTCCCAAAACTTTGTGGCTGATGAACCAAAAGAAGATCCATAGTCAGTAGGAACGTCTCAAAATGAACTACTGATAACCTTTCAGCCATTCAACCCAAAATCGTGGAGTTCATGAGATCAAACATCCGATCGTAGTGTAAGAACAGGTGGACACCACGATTACAGTAAATGCAATTGTCTAAAGTTGGAAGAGGACCTCCCCACCAGAAAAGGTCAAATGAGATATCAGTGCAAATCACTTCTAAAGTATTTCATCTGGAAAGCACCTCAGGGACAAACCTGACCCTTAGCTCACTCTAAGAGGTTGGCCCTTCCTGAGCTACCTTAACCCAGAAGGAATACTTAGTAAAGTTCATCTCAAGGACCAAGAAGTCAACGATCGTAGAGTCGAGGTTGAAGAGAACTCCACGATCGCAGTGCAACCTCAGCGATCGTAGAAGACAACTCGATGATCATAGTCCTACCAAAAGGTACTACAGTTCACAAGGAGCTTGGAAATTGGGACAATTGCTCAACCATTCAGATTATGAGAAGAGAAGTTCAGATATATCAGTGGTCAAGCTATGCAGTTTCAGAATGAGGATGAATGTCAAAACCATCCACTGCAGCATTTCTCAAAAATTGATTGTTGAGTCAACATAGGAAAATGTAGAGTCCATAGCTGCCTTACTATGCTACTCTTCGTACCAAAGAGGTCAACGGTCAATCCACATCAATTAAACGTTTACTCTTCTAAGGGAAATATCTAACTAAAAAGTTATGGGGAGTTACAGCTCATTATTGGGCATCGTGCAACCAATGGTTGGTTGACACGTCATTGGTTATGCAAAGTTAGAAGGAACTGCCATAAAGACAAATTCAAAATCTACAAACAGTTATCAGAAGCTACCGAACCTTTCTCCCTCCCATTTTTAAACCGTAGAATTCTCTCGAAAGCCAAAATCAATTAATCCTCCAAAGCCTTTACCCAAATCACAATCAGCTATCTCTCATAAACCCCTCCGAATCAAATACCCATATTCTTCGAACTGCTCAAATAGAAAACTGGCGAGTAATCACTGGCATTCAGCTCGGAATCAAATCATTTGAGAAATCCAAAAAGAAGTTCAGAAACATTCTCGAACTTGTAAAGAAAGCTGGATTCTTAGAATGCCTTGAGGCTAGCACTCGAGCATATGTTGACCTGGTCAAGGAGTTCTACTCAAATGCTTCCATAAACTCCGGAACCCTTTCTACCAAGGTCAAAGGTCAGTCTCTAAAGCTGAAATCTTCTGACCTCAATCAATGCTTAGGCTTTCCTGACCAAGGATTGAAGAACCTTGATGATAACGATACGGAACAAGCAAATGAGATCATGGGGTACCAAAGAAACCCTAGTCTAAAGGACATGAAGAAGGAGTTTCCAGAGGAGTTCGAGTTCCTTGCTCAGATAGTGGGCAAATGTATTCTATGCAAGGATATTGCACATGACACTGTACTTGATCAACAGTTGAAAATCATGTCAGCTAAAGTTCTGAAGAAACAAATCTTTGGAGTTATCCTATTTGATTAAATCTCCAAATGGGTAGAAAAGGCTGAGTTGAAGAAGTCCACAGAAAAACCTCTGATAAAGGTGTTTCATGGAAGACTACTAAGCATTGTGATGAAGAAGAAGCTAGGAGGAAGAATCAAGGATGAGGAGGGAGAACCTCTTAATGTTCACAAAGTAATGTCTCCACAACTATTTGTGAATTGGAAGAAAAACTCGAAGGAGAACAGAAGGCTGACAACTGGGAGCAGTAGCAAGGCCTCTGCAAAGAAGAGGAAGGCAGAAGAGGTAGAAAGTTCTGAGTCTGATGACTCTATACCAGCAGCAACCACACCAGCTAGGAAAAAATCTAGAGGTGTGAAGAAAACCAAGGCCTCACCAAGAAGTCTCTCCACCAAAGACAAGGTTGAAGAAGAAAGAGTCTTAACTGCTGAAACCACAAAAAAGGAGAAGTAGCAGACTGCTTCAAGGGCCATCAAGCAAGAAAGCTAAGGTGGTAAACAAACCAGTCTCAGTTTCCCAAGATAGTACATCTGATGAAGAAAAGGACGTAGTGTCAGCAGAAGAAAAAGGAACTTCTAATGTCAAGGCTGAGTCCTCACAGACTAAATCCAGCAATGAAGGTGAAGCTGGATTAATGGAAGAAAATTCAGCATCTGCTGATAAAGAAGAATGCACAAGCCCTGTGGCTAACCCTCAAAGCATTCACACTGAGAATGAAGAAGAGATTCAAGCTGACCCAACTCAATCCCCAACTGCAAGTGCTTCAACAAGCCCAGATGATGGGTTAAATGATGCTGGTCCTAAAGAAGAAGAACATGCCCCTTCCAATCCTGAAAGCCCCTATGATGACTCAAAAGGTGATGAGTCCAAAGAAGAAGGGTTTGCCCGTACCAGTGCTGAACCCCAAGGAAGTTCGTCTGATGAACCAAAGGCTTCAGAGTTTGAAGATGAAGAAGAGTCTGACTCACCCATAGCTGAACCTCCAAGGAGAAGGAAAAGCTATAGACTACAAGCTAAGTTTGCCTCCCAAAGGAGAAGTGATCACTCAAATGTTGTCATTGAAGTAAGTGATGATAAGTCAGTATCAAAGGATGAAAGTGCTGAAGATGGGACCAGAGGTGAAGAAGATGCATTAGAAGAAGATCATGCTGAAGAAAGTTCTGAAAATGAAATGCAACAAGAAGGATTCATTGATGGAAATGATGAGAATGGTTCAGGTTCTGAAAAAGAAGAGATGGAAAAGGATTCTGGTTCTGCACCATAGGAATCAAAAGAACAAGAAGAATATCCAGTTCTTTCTCCCGCAAGATTTAACAGAAGAATAGTGGTGGAAGTCTCAAATGAACTACTAGAGGCACCTCCCGAAAGATGGGTAAGTCATGGAAATGAACAGCTCAAAGTAGTAAGGATGATTGCGTTTGAGGTATTTAAAAGCTGGAACAACATGGAACTAGACTGCACAACCATCCACTACAATCCTGATGATCTGCTTATGAGATGGTTTTTCCAATGGATGCCATAGCTAAAGGCTCACACTGAAAAAGATGGAAGCTACTACAGTTGGTGCTACTATCAGTTTCCAAGCATGGAGCTGGTGGCTCAGAACTTTCCCAGAGTGAAGAAGTTTGCCACCAAACTGATCAAGGACCACCCACTTCAAAGTCTATCGACATGCTGGAAACCACTATATTCCCTATGATCGTAGAGTGGACTCTCAAGGAAGAAGGATCATGACCAAGGAGATGATCATAGAATCTGTTCACTCTACTACTGATGGTGTTCAAGTTCAATACCTGAAGCCTTCATCAGCTCAAGCACTACTAACAGACATTCCTTCATCCTCAAACAGTAATTGGTACTCAACGATTGTTCAGATTCTCAAGGCTTTCGAAAATCTGTCCAAGGATGAAAATCGTAGAGTCCAATCTGATGCTCAACCAGAGGCTGCCCAACAAGATGATCAAACTCTTATGGAGCAGGAACTACTAAAGAATTCTAATGTGCTCATTGAGAAGATATCTAAAATAAATGAAGAGTCAAAGATGGTGTTGACAGCAGAAGGAGATACTTCCGTTCAGAACAGACTTCAAACTATAATGGATGATGTAACTCTCAAAATCAAAGAGAGAGATAACATCTATCTGAAGGCCATACATGATCAACAGGAAGAAGCTCTACGAGCACAGAAGGTCAATGAAGAGCATATCCAAGTCCTCTCTGATAAGATTGACAACATGAATCAGTCTTTCTCCATGCAACTTGAGTTGAGCCAGCAGGAACACAAGTTTGAAGTTGCTAACTCCTCCTATCTGATGGAGCAGCTTATGTCCAACATGGAGCAGCTCTCCTAAATGATTAATGACAAAAAGGGGGAGAAAAAGAGGTATACAAAGAGGTAGAGCAAGAGGCACTCAAAGAAGAGCAAGAATAGCAAAAGGATAGTAGAGAAGAAAACAAAGAAGCAGACAGCAGAAGAAGAAGCAGAGTCATCATCTGAGGGGGAGCCAAAAGATGATGATCACATAATCGTAGAGCCTGAGGGAGAGCATGTCAAGAAAGAAGCTGAAGGGGAGCAAAGCAAAGACAGAAGGTCATCATCCCAGGGGAGCAAGAGCAAAAATGTCAAATAGATAAATAGCTGATCAACAGACATTCTGGAAACATACATGGAGCCAAAGAGGTACATCTCTAACTAGTTAGAGATGTTCTGGATCCGGGATGTAAAATGTCAGTGTATTAAATTCCACATCATTATAAATGACATTCATGATTATCTATTTTAGAAATACAGCTGCTCACTGTATATAAGATTCATTCATAACATGCATATGCACTTATTGTTTTTGTCATAATCAAATAGGGGGAGATTGTCAGGAATAAGCATGTGAATGATATTCCTATGTACATATGATTTGATTATGATATATATATATATATATATATATATATATATATATATATATATATATATATATATATGAATGAATATGCAAGTATGCTTGCATTAACAAAAGGTGTAAAGTCCTTTGATAGATAATAGAAACATGTGTACAAGGACTTAGAATGAATTGATCAAATATGTTAGGTTGATCCTACAAAGGAAAAACAGCTTTGTAAAGTCCTTAAAAAGAAATGATGTACAAGGACTATAAATATAGAAAGATCAAGCATGTTAAGTTGATCTTATGATGTAATGGATAGGCTTGTTTGATCGTCGAGCACTACAACAGAAATCGTAGTCTGCCAGGAGAGTCAAGGAAAACTCGAGAGCTATCAAGGCAGAATCGTAGTCTAGAAGATAGTAGTCTTGGAGTTCGTACACTGCCAGGAGAGATGAGGAAGGATCGTAGTGTGTTGAGTAGAACTTCCTCGTAGCTGAAGTCTGCTGAGGAAGTCATGTTCAGAATCGTAGAGACAGCCTACCTACAAGCCGACCGAGCATCTGCCAAATCCAAGTCAAGAATCGTAGACTACACTCAGAATCGTAGAGTCTACTAATCATATAAGAGGCAGAGATCGTAGTCTAGCAAGATCAGATGAAGTCATCGAGCACAAAGGCATAAACCGTAAAGTGTCAAGATCTGATCTCTAAGTCAGGGTGTCTGCACAGCCGAAGTTGAATCGTAGAGTGCAGAACTACGACCTCAATAGAAGTGCTCACAATGCCAAGGTAGAATCGTAGAGCTTGTACGATTCTCAATAAATGAGCACTCCCAGAATATCCAAAGGAACTAAGCCTCTGGTTGACACTGCAAAGATACATCCCACCTGAAGGGAACTAGATAGCACTGAACGAATGGCATGTATGCTAACAGAAGATCTAAGCATCAACCCAATAAGCATCAAGATTGAGTTATGAAGCCATTCGAGATGAAGTCTTCCACAAGTTGATCAAAAAAAGACTTCAGTAACTGACTCAGGAAAGTCAGCAAGTGCAGTATCTGTCATGTGATAAGATGACAACGATCTTGGAAGTGTTCAGGATCGTAGTGTTTGCCAAACAAAGAAAGAACTGATGGAGTGCATACAGAGATACTTGACAACTTCTGAAGAACAAGGCTAAAGTGATTAAGCATTGGGTCAGTCCATTGATGATAACTGAATGGGAGATCACAAGGAGAAAACGAGTTGGACGCGCCACAAATCTGAAGTGTCTTGCTATTCAGAAGGGACCAAAACAGAGAAATCAAGCCATCAGTATCTGAGAGTAGTCGAGGCAAACAGAAGTGTTGAAGCACTGCACAAAAGAAGGAAGAGGTGTTCTACATCGAAGATCTAGTCAAACACTCTTCAAGATCATAGTGTTATCTCTACCAGTCAACAGACACTACAATCAGGTCCATGAAGACATGCATCAGAATCGTAGAGTTCGAACAGCTGAAGGTTGAAGCACTGGCAACAGTTCAATCTGAAGAGTGAGATTCGGACAAGAGCTTATTGAGAGCATCGATGCAAAAGGACAACCTCTGATCGAGAAATCAGAAGGAGGAAATAAAGTCTACGACCTGCCCAAGACATTAAAGTAACATCTCTGACGCGGTAGGTGAAACAGTAGATGGTAGTGTCAAAAAGTTATGACATGTCACATCTGCAGTTTACCTCAATCAACTCAAGATCTGTGAAGATATTTGAATAGCTTTCAACGGCTACTTTCCAACGGAAGGATTGGGAAGGAGTATAAATGTGACGCCCCCAAAATAGGTATACATCACCCATCTTGGGTCGCCAAATACATGGTACAAAGTTCAAATACAACTTAATTATACAACAGTCGTGTAAAATACGACAAAATATAAGCTGTGAGTTTTAATACAAATATTGTCATCTAGACAATATACAAACTCAAATTCAATATTATTACATTTATTTTTCCACTAGTTCACAAAATAGTGAGGACTACTATGGCAGACATCTGTACTGTCACTCCGTCCCCCGACTAGTCCCTGCTACGTTCTCATTTCCTGAAGAGAACAATGAAAGTAAAAGGGTGAGCTCAACTAGCCCAGTAAGAAATATTATGACTAAGATAATGCAGAATAAATTATCGTTAGCTTTCAACAGTGTTAAACTGATACAATATAACAAACATCAAGTTTAACTGCAGCGGAACAAACAATTCATTAAAAGAGTCAAGTATAGAATAAAATCTACTATCTTTTATGATTTAAAATTTTTTTCATCACTTTAATCGCTGAGACTCAGCTTAATAAATAATCCACATCATCCCTGCACTACGGCCAAGGATATTCATTAGTATTACAACCACAAATTATCCATATACTACGGGCCAAGGATATTTGTGTATTCATCAATGGTCATAATCATGCCAACAACTGTCCATCAATGCACTACGGCCAATGAGGACTTTTACCACATCATTTGTAACATTACGGTCATGATTATACCGAACACTCCCTGGTCATAATCATACCAAGTCCATCTATGCATTACAGGCCACAGATGACTTTCAACATAATATAAACATGAGGATGATGACAATGATATAAGAATTCAATAAAACAAGTTCAAGAATTAATTTATCCAGGAACTAATAACGTCCAAATTGTCAACATGATACTTCTTTATGGAGTAAAATTCAAGAATGCTCAGAAGAATATTTCCATGAAAAGATACTGGATGAAGCGCAAATATCAAGGATATTCCACTAATTTCATGGAGTATAAAAGTCAAAACTTTTACCAACTAAGTATAATAAAGAATGGAATAACAAAAGAAATCATCAGGCATGCGATAGACCGCACAGACATGTTATTCCAACAGAATAATAAATAACAGAACCAGGTCATGCGTAAAGCACAGACAGGATGTTCCAACAGAATAATAAATAATGGAACCGGGTCATGCGTAAAGCACAGGCATGATGTTCCAACAGAATGATAAAGAATGGAATAATAGAAGAATTTCATCAAGTATAGGGTAGTCCGCGTATACAGGTTATTCCAAAAGAATAATAAAGAATGGAATAACAAAGTTCTCTTCATGAATAAGAAAGAAATAATAACCCTTACCTTAGAAGAAGACTGGATATAGGAGTAGTGAAGTAGCAGAATACTTTTCTTCTTTCTCTCTATAATAATCGCTCAATAGATTTAGTGAATTGGTGAGAAATAAAGGAAGAATGAGCTTCTATTTATAGAAAAATATAATTTTTATAATTGCACGTTTTGGGGCTCAAAAAATTAAAGTATAATACCTTCCTCTTTTTCTTCAGTTTTAATTTAGTCCTACACGTATTATCAAACTTGCACCACCTCCCCTAATAGTAAATAATGTGAATTAATAGTATAATCATGTGACTCAATAGAATAATCATGTGAAAAAACTAATTACAATATAGTACCTCTATATATACCTCCATTTTTAACTTAGTCGTGCAAGTATTATCATTCTTGCACCAACTCCCCCAATAGTACAAGAATGTGAATCAATAGTACACACATGTGAACAAATAGTTATAATCATGTGAATTAATAGTAATTAATTGCTAATTTATCCGATTAATTACCCGACTGGTTAGTGTAACTTCCAGACATCAATTATTATTAAAATAACTGTCGATTTCCACTAACACAAATAATTCCAACACAATGAAAATATCAATTTCATCTTTAATCACCACGAACTTATTCATCATTAATATTATAACTCACAATATTTAACAACCAGATCGTTCCCAGGAAAGAGGGGGCTTTTCGATAAGGATTTCTCCTTATTGGCGTGCAATTAGGTGGCCAAACCTCTCCTTGACAGAACTTTTATACATTGTCAATATTGCAAATAATAATACGAATAACTTTATCGTCTCAATTATTGATTTAATAATATAAAATATTATGTAGATGATACTGTGACCAGAATTGAATTAATAATATGAGAGATATGATGCAGTAATTACTGTAGCAATAATTGAGTATAACTAAGTGACTTCTCACGTAAGCATCAATAATCAATACCGTGTGCTACTATGCAGCCACGCGTATTACTGTACTTTTACTACCGGGTAGTTTAACAGTTTTAACGGTAACACTTTGCCGTTATTTTTATAAAAAGATAATTCTGTCGTTTTCTAACTATGACAATACTTCCGTTGTGGGGTCCACTAATGATTGTGCCGTCGTACAAATATTTCCTATTAAAACGAATATTTCCCGACCAATCGAATATTATATAACCACTTTCTTATTTTCAAAATTTATAAATATTACCCATAACTATAACATTATATAAAATCCACACCATAATATTCAAAAATATATTTTGAGAAAATTATTCTTTATTCATAAAAGTTGGGGTCTTACAACCTCCCATTCTTATGAAATTTCGTCCTCGAAATTAGGGAGCGTACCTGGTATGTCAAAGAGGTGAGGATACCTTATCTTCATTTCAGATTCCAACTCCCAGGTCATTTCATCAACATTGTGGTTTCTCCACAAAACTTTGACTTGAGGTATAACCTTGGAGCGTAGAATATGATCCTTCTTATCCAAGATTTTAACAGGTACTTCTTCATACGTTAAATCTTCCGCTATCTCGTCCGGTTCTAATTCAATAATGTGGTTCGGGTCTTTCAAATATTTTCGCAACATAGATATGTGAAAAACGTTATGAACACGAGACATACTTGACGGTAAGGCGAGTCTATACGCCACAGTTTCTACTCGATCGAGGATTAAAAATGGGCCAATGAATCGAGGATTGAGCTTTCCTCTTTTTCCAAATCTCGTAACTCCTTTCCATGGAGCAACACGCAACAACACATGATCTCCAATATCGAATTCCACGTCCTTTCGATGAAGATCAGCATAACTCTTTTGTCGATCTTGTGAGGTTTTTATACGTTGCCGGATTGTTTGAATCTTTTCCGTAGTCATACGTACCAACTCCGGTCCCAACAACGTTGCTTCACCCACCTCATCTCAGCATACTGGAGAACGACACTTTCTTCCATACAACACCTCAAATGGAGTCATGCCAATACTTGCATGATAACTGTTGTTGTAGGAAAACTCCACCAATAGTAAGAACTTGTCCCAACTTCCCTTGAAATCAAGGACACAGAGTCTTAATAGATCTTCAAGAGTTTGAATAGTCCTCTTCGACTGTCCGTCCGTCTGAGGATGATATGCCGAGCTAAATCGTAAATCCGTGCCCATAGCTTTCTGCAAACTAACCCAAAATCGTGAAGTGAATCTTGGGTCTCGATCAGAAACTATGGATACTGGCATACTATGCAGTCTTACAATCTCATTTATGTACATACGAGCAAGACGTTCAAGTGTTTAAGTTTCTCGTATTGGTAAGAAATGAGCAGACTTGGTCAATCTATCAACAATGACCCAAATTGCATCTATGCCTTGAGAAACCTTGAGAAGACCAGTAACGAAATCTATGGTAATGTGCTCCGACTTCCATTCTGGAATTTCAAGTGGTTGCAATGGACTTTTTGGTACTTGATGCTCCGCCTTGACTCGTTGACAAGTTAAATACCTTGAGATAAACTCCGCTATCTCTCTCTTCATATTGCTCCACCAAAATGTATGTCGAAGATCACGATACATTTTGGTACTCCCAGATGGATTGCAAACGGTGTGTTGTGCGCCTCCATCATGATTTTATACTTTAAATCAGGGTTGTTAGGAACACAAAGTCTGGAGTTGACTCGAAGTATCCCTTCTTCATCGATTCTTGCTTCCGGCATAGCACCTTTTTGTACTTTCTTCCTCATACGCATCAGCTCCAGGTCTGTAGCTTGAGCAGCTTTAACTTTATCGATTAAAGTCGGTTCTATTCGTATATTCGCCATCATCACATGGGTCCCCGGAGTCTTTAACTCTATCTCCATCATTTGCAAGTCATACAAAATGGGCTTTTACATTGACAATATCGCACTTGTACCCGCATATGCTCTTCTACTCAATGCGTCAGCTACTATGTTTACTTTTCCAGGATGGTATTGAATGGTATGCTCATAATCTTTCAACAGCTCAAGCCATCGTCGTTGCCGCATGTTGAGTTCCTTTTGAGTGAAGAAATATTTGAGGCTTTTATGATCCGTATAGATCTCCACCTTCTCTCCATATAGGTAATGCCTCTAAATTTTAAGTGCAAAAACGACAGCTGCTAACTCTAGATCATGAGTATGATAATTCCTCTCATATTCTTTGAGTTGTCGTGAGGCATAAGCTATGACTTTCCCATGTTGTATGAGAACACATCCTAACCCTTTGCCTGAAGCATCACTGTAGATGACAAATCCCTCCGAGCCAGATGGTATTGTCAGAACAGGTGCTGAAATAAGCCTCCTCTTGAGTTCTTGAAAACTCTTCTCACATTTCACGCTCAAACCGAATTTTGAATCTTTTCGAGTCAGCTGAGTTAATGGAGTAGCGATTCGAGAAAACCCTTCTACGAATCTCCGATAATAACCAGCTAAGCCGAGAAAGCTACACACTTCGGTCACTAATTTAGGTTGCTCCCAGCTTTGAATAGCTTCAATCTTTGCCGGGTCAACAGATATTCCATGACTTGATACTACGTCCCTAAGGAATGCTACTTCCTCAACCCAAAACTCGCATTTCTTCAACTTGACATAAAGCTTATTTTCACGAAGCTTTTGGAGTATCAGCCTCAAGTGTTGCTCATGATCTTCATGACTTTTGGAATATATGAGGATGTCATCAATAAAGACGACCACGAAATGATCCAAATATTCCTTGAATACTTGGTTCATCATGTCCATGAAGGCAGCAGGAGCATTAGTCAATCCAAAAGACATGACTAAGAATTCATAATGCTCGTACCGAGTTCTGAAGGCAGACTTTAGAATATCCTCAGTTTTAACCTTCAGCTGATGATATCCAGAATGAAGATCGATCTTTGAAAAAAATTGTGCTCCTTGCAACTGATCAAACATGTCATCAATACGTGGCAATGGGTACCTATTTTTGATGGTGGCATGATTTAACTCCCGATAATCAATACAAAGTTGCATACTCCCATCTTTCTTCTTCACGAATAGAACGGGAGCACCCCAAGGAGAAGTACTAGGACGAATAAAGCCAATGTCTAACAATTCATGCAGTTGGGTCTTTAACTCCTAAAGTTAAATAGGAGCCATTCGATTTGGGCTTTGGAAATGGGTTTTGTCCTGGGTTCAAGGTCGATACAAAATTCAATTTCACACTCTAGGGGTAGGCCATGAAGCTCTTCAGGGAATACTTCAGAAAATTTATTAACAATAGAAATATCCTTCAAATCTGACGTATTTTTGTTTAAATCCGTGACATGAGCTAAGAAAGATTGACATCCATTTTTTAATAAACGAATAGCTTTATGGCTTCAGATGATAGTGATTGATTTTAATGGTTTTGTTGCTTGAATTCGCATAGTAGGTTGGTTAGGAATATGAAAACTAATAACCTTACGAAAATAATTAATTTTAGCATGATGAGTAGTTAACCAATCAATCCCTAGAATTACGTCAAATGCAAGTATTTTTGAGGAGATAAGATTGACAGGTAACGTTCGGTTACCGATTTGAATCAAACAAGACTTATACACAGTGGATGTAATGAAGGTTTCTCCCAACGGAGTTTCAACAGATACGTCAAAGTCTAACTTCTCCAGAGTCAAATTTAAACGTTGAGCATAAGTAAGAGAAATAAAAGAATGGGTAGAACCGATATCAAATAAGGTATAGACTTCGCTAGAGTTTATGATAAGCTTACCCGTGATGACCTCGTTCGGGTTCCTTTCTTTCTGGGAGGTCACGACAAACGCTCTCCCTTGAACTACCGGCTTTGACTTTTCTGGGACGGCCTTTGGTGCCTCCATCCCAGCTGGACTTGTCTTTGGTGCATGACAAAATCGGGCTAGGTGACCTTCTCTTCCATAATTATAACACGCATTGGACTGCATCGCGCAGTTTGGACTGATGTGTCCCTCCCCTCCGCATTTGAAGCATATGACAGGTGGTCGTTCTCCTTCCTTAGCAATGGGTGCTGGTGCTGACGTCTTTCCATCATTGTTGAATCTCCTCTTCTTTATATGTCCACTCTTATTGTCATGGCAATGATTACCAGTGGTAGCAGTCATCATTGGTTGCGTTAACTTGTTATCGCGCTCCAATAACTGAGCCCTATTTACAACATCTGAATACAAGCACAGTTTATGAGAAATAAGATATTGACGTATCTCCGGTTTCAAACCTCTTAAAAATATTCGCGTCATTCTCTCCTCATTATCAACCAAGTGGAACGCAAACCGGGACAACTCGACAAACTTAGCTTCGTACTGCGACACGGTCATATTATTCTGCTCTAACTTGATGAACTCTACCTCTTTCATGTGACGAATACTTTTGGGAAAGTATTTGTCGTTGAATAGTTCTTGGAACTTCTCCCAAGACATCTTCAGTGCGGCAGGTTTAGTAAGCTTTACTGATTCCCACCAGTAATTTGCCTCTCCTCGTAGCATAAAGGTGGAAAAGGGAACCTTTTGCTCCTCAGTGCATCCCAAGACATCAAATATCTTGGTGATATGCTTTATCCACGTTTTCGCCTTAAGTGGTTTTGGCTCTCCAATAAACTCTGGTGGTCCCAGCTCCTTGAACTGTTTAGCGGTGACCGTCCGAGAGTTTTCGGTGTTTCCACCTACATTTTGGACAGGAGCCGCTCTCGCCTGTTGTTGCATGAATTTCATAAAGCCTCTAAACATACCATCGTTCATCATTTGGTCAGCATTGTTATTTTCCTGAGGATTATTGTCTTCCTGTTGCACATTATCCTGGGTATTGATCTGTGGTGACTCAACGGTCTCCTGTGCTCCATTGCTATTCTCAATATTCTCGGATGTCATTTTCAAATACTGCCACAAAACAAGGGTTAATTGCCATTCAACATATTATCCATACTCTAACCGACCAATTAAATACCAAATAAACTTAGGTAGGTCATACTAGCGAAGGAATTCCCCGTCTCTCCCCTCTTAGTTCTAGTCTCACATCTTAGCCAAGGATCATATCCCTAAGCTTTGATACCAACTGTGACGCCCCCAAAATAGGTATACATCACCCATCTTGGGTTGCCAAATACATGGAACAAAGTTTAAATACAACTTAATTATACAACAGTCGTGTAAAATACGACAAAACATAAGCTGTGAGTTTTAATACAAATATTGTCATCTAGACAATATACAAACTCAAATTCAATATTATTACATTTATTTTTCTACTAGTTCACAAAATAGTGAGGACTACTATGGCAGACATCTGGACTGTCACTCTGTTCCCCGACTAGTCCATGCTACGTTCTCATTTTCTGCAGAGAACAATGAAAGTTAAAGGGTGAGCTCAACTAGCTCAGTAAGAAATATTATGACTAAGATAATGCAGAATAAATTATCGTTAGCCTTCAACAGTGTTAAACTGATACAATATAACAAACATCAAGTTTAACTGCAGCGGAACAAATAATCCATTAAAAGAGTAAAGTAGAGAATATAATCTACTATCTTTTATGATTTAAAAGGCTTTTCATCACTTTTATCGCTAAGACTCAGCTTAATAAATAAATCACATCATCCCGGCATTACGGCCAATGATATTCATTAGTATCACAACCATAAATTATCCATGCACTACGGGATAAAAACAAGAATTAATTTATCCATGAACTAATAACGTCCAAATTGTCAACATGATACTTCTTTGTGGAGTAAAATTCAAGAATGCTCAAAAGAATATTTCCATGAAAATATATTGGATGAAGTGCAAATATCAAGGATATTTCACTAAATTCATGGAGTATAGAAGTCAAAACTTTTACCAACTGAGTATAATAAAGAATGGAATAACAAAAAAAATCACCAGGCATGCGATAGACCGCACAGACAAGTTATACCAACAGAATAATAAATAATGGAACCATGTCATGCGTAAAGCACAGACATGATGTTCAACATAGTATAAACATGAGGTTGATGACAATGATATAAGAATTCAATGAAACAAGTTCAAGAATTAATTTATCCAGGAACTAATAACGTCCAAATTGTCAACATGATACTTCTTTGTGGAGTAAAATTCAAGAATGCTCAAAAGAATATTTCCATGAAAATATACTGGATGAAGCGCAAATATCAAGGATATTCCACTAAATTCATGGAGTATAGAAGTCAAAACTTTTACCAACTGAGTATAATAAAGAATGGAATAACAAAAGAAATCACCAGGCATGCGATAGACCGCACAGACAGGTTATTCCAATAGAATAATAAATAATGGAACCATGTCATGTGTAAAGCACATACATGATGTTCAACATAGTATAAACATGAGGATGATGACAATGATATAAGAATTCAATAAAACAAGTTCAAGAATTAATTTATCCAGGAACTAATAACGTCCAAATTGTCAACATGATACTTCTTTGTGGAGTAAAATTCAAGAATGCTCAGAAGAATATTTCAATGAAAATATACTGGATGAAGCGCAAATATCAAGGATATTCCACTAATTTCATGGAGTATAGAAGTCAAAACTTTTACCAACTGAGTATAATAAAGAATGGAATAACAAAAGAAATCACCAGGCATGCGATAGACCGCACAGACAGGTTATTCCAACAGAATAATAAATAATGGAACCATGTCATGCGTAAAGCAAAGACATGATGTTCCAACAGAATGACAAATAATGGAACCAAATCATGTATAAAGCACAGACAGGATGTTCCAACAAAATGATAAATAATAGAACCAGGTCATGCGTAAAGTACAAACATGATGTTCCAACAGAATAATAATTAACGGAACCAGGTCATGCGTAAAGCATAGACAGGATGTTCCAACAGAATGATAAAGAATGAAATAATAGAAGAATTTCATCAAGTATAGGGTAGTCCGCGTATACAGGTTATTCCAACAGAATAATAAAGAATGGAATAACAGAAGTTCTCTTCATTAATAAGAAAGAAATAATACCTCTTACCATAGAAGAAGACTGGATATAAGAGTAGTGAAGTAGTAGAATACTTTTCTTCTTTCTCTCTATAATAATAGCTCTATAGCTTTAGTGAATTGGTGAGAAATGAAGGAAGAATGAGCTTCTATTTATAAGAAAATATAATTTTGATAATTGCACGTTTTGGGGCTCAAAAAATTACAGTATAATACCTTCATCTTTTTCTTCATTTTTAATTTAGTCCTGCAAGTATTATCAAACTTGCACCACCTCTCCTAATAGTAAATAATGTGAAATAATAGTATAATCATGTGACTCAATAGTATAATTATGTGAAAAAACTAATTACAGTATAGTACCTCCATCTATGCCTCTATTTTTAACTTAGTCATGCAAGTATTATTATTCTTGCACCAACTCTCCTAATAGTACAAGAATGTGAATCAATAGTACACACATCTGAACAAATAGTTATAATCATATGAATTAATAGCAATTAATTGCTCATTTATCCGATTAATTACCCGACTGGTCAGTGTAACTTTCAGACATCAATTATTATTAAAATAACTGTCAATTTTTACTAACACAAATAATCCCAAGACAATGGAAATATCAATTTCATATTTAATCAACACGAACTTATTCATCATTAATATTATAACTCACAATATTTAACAACCAGGTCGTTTCGAGAAAATAGGGGGCTTTGCGATAAGGATTTCTTCTTATTGGCGCGCAATTAGGTGACCAAACCTCTCCTTGACAAAACTTCTAGACATTGTCAATATTACAAATAATAATATGAATAACTTTATCGTCTCAATTATTGATTTAATAATATAAAATATTATGCAGATGATACTGCGACAATAATTGAATCAATAATATGAGAGATATGATGCAGCAATTACTGTAGCAATAATTGAGTATAACTAAGTGACTTCTCACGTAAGCATCAATAATCAATACCGTGTGCTACTATGCAACTACGCGTATTACTGTCCGTTGTGGGGCCACCAATGATTGTGTCGTCGTATGAATATTCCCTGTTAAAACGAATATTTCCCGACCAATCGAATATTATATAACCACTTGCTTATTTTCAAAATTTATAAATATTACCCACAACTATAACATTATATAAAATCCAAACCATAATATTCAAAAATATATTTTGAGAAAATTATTCTTTATTCATAAAAGTTGGGGTCTTACAATAAATCAGCTACAACTTCAAAGATCAAGAGTGGCTGGAGTTGCCGAGTTTGGAGTAACGGTGGACTGTTCTAAACCATGTGAGGTAGTGAGTCTGACGGCTCACTCTACGATCCACCAAGAACACTTAGAGTCAGACAAAAAAAGAAGTAGAAGTGAGAGTTCTACAATGTAGAAGTGAGAGTTCTACTACGTGAAGAGTGTTCTGAACTGTCGAGAGAAAGAAGAGCGTCGTGTCATATTGGTGTCCATTATGGGAAGACTCTAAGTACCATAGAGAAGAGCTCACAGTCATCTTAGCAAGTCCATCATAAGAAGGCATCAAGTATCAAGAAAGGAGATCACAAACGTCATCATGGTGGAAAGCATGAGAAAGTTTCTAAGTACCTAGCAGAAGAGTTTACAATCATTTTAGAAACCCATCATGTGTAGCCGCCATGTATCAAGAGGAATGATCTTCAAGGCAATCATCAAGGGATCATCCAAAGTGGTTGAGTAACTGAAGAAGCTGAGCATCATACAACACTCAACTTCACTTCAAGGGTGATCACGCCAAACTGCTAAGTACAGAAGATGTTCATAGCACGAAGACATCTTAGCAGCTCAGCACCAACTCCAACAAACAAACAAACAAACAACTCAACGAGAAGCCAGGGCCTGAAAGGTCCTTGTCTGGAGGGACTAAATGAAGTTCCAAGCCTACTGGGCTTAAAGAGTTCCTAAGGAACTAGAGAGGTTCCAAGGCTGCTGGCCTTGAAGAGTTCTCAGTGAACTGAAGTCCCAAGGCTGCTGGCCTTGAAGGAATCTTAGTGATTCAGGGTGCTACCCTTCTTTAGTGGAAATCCTGCTAGTTGAAAGCAGAAGAGTGGATTAGGAGCTTGAGTCTCTGAACCACTTAAAACCCCTTGTGTCTTTTACCTTATGTCATTTACATTATGTATATTAACTACTATAACTACTATGTATGTTTTAACTGCTTACAACTGAACTAACTCTACAAATGTATGTTTGTTTACTAATATATCAATGAAGGGGATCTTTTACTTATTGCACTGTGCTTTAAAAGATTCTTATGTTTGACATTTGCTAATTCATAAGCAACACAAAATAAATAAGAAAAGTATTTGAAATTATAAAGGATCTATTCAACCCCCTGCCCTTCTAGATCTATATTGTGCATACTGGGAACTAACACATCCTTTTGTGGGGGCATTTGGTCAGCGTTTAGCTTCTCACCATCTATCAGCAGAGGACCGATCCTGGGCGTATGCATGTTGGGATCAGCATGAGATAGCTAATTTTTCTGTTAGCCATCCGGGCTATTCGCCAGAGTATTCTGCGTGGATGGAGATAGAGACTTCATCGGCTGCGACAATATCTACAATGATGGGTATCGATTAAGATGGTAGAGAGTCCGTGGAGGACATTGATTCACACACCGAGGATGAGCCATTTACTTGGTTGCCAGCAGCTCTATTAGATTCTCCCAGTACTAGCACTTTTTTGATCCAGCATTCAGCACAGTACTTCGAGTAGAGTCTCCATCTGATGACCTTCAAGGGAGATTAGGCTAGAGCCTTGAGGTTGATAGGTCTTGATGAGAGAAACGAGGTATTAGCTCATAGAGATGCCGCTATTGTTGAGCGGGATGAAGCCATATTAGCCAGAGATGTCGTGATAGGCGAAAGGGATATCGCTATATCTTCCCGGGATGTAGCCATCACAGATAGTACCACAGTGAGGTCCCTTACGAGTGGCATGATTGTAGAGATGAGCACGTACATTGATGAGCATCGCGTCACCATGCAGATGGCTGTAGATCTGTTAGCTCGTGTGGATATCCTTGTGCAGGAGACCACATTGTTACCTCCTTCTTTTGAGAGGGATGTCATGTTGGGCTTGATAGCTCGCATATACACTGATTTGTAGATGGACTTGTATTTTCCTGCACAGACTAGCTTAGCCATTTTGTCATGTACAACTCATATTGTATATATTAAACAACATTATATATAGCAGGGAAATATATTTTTGATCACTTCCCTTTTAGTTATGCCTTGTTGCTTGCTTGATATTTTGCCTACTTCTTCAAGGCTTGTGATCTTAATGTATTTTGAATTCATCCTTTATAGGTGGACATTAAAATGTCTCAGGATCTGTCAGAATGGATCACTGATATGTGTGTATCCCTATTTCTTTTTGGAGTCTTGGGACTGATTTCTGTATGGAAATGTGGAGAGGAGTGTGGCTTTTCCTCTCTGAGATTGTTCGCACCACATATGGTCACCAGTACTCCTATTTAGGAGGAGCCCAGTTAATTCTATCTCTTATGGATTGGTATTACTCTTCGAGGCACAACCACAACTTAGATGGTCGCCGAATCTCCCATATAGGAGGAGGTCAAGTAGTACCATCCCTTTGGTTTGAAGCCGATGAAATGTAGTTGATTGAAGTTTGATCCTAGTACCAGATGACAAGTCTTTATGTTTTTGTAGGGGTGAGACTGAACCATAAATGGCTGCCTATGTACTCCTATTGAAGAGGAGATCAGATCTGTGTAGTTTGAACCTGGTGTAAAGGTTCAACTCTGTATGTGGCAAAAAGGGTGTAAGAATGTGTTTGTTATTTTTGTTTTTGTAATGAGAAGAGTGTAGAAATATTTTTGTTATTTTTGTTTTATTGCGATTGGACCATATAAAATATGGTTCGACCCATGTTCAGGACGATTTGCAACCGAAAAAGTTTGATCCCATGTTAAGAACAAATTGCGGGGGAGAAAGTTTGATCCCATGTTCAGGACAAACTGCAGGTATAGAAAATTTTGATCCCATGTTTAGGACAAACTGCAGGTGTGAAAGGTTCAATCCCTGGTGAGATAACCAAAATTATGTAAGATGTGTAATGTAGTGAAACCAGGCTACTGGCTTGAAAAGTGTATTTTTCCCTGATGGGGCAGATGGGTAAAAAGGAAAGGTTGTGTGTAGTAAGGGTTAAAGAACCGGAATGACTAGTGATCTGATGATCCAAAACCAGGATGTTTGATTAATGGTAACCTCAAACATAGTACCGTTTCACGGTGTCCGAATTGATGAGTTGCAGAAATTCATCGTCGTCCATTTCCTGTAATTTGAGAGAGCCTCCTGTCAATACCTCCTTGACAATAAACGGGCCTTCCTAGTTTGGAGCGAATTTTCCCTTGCACTGATCTTGGTTGTCAATGATCTTTTTCAAAACCAAGTCATGTTATTTAAACTGCTGTAGCTGGACTTTTTTGTTGTAGGATCTAGCAATCCTTTGCTGATATAACTGACCATGGAAGATAGCCACGGTTCGCCTTTCGTCTATTAGAGACAACTGGTGATACCTGTCTTGTACCCATTGGTCTTCATCCAGCTGAGCGTCAATCAACACTCTGAGAGATTCCATTTCCACCTCTATGGGTAGGACTGCTTCCATCCCATAGATTAATGAGTAGGGGGTTGCGCCCTAGTGGAAGTGTGCATTGATGTTCTGTAGGCTAATAAAGTTAAAGGCAACAACTCAAGCCATTCGTTGTAGTTGACGGACATCTTTTGCATGATCTTCTTGATATTTTTATTAGCCGCTTCAACAACACCATTCATCTTTGGATGGTAGATGATGGAGTTAAGGTTTTTGATGTGGAATTTGTTGCATAACTCCTCCATCATTTTGTTGTTGAGGTTCTTAGCATTGTCTGACACAGTGACCTCTAGTTGTCCATATCGACTAATGACATTTTTTCTGATGAAAGCAATGATGACTTCCTTGGTAACCCTGGGGAATGAGGCTACTTCTACCCATTTGGTGAAGTAGTCGATCATGGTGAATATAAAGCGATGCCCATTACAGGCTTTGGGCTCGATGGGCACGATCACGTCTATTCCACACATTGAAAAGCGCCAGGACGAACTCTTATTGTGAAATTCCCTCAGAGGGGTGTGGATGACATTTCCATGAATTTGGCATTGGTAGCACCTCTTAACATGATCATCACAGTCAGCCTTGAGGGTAAGCCAGTAATGTCCTGTTATGAGGATCTTCTTAACAAGTAGGGGGTCGCTCATGTGTGGGCCACATACTCCACCATGGACCTCATCCGTGAGCCTCTGAGCTTTGTCCATGTCCAGACATCTGAGGAGACCTAGTCCTGCATCTCTTTTGTAGAGTGCATCTCCGCTCAGGTAGAATTTCACAGCAAGTCGATGGATCTGCCTTTTCTCAGTCGGGCTCGCCTCAATGGGTGTATATCCATCTCGTAAGTACTCTTTGATGTGCTGATACCAAGGATGCTGGATGAGAGGTAGCTCATCCGATACTTCTCCAACATAATTCCCGTAGGATGGTGCCTGTTGTAGGGTAAATGTGATGTTTGGCATGTGTTCCTTGTCAGGTATGTGAATCAAGGAGGCCAAAGTTGCTAGCGCGTCTGCAAAGTCATTCCTATTACGAGGAATGTGTAAAAAGGAGATCTCTTCGAACTCCGAAGCCATCTGTAAAACTTACTGATGGTAAGGCAGCAAATGTATCACTTTGGTTTGATATATTCCCGTGGGTTGTTTGACTACCAACTCTGAATCCCAAAGACAGTTAATTGCCTGATGCCCATTGAACGTGCAAGTTTTAGCCTTATGATACAGCTTTCATACTCAGCTGTGTTGTTGGTGCTAACAAACTGCAATTTAAGGGTGACAGGATACTGCTCCCCCGTCCCGGATACTAGAACTGCTCCAGCTCCAGAGCCTTCTATATTAATAGCTCCATCGAAATACATTTTCTGTGACAAAGGAGATTTTGTAATTTAATTTTAATATTTATTGAGTTAAATAAATAATTTTTAATGATTTAATTATTAGATTAAATAATTAATTGATGAAGTTGTGGTAGATTAATTTAATTACATGTGTTATATTTATTAAATTAATACAGAGAATTTTATTATTCAAAGTGTGTGACTATGTGAGCTTATTGAATTAAATGAAATATTTAATAAGCATAATGTTATTTTAATTAATTTAATAATTAATTAGAGAATTAATAATTTGACATAATTAATTTATGAGGAAATTAATTATGTGACTATGTGAATTAATGATAAATTATCATATTTTATTTAAATTAAAGTAAATAAGATATTTGATTTATTTTATAAAGGGGTGTGACACTATTAAACAATAGTATAAAAGATCTATTAAATTATATGGTTATAATTCTTTTAAGGTTAGCCAAACAAGGCATTAGTGGAGGCTGAGGGCAGTTAACCCATGATCGGTTAACTGACCACAACTATGTCAGTTTATAAATTATATACGTATTGTCTTTTATTTTATTTTTCTGACAAACTATTCATAGAGAAATTGATAGTTTTGAGGGAAATTGTGAGTCTGTGATTGAACAAGCAACTAAGAAAGGATCATCAAGGATCATCTCTTCTAATCTACACTTTATACTCTGGGTAATTCCTTTAAACCAATTTCAAATTACGTTGTTTAAGTTTTATAAGAAAATAGCTTTCAACTTCTGTTAAAATCTCTATAATTGGACAGGGAAGTGATTATGTGTTTATATATGTGATAAGATGTTATCATATCATGTTTTACTATATATTGTATATCTCCATAACATCAGTTTCATAAAAATATGTCGTATATATTTTCTTCAAAATACAGAGTATGAAATATGGCCATATGGCCCTTACATGTAATTTTAATACGTTAATCATAAGTTGTATATAAATATGCATGATAAAACGAAGAAAACCAACTTCAAATGAACAGATTCGGTGTTATAACGAACCCGTAGTGTTGATTTTCATGTTTTGTGTTCAAAATTTTCAAAAACATCAAGAACATTAAATTACATGTGTTGATTGTCCAAATTATGTATTTTAACATGTTAAAATCATGCTAGAAGGGTTAAGTAGTAGTTATATGTGTATTACAATGTTTGGGTATAAATAATTCGTGTAGAAATAATTTAATTAGAGGTTTTGGCTATGTTCTGCAATTTTTAGCGAATTACATAACTGGTATCGGTTCACCGCGCCACGACGCCACTTCCATGCCTTAAGGCCCGCACCGAGAACAAGCACAACAGTGGCGCCGCAGCGCCACTATACAAAATGTCCAGAAATGAAATTTTCCATATTATTCAATTCTAAGAATGTGATAGTAACCTAATCTAATGTACATAAAAATATGTTAGACGTATAATGAGATGTTAAAATAGATTCTTAACATGTCAGTAACGCATTTAAGTATGGATTGAATTATTGAACGCATAGTTAGCTTATTGTTCATGTAGTGTAATATTATGTTGTGACGCCCCCAAAATTAGGTATACATCACCCATCTTGGGTCGTCAGATACATGGTACAGAATACAAATACAACTTACTAATACAACTGTCGTGTATAATACGACAAAACATAACTGTGAGTTTGAATACAATTATTGTCTACTAGAGACTATACAAACTCAAAAGGAGTCCTCATTACAATTATTGTCACACTATTTAACAGAATAGTGAGGACTACTAGCTAATACTATCATTCGGACCATCACTCCATTCCCCGACTTGTCCCAACTACGTTCTCATTTCCTGAAGAGAACAGTGAAAGAAAGGGTGAGCTCAACTAGTCCAGTAAGAAATATTATGACTAAGATAATGCAGAATAAATTATCATTAGCCTTCAACAGTGTTAAACTGATAAAATACAAAAGACATCAAGTTTAACTGCAGCGGAACAAGCAATCCATTAAAAGAGTCAAGTAGAAAATAAAATCTACTATCTTTTATGATTTAAAAGGTTTTTCATCACTGTTATCGCTGAGACTCAGCTTAATAAAATAATCCACATTATCGAATCACCCTTGCACTACGGCCAAGGATATTCTTTAGTATCACGACCACAATTATCCATGCACTACGGGCCAAGAATATTTGTGTATTCATTAATGGTCATGATCATGCCAACAACTGTCCATCAACGCACTACGGACCAATGAGGACTTTTACCACATTATTTATTACAGTCATGATTATACCAAATAATCCCTGGTCATAATCATACCAAGTCCATCTATGCACTACAGGCCACAGATGACTTTTAACATATTATAATCATGAGGATGATGACAATTCAATAAACAAGTTCAAGAATTATTTTATCCAAGAACTAATAACTTCCAAATTGCCAACATGATACTGCTTTGTGGAGTAAAATTCAAGAATGCTTAGAAGAATATTTCCATGAAAAGATACTGGATGAAACACAATTATCAAAGATATTCCACTAATTTCATGGAGTATAAAAGTCAAAACTTTAACCAACTGAGTATAATAAAGAATGGAATAACAAAAGAAATCACCATGCATGCGATAGACCGCACAGACAGGTTATTCCAACAGAATAATAAATAATGGAACCAGGTCCGGCATAAAACGCACAGACAGGATATTCCGACAAAATAATAAATAATGGAACCAGGTCCGGCATAAACGCACAAACAGGATATTCCGATAGAATAATAAATAATGGAACCAGGTCCGGTGTAAAACACACAGACAGGATATTCCAATAGAATAATAATAAAAACGGAACCAGGTCCGGCGTAAAATGCACAGACAGGATGTTCTAACAGAATAATAGAAGAATGTCACCAAGTATAGGGTAGACCGCGTATACAGGTTATTTCAACAGAATAATAAAGAAATGGAATAACAGAAGTTCTCTTCTTGAATACAAAAGAATAATATCCCTTACCGTAAAATAAACTGAATATAAGAGTAGGGAAGAAGCAGGATACTTTTCTATAACTTCTCTTATAATTTCTCTCTCTAGAGTTTTAGTGAATTCGTAAGAAATTATGTATGAATGAGCTGCTATTTATAGAAAAATGGAATGCATAGTAACTAATGCATGAATGGTCCAGATTGATTACTTTAATCCGACGGTCCATATTTAAAGAAAAATATTTTAAATAAAATATAATATATTCTATTTATAGAATAACTTTTATAAAGTATTCTGTTTTATATAAAAAGATGTTTCTGTTTTATTACGTTAATAATACGAATAAAACAAAACTTCATTATCGCTAAATAATTCATATTATTAACTGACAATAATTGAATCAAACTGAGTGACTTCTCACGTAAGCATTAATAATCAATACAGTGTGCTACTATGCAACCACACGTATTACTGTACTTTTACTACCGAGTAGTTCAACAGTATCAATGGTAAAACTTCCGCCGTTATTTTTAATAAAATATTTTTTTATCGTTTTCTCAATTCGACAATAATTTCGTTGTGGGGTCCACCAATGATTGCGCCGTTGTACGAATATTCCCCAACCAATCGAATATTATATAACAACTTGCGTACTTTACAAAATTTATAAATATTATCCACAACTATAACATTATATCAAATTAACTCCATAATATTCAAAAATGATATTTATAGAAAATTTATTTTTATTTATAAAAGTTGGGGTCTTACAACCTCCCCTTCTTATGAAATTTTGCACTCGAAATTAGGGTACGTACCTGGTATATCAAAGAGGTAAGGATACCTTGACTTCATTTCAGATTCTAACTCCCAAGTCATTTCCTCAACATCGTGATTTCTCCACAAAACTTTGACTTGAGGTATGACCTTGGAGCGTAGAATATGTTCCTTCTTATCCAAGATTTGAACAAGAACTTCTTCATACGTCAAATCCTCCGCTATTTCGTTCAGTTCTAACTCAATAATGTGGTTCGGGTCTTCCACATATTTACGTAACATGGATATGTGAAAAACGTTATGAACACGAGACATACTTGGCGGTAAAGCGAGTCTATAAGCCACAGTTCCTACTCGATCGAGGATTAAAAATGGACCGATGAATCGAGGATTGAGCTTTTCTCTCTTTTCAAATCTCGTAACTCCTTTCCATGGAGCAACACGTAAGAACACATGATCTCCTATATCAAATTCCACGTCCTTTCGATGAATATCAGCATAACTCTTTTGTCGATCTTGTGAGATTTTTATACGTTATCGGATCGTTTGAATCTTTTCTGTAGTCATACGTACCAACTCCGGTCCCAATAACGTTGCTTCACCCACCTCATCCCATCATACTTGAGAACGACACTTTCTTCCATACATTAATTCGATTGGAGCCATGCCAACACTTGCTTGATAACTGTTGTTGTAGTAAAACTCTACCAATGATAAGAACTTGTCCCAACTTCCATTGAAGTCAAGGACATAGAGTCTTAATAAATCTTCCAGAGTTTGAATAGACCTCTCTGATTGTCCATCCGTCTGAGGATGATATGCCGAACTAAATCGTAAATCCGTGCCCATAGCTTTTTGTAAACTAACCCAAAATTATGAAGTGAATCTTGGGTCTCGATCAGAAACTATGGATACTGGCATACCATGCAGTCTTACAATCTCGTTTATGTACATACGAGAAAGACGTTCAAGTGTATAAGTTTCTCGTATCGGTAAGAAATGAGCAGACTTGGTCAATCTATCAACAATGACCCAAATCGCATCTATACCTTGTGAAACCCTAGGAAGACCGGTAACGAAATCCATGGTAATGTGCTCCCACTTCCATTCTAAAATTTCAAGTGGTTGCAATGGACCTTTTGGTACTTGATGCTCCACCTTGACTCGTTGATAAGTTAGACACCTTGAGATAAACAACGCTATCTCTCGCTTCATATTGCTCCACCAAAATGTATGACGAAGATCATGATACATTTTGGTACTCCCAGGATGGATTGCAAATGGTGTGTTGTGCTCCTCCATCATGATTTCATACTTTAAATCAGGGTCATTAGGAATACAAAGTCTGGAGTTGACTCGAAGTATTCCTTCTTCATCGATTCTTGCTTCTGGCATAGCATCTTCTTGTACTTTCTTCCTCATACGCATCAGCTCCAGGTCTGTAGCTTGAGCATCTTTAACTTTATCATTTAAAGTCGGTTCTACTCGTATATTCGCCATCATCACATGGGTCCCTAGAGTCTTTAACTCTACTTCCATCCTTTGCAAGTTACACAAAATGGGCCTTTGTGTTGACAATATCGCACTCATACTTGCATATGATATTCTACTCAATGCGTCAGCTACCACGTTCGCTTTTCCAGGATGGTATTGGATGGTATGATCATAATCTTTCAACAGTTCAAGCTAACGTCGTTGTCGCATGTTGAGTTCCTTTTGAGTGAAGAAATATTTGAGGCTTTTATGATCCGTAAAGATCTCCATCTTCTCTCCATACAAGTAATGCCTCCAAATTTTAAGGGCAAAGACTACAGCTGCCAACTCTAGATCATGGGTAGGATAATTCCTCTCATATTCCTTGAGTTGTCTTGATGCGTAGGCTATGACTTTTCCATGTTGCATGAGAACGCATCCCAGCCCTTTGGTCGAAGCATCACTGTAGATGACAAATCCCTCCGAGCCAGATGGTATTGTTAGAACAGGTGCTGAAATGAGTCTCCTCTTGAGTTCTTGAAAACTCTTCTCATATTCTTCGCTCCAACCGAACTTTGTATCTTTCCGAGTCAGCTGAGTTAGTGGAGTAGCGATTCGAGAAAATCCTTCCACGAATCTCCGATAATAACCAGCCAAATCGAGAAAGCTACGTACTTCGGTTACTGATTTAGGTTGCTCCCAGCTTTGAATAGCTTCAATCTTTACCGGATCAACAGCTATTCCACGACTTGATACTACGTGCCCAAGGAATGCTACCTCCTCCAGCCAGAACTCGCATTTCTTCAACTTGGCATAAAGCTTGTATTCACGAAGCTTTTGGAGTACCAACCTCAAGTGTTGCTCATGATCTTCACGACTTTTGAAATAAATAAGGATGTCATCAATAAAGACGACCATAAAGTGATCCAAATATTCCTTGAATACCCGGTTCATCATATCCATGAAGGCAGCAGGAGCATTAGTCAATCCAAAGGACATGACTAGGAATTCATAATGCCCGTACCGAGTTCTGAAAGCCGTCTTTGGAATATCCTCAGTTCTAACCTTCAGCTGATGATATCCAGAACGAAGATCGATCTTTGAAAAGAATTATGCTCCTTACAACTGGTCAAACAGGTCATCAATACGTGGCAATGGGTACCTATTTTTGATGGTGACATGATTCAACTCCCGATAATCAATACAAAGTCGCATGCTTCCATCTTTCTTCTTGACGAATAGAACAGGAGCACCCCAAGGAGAAGTACTAGGACGAATAAAGCCAATGTCTAACAATTCCTGCAGTTGGATCTTTAACTCCTGAAGTTCAATAGGAGCCATTCGATATGGGGCTTTGGAAATGGGTTTTGTACCGGGTTCAAGGTCGATACAAAATTCAATTTCACGCTCTGGGGGTAGGCCAGGAAGTTCTTCAGGGAATACGTCAGGGAATTTATTAATAATATAAATATCATTCAAAACTGACGTATTTTTGTTTAGATCCGTGACATGAGCTAAGAAATCTTGACATCCATTTTTCAATAAATGAATAGCTTTATGGCTTGAGATGACATTGATTGATTTTAATGGTTTGGTCGCTTGAATTCGCATAATAGGTTGATTAGGAATATGAAAGCTAACAACCTTACGAAAATAATCAATTTTTGCATGATGAGTAGTTAACCAATCAATCCCTAGAATCACGTCAAATGCAAGTATTTTTAATAAAATAAGATCGACAGGTAATGTGTGGGTACCAACTTGAACCAAACAAGACTTATAAACTGTGGATGTAATGAAGGTTTCTCCCAATAGAGTTTCAACAGATAAGTCAAAGTCTAATTTCTCCGGAGTCAAATTTAATCGATGAGCGCAAGTAGGAGAAATAAAAGAATGGGTAGAACCGGTATCAAATAAAGTATAGACTTCATTAGAGTTTATGATAAGCTTACCCGTGATGACCTCATTTAGATTCTTTGCTTTCTGGGAGGTCACAACAAACGCTATCCCTTGCAGTACCTGCTTTGACTTTTCTGGGACGGCCTTTGGTGCCTCCATCCTAGCTGAACTTGTTTTCGGTAAATGATAAAATCGAGCTAAATGACCTTCTCTTCCACAATTATAACATGCTTTGGACGACATCCCACAGTTTGGACTGATGTGTCCCTCCCCTCCGCATTTAAAACATATGATAGGTGGTCGTTCTCCTTCCTTAACAATGGTTGCTGGTGCTGACGTCTTTTCCTCATTGTTGAATCTCCTCTTCTTGAAATGTCCATTCTTATTGTTTTGGCCCTGATTACCACCGAAGTGGTTACCATTTCTGGCCTGTTGATTCCCTCCACGCGACACGGTCATGTTATTCTGCTCCAATTTGATGAACTCCACCTCCTTCATGTGACGAACACTTTCGGGAAAGTATTTGTCATTGAACAGCTCTTGGAACTTCTCCCAAGACATCTTCAGTGCGGCAGGTTGAGTACGCTTAATCGATTCCCACCAGTAATTTGCCTCTCCTCGCAACATAAAGGCGGCAAAGGGAACCTTTTGCTCCTCGGAACATCCCAAGACATCAAATATCTTGGTGATCTGCTTTATCCATGTTTCCGCTATAAGTGGTTTTGGCTCTCCCTTAAACTCCGGTGGTCCCAGCTCCTTGAACTGTTTAGTGGTGACCGTCCGAGAGTTTTCAGTGTTTCCACCTATATTTTGAACAGGAGCCGCTCTCGCCTGCTGTTGCATGAACTGCATAAAGCTTCTGAACATTCCATCATTCATCATTTGATCAGTATTGTTGTTTGCATGAGGATTGTCACCTTCCTGATGCACATTATCCCGATTATTGATATGTGGTGAATCAACAGTCGCCTGTGCTCCATTGCTATTCTCAACATTCTCGGATGCCATTTTCAGATACTGCCACAAAACAAAAGTTAATTGATATGTCATATATTATCCTTATACTCTGACCGACCAATTAAATACCATGCAAATAAACTTAGGTAGGTCATACTAGCGAAGGAATTCCCCGTTTCTCCCCTCCTAGTTTTATTCTCACATCTTAGCCAGGGATCATATCCCTAAGCTTTGATACCAACTGTGACGCCCCCAAAATTAGGTATACATCACCCATCTTGGGTCGTCAGATACATGGCACAGAATACAAATACAACTTACTAATACAACTGTCGTGTACAATACGACAAAACATAACTGTGAGTTTGAATACAATTATTGTCTACTAGAGACTATACAAACTCAAAAGGAGTCCTCATTACAATTATTGCCACACTATTTAACAGAATAGTGAGGACTACTAGCTAATACTATCATATGGACCATCACTCCGTTCCCCGACTTGTCCCAGCTACGTTCTCATTTCCTGAAGAGAACCGTGAAAGAAAGGGTGAGCTCAACTAGTCCAGTAAAAAATATTATGACTAAGATAATGCAGCATAAATTATCATTAGCCTTCAACAGTGTTAAACTGATAAAATACCAAAAGACATCAAGTTTAACTGCAGCGGAACAAGCAATCCATTAAAAGAGTCAAGTAAAGAATAAAATATACTATTTTTTATGTTTTAAAAGGATTTTCATCACTGTTATCGCTGAGACTCAGCTTAATAAAATAATCCACATCATCGAATCACCCTTGCACTACGGCCAAGGATATTCTTTAGTATCACGACCATAATGCACTACGGGCCAAGAATATTTGTGTATTCATTAATGGTCATGATCATGCCAACAACTGTCCATCAACGCACTACGGGCCAATGGGGACTTTTACCACATTATTTATTACGGTCATGATTATACCGAATAATCCCTGGTCATAATCATACCAAGTCCATCTATGCACTACAGGCCACAGATGACTTTTAACATATTATAATCATGAGGATGATGACAATTCAATAAAACAAGTTCAAGAATTATTTTATCCAAGAACTAATAACTTCCAAATTGCCAACATGATACTGCTTTGTGGAGTAAAATTCAAGAATGCTTAGAAGAATATTTCCATAAAAAGATACTGGATGAAACGCAATTATCGAAGATATTCCACTAATTTCATGGAGTATAGAAGTCAAAACTTTAACCAACTGAGTATAATAAAGAATGGAATAACAAAAGAAATCACCATGCATGCGATAGACCGCACAAACAGGTTATTCCAACAGAATAATAAATAATGGAACCAGGTCCAGCGTAAAACGCACAGACAGGATATTCCGACAAAATAATAAATAATGGAACCAGGTCCAGCATAAATGCACAAACAGGATATTCCGATAGAATAATAAATAATGGAACCAGGTCCGATGTAAAACACACAGACAGGATATTCCAATAGAATAATAATAAAAACGGAACCAGGTCCGGCGTAAAACGCACAGACAGGATGTTCCAACAGAATAATAGAAGAATAATAGGGTAGACCGCGTATACAGGTTATTCCAACAGAATAATAAAGAAATGGAATAACAGAAGTTCTCTTCTTGAATACAAGGGAATAATATCTCTTACCGTAAAATAAACTGAATATAAGAGTAGGGAAGAAGCAGGATACTTTTCTATAACTTCTCTTATAATTTCTCTCTCTAGAGTTTTAGTGAATTCGTAAGAAATTATGTATGAATGAGCTGCTATTTATAGAAAAATGGAATGCATAGTAACTAATGCATGAACGGTCCAGATTGATTACTTTAATCTGACGGTCCATATTTAAAGAAAAATCTTTTAAATATAATATAATATATTCTATTTATAGAATAACTTTTATAAAGTATTCTGTTTTATATAAAAAGATGTTTCTGTTTTATTACGTTAATAATACGAATAAAACAAAACTTCATTATCGCTAAATAATTCATATTATTAACTGACAATAATTGAATCAAACTGAGTGACTTCTCACGTAAGCATTAATAATCAATACCGTGTGCTACTATGCAATCACACGTATTACTGTACTTTTACTACTGAGTAGTTCAACAGTATCAATGGTAAAACTTCCGCCGTTATTTTTAATAAAATATTTTTGTTGTCGTTTTCTCAATTCGACAATAATTCCGTTGTGGGGTCCAGCAATGATTGTGCCGTTGTATGAATATTCCCCGACCAATCGAATATTATATAACAACTTGCGTACTATGCAAAATGTATAAATATTACCCATAACTATAACATTATATCAAATTAACTCCATAATATTCAAAAATGATATTTATAGAAAATTCATTTTTATTTATAAAAGTAGGGATCTTACATATTTGACCATAAGTGTGATAATTTGACTAAGTCATAATCCGAGTTAGACAAAAAGAATGAACTTGTGATGACTAGTTACGTTATAATTGACTGGTATTATGAATGAAAATGATATGTAGGATTAAATCAAGGAACGTGTATAATTAACGTGTAATGTACGCACGAGGCAAGTTTCCTAACCCTACTTGTTATCATTATTCAAGTTTATAAATTACGTCGAGTAAATTCTCGTTATTATTAATGTGACACCCCCAAATCCCGGTACTTCATTACCTCAAGATTTGGTGTTCACGTAATCAAAACATTCATTTATAACTACCCAATCATAAATAAAATTGAATAATAAACTTGCCCATACAAGATTACATTAAATATAAATCTCCCAGGTTATCTAACCTTTACAAACAATCATTCATGCGAAAAATTTAAAATAAACTTCATTACAATCTTTAAATCAAAGTCTGATAATAAAACTATCAAAATTATTACAAGTCTTCAGTACTTGTTCATCTTTCCCTTTCCTTTACTGGTGCTAGGTACGTCACCCTTTCCATCTTTAGCTGTAAGGATTTTACAGGTAAGAGTGAGCAAACAAGGCTAACTTGAAATATCAATGAATAAAACTTTTACATTCTTTGCCTATTCAGGGACTCAATAGAACTGAACAATAAGTTCTATTAACTTCTTAAACGTTCCTTGCCTATTCAGAGGCTCAATAGAACTAAAACATTCCTTGCCTATTCAGGGGCTCAATAGAATTGAACAATAAATTCTATTAACATCTTAAACATTCAACTGAGGCTCTAATGACCACAAACCTTGTCCACAGTTATAAGTAATCTTTTAACTTTAACTTTTACAGTCATACGACAATAATGACTTCAAGGTACTTACGGGGATCAACCCTTCGTACACGTAATGTATACAAACATTTCAGCGCGAAGTACAAAACTAAGCGTAACCCCTATAAATAGGGTTGTTCATCTCAGTATTCTGAGTACAAGTCCGCCCCAAAGATAGTTTGGTTTGGATACACTTCAAGGTAATTTGGAATTCAATGGACATCAACTAAGGATTAGTTGAACAAAAGATAATTACACTATGTTATTGAATAATCCTAACTGAATAAATATTTCGTTCTAAGTTCAAGCTTTAGGGATAATCTAATAGCATAACCATTGAATAACACATTGTACCTTTCTTTGAATAACATTAAGCTAAGGTTACATCATAGAATTTAATATCAAGCATGCACAACAAATAATAACTTGAACGATAAACTGGTCCCACAGAATAAAAGTACTTGCATACTAATATAACAAGTTTAGAGTTAAGAAAAACTTGCATAATCATAATAACTATCTCAACGAAAGTGTGGAGATGGGAAGCTTGTATCATTATGAATAACTAGATACAATTGTAGACACTCAAAATTTTCTGTATTGCTGTCACTAAAATTGCAAGAGGACATATTCGTCTTTTTAAGAGGGAACCCTGAAAGACAATCAGTATCCATGCCGGATACTACCGAAAGTTCATCATCAACCCCAGCACTGGGAGTAACCAATCCAACCTCGGAGATAACCCCGAGGCATACAGATACAACACCGGAACACACACCAGAGAAGATCGATTAATCTCGGAGATAACCCCGAGGTATCCAGTCTCAGTCCCAACCATGGGAATAGCCACCAACCTTGGTGATAACTCCAAGGAATGCAATTTCGGCGATAACCCCGAAAATGCTTGTTTCAAATGCGACCAGCTTCAATCTCGACGCTCACAACGAGATACATTGTACCAACCCGGCGATAACATCGGGAAGACAGGCACACCTAAAAGATGACAATGAGGACCTTCGACAAACGTAACAGTCCAATCTCAGTGAAGCTCTGAGCAACGTCTGCTTTATCAGCCCAATCCAGTGATAACACCGGTGAGGGGCAGCGTCGTCATCTAGCCAAGACGATGCTACGCCACGTCGTCTCAACATTTCTACACCACGATGTCCCACAAGACTAACCAATCCTGAATGACTATTATGCGGGGTAACGGATGAAAGTTGAAGCTTAAAGACCGGAGGGCATCGTCCCATCTTCAATGACTTCATACAAACTCTAATGCCACGCCATCGTACAACTCTCGACAACGGCGGTCCGAAATAGGTCCTGTATACCTCAAACGGATGCCCAGATTACACTTCTAAAAGTTCGAGTGGACATTACAGTGCCCGAGTGCACGTACTTCGAGACGACCCGACTCGAAAAACTCGGGCCCACCGGGGTTGCCTCTGGTACACCTGCGGCTAAATTGCCTATAAATAGAGGGCTTGGGCTGCCCATTTTGCAAGGGAAAAGGCGAGGAAGCCCTGCCCAATTTGCTTTGTACTCACCCCATGCAGTGTACTTTTCCCTTTTAAACACCTGTGAACTCATATATAGCCTCTTTTGTACCTAGAAAAGCCAGTGTTTACCTACTCTAAAGATATAGGAGTCTTCTTTGACAGTCAACTATAAGCCTTCTCGCACACTTTAGAGTCTTTCTCTTCATCTCTGCACATACCCTTCTTCACGTTGAGAGTCGTGCTGCTTGCTTTTGCCCGGACTTTGGTCCGTGGTTTTATTTCAGTCTGTGTGTGTGTGTGTATATATATATATATATATATATATATATATATATATATATATATATATATTGACTAACACTATCGAGTTATGCCTCGATTGAGCCCAGACTTCTGTCTGGAGCGTTTATTTGCTTTTATATATATATATGAACTGTGTATCGAATTTTGTTCGATTGAGCCTAGACTTCGGTCATATATATATATATATATATATATATATATATATATTAACTGTGTGTCGAACTTTGTTCGATGAGCCTAGATTTCGGTCTGGTGCATTTACTCGCTTTTGTATATATATATATACTTATATAAATGAACTGCTATCGAACTTTGTTTGGTGAGCCTGGATTTTATATCCAGTGCGTTTACTTGCTTTTCTATATATATATACTTATATATATATATGAACTATTGTCGGACTCTGTTCGATGAGCCTGGATTTTACATCCGGTGCGTTTATTGCATTTATATATATATATATATATATATATATATATATATATATATATATATATATATATATTTCGTCCTGTCTGGAGTTTACCTCGTGGCAGTTGATCGCTTTGTACAGCTTTATTTACGTTTCGTCCCGCCTGGAGTTTCCTTCGTGGCGGGTGACCGTATTTACAGCTTTATTTACGCTTTTGTCCCGCCTGGAGTTTCCTCCGCGGCGGTTGATGGCTTTTACAGCTTTGTTTACATTTTTGATCCCCCATGGAGGTGCTTCATGGTTGGTGATCATGTCTGTATATATATATTTACAGCTTTTATATATATACCTACTTACTGCTTTCATATAAATTGCGCTATCATGTGAGCCTAGGAATCATGAGATCACAGATTCAACCTATTGGATCTAGATTCGGTTCCTTTGATGGACGATTTTCAGCTGTGAGCAGCTTATAAATTATTCTACGGTGTCTGAATTTCCTCACATGGTTTCCATACCCACGAGGAAGTCGGCACTATTTTGTATCTTATTTTCGTACGGATGCTTCGCATCTGTCAAATAAAATCAATCAAGCCGAACACTTAATAAAATGGGAGTGTAAAAGGTCTCAATTACTATTGAGCATCAGGGTTTGAAAAACCTCTTTTATAAAACATCACTGCCATATCTTCCTTAAAATTGAATTTATACATAAATTCAAACCATGTGTATATAGGTGCGAACGAGGCCTCGCACCACTTCCAAATAACAGCACATTGACCCACACACACACACACACACACATTTAGATAATAGTTTCTTTAAAAGAGGCGGTCATCGTGGTAACACGGATGTCGGGGGGTGCCTAACACCTTCCCTCCGCATAACCAAGTCTCCGGACCCTAATGAATCTCGATTTCACCGACTCGTTTAGCAGTGTCATATCACTGGGTCAATGTGCAAACCTTTTCTCGGTTGTGTTGGTACAACCATTTAAAAAACCAACTGGCGACTCTTAACAGTCCCATAGTCGACATTATACATGTCAGACCTTTTTCACTTGTTTTTTCAAACAAATCTCACCTAAAATGAGAACACCAAAGAACAAGTAACGGAAAGGGACATCCAAAAATCCCGACGTCGACAGGTGGCGACTCTGTTGGGGACTCCAGTAAGAGGACTTAAGCCGCTTTTACAATCATTTCAAAATTGTTATCTGCTTGTGTGTGGATGTTTCATTTACATTTTATTATGAATGTGTACGAATGCATTTCCTTATTGCACTTAGTGCTTCGCACCATATCTGCTTGTGATATTAGTGCTTCGCACATGTCATCATTTTCATACGGTGAGACGCGATGTATGTGAATGTATGTTGTGTGGTCCCTCCACCAGGAGGCTATCCCTTCGGTGTTTGATTACTGGACTCGTGAGAAGACTAATTCTCCGAGGCTCAAGAAAGGCACCACCCAAATTCGCTCCAGTTGAAAGACCAGATTAACTTCCCGTCAAGTAGATTGCGATGATTTGAGAACCTTCATGCCAAAAAGCCGTGAGAGTAACCTAAGATAGGTCAGCCTCTGATAAACCAAAAACGGAGGAAAGTCTCTTCATGCTCTCATTTTAAATTACTTATAAACACAATTACTTGTAATTTCATTCCATATATATCTCCATGTAATGAGAAATATGAAGAAATGTGTACACATACATATTTTAAATGCTACAAACAGTTGACATCCGTTTTGCAGGATAAAATTCCTAAAATGGACACATCACATAGCATGTTATTATACAAATTCCCTAAAGACTAAACTATGTAAGTCTTTCGCAGGGAACCAATCGGACCTATTACCCGGTCAAAGTCCAAGAAGGCAACAAGCCTACATTCAATTATGTCGTCGTCTGACCAGACTGAACTTAATCCAGTTTCTCGCAAAGAATTCGACGGATTAAGCAAACAAATTACAGATTTGGCTGTTCTACTCAAAGAACTACACCAGTCCAATCAGGGTCCAAAAATACCCATACATGCTGAATCCTCCACACAAGGGGGATCCCAAGTCATTACAATACCTGAACTAAAGTTGGATACGACCAACAAAACTCATGATGTTGCCCATCCCACTAGAGACCCAGACACTGGTGACATCAAAAACAAGTCCTACAAATGGAAGAGACCCATCGTGTTATCAAAGGAATTGGAACACACGGGAGTGTTTCATATATTGATCTGTGTATTTTTTTCTGGTGTTCATTAGCTAGAAAAGTTTAAAACTCCTGACTTTGAAAAATATGACGGGTTAGGAGATCCTTACACACATTTAAAGGTGTTTATTGGAGAACTTGGATCTTATGCAGAGGACGAAAAGCTCAGAACGCAATTATTCCAGAAAAGTCTAACTGGAGAAGCTTGTTCGTGGTACACAAGATTAGACAACTCCAAAATCCATAGTTGGGAAGAACTAGCACATGCTTTCCTCACTCAATACAGCTTTCAGTCTCAGATGGCTCCTAATCGGTATCAAATTACCAAGATCAAGAAACAGTCTAACGAGTCTTTCGGAGAGTATGCTCAGAGGTGGAGACGCCTGGCTGCCCAAGTTAGTTCTTCCATGACAGAATCAGAGATGGTCATGACTTTCACAAACATACAAGAAGTGCCTTTCTATGAAAGAGTTTTAGCCGGCATTGGCAAACCATTTTCTGAAATGGTCAAACATGGGGAGATGGCTGAGATGGGATTGAAGTCAGGAAAGATTCAAGACCTAGCTGCACTCAAAGCTGTTGCTGACCACATCCAATCCGAAAATTATGGAAACGACCCCCGGAGGGTCCATAAAAGAAGGAGGAAGATGTTTCCCTGATACTACAGGGTCAAAAAGGCAATCAAAGCATGCCTATTCAAAGGAGAAACTATACTCCCTTTCAAGTAAAGTCTACAAACCCTTCAATACCAAAAGGTGGAGAAGTCAAATGCCCTCGAGTGTTCACACCCTTAGGGGACACCCTCGAGAACATTCTCAATCTTCTGACAACACAGAAGAAGATTACGCATCTTCTTCCACCAGCCAGCCCTAATGGATGGGGTTTCAATGCTGCTAGGAAATGTGTTTATCATGTCGGGGCACCTGGACATGATACTCAGGATTATTGGGCCTTGAAACACAAAATCCAGGACCTGATAGACAACGGAGAGATCGTGGTCACCAAACTAGATCAGCCTCATGTTCAAGACAACCCTCTTCCTCAACACAAAGAAGAAGAGGTCAACATGATAAATTGAAGTAGCGGATAGAGTTCCAATTTTAGTTGTGAATCATCCCAAACCCTCAAAGACGGTGATGACAAATGGGATTATGCCAAGTTCCAATTCACAATGGAACGAAAAATGAAAGCTCTGTGCAAGCAAATTAAGTATTTGGCGGAACTGGTGACTTATCAGCATCAAGTGACATGTCAGTTAATCAGCCAGGAGCATGCCAGTCTCCTACCTCTTGTCATGAATATTCCCTCGTCACTTTCAGAAAATGAAATGCTGGAAGACAAAGTGACAAAGAGAGCAAATGCCAAGGCCCGTCAGGATTTTACCAACAAAAGGGAATTCACCTATTTGGGCCAACCTATGGAGGAAATCCTTCAGATGTTAATCAATGAAGGAAGGATCAGTTCCCTTCTACCTCCAATCAATCCCCGTTCAGGACGGTACAATTCTGATGGAGTATGTCAATATCACTCCCAGTCTCGCGATCACAGCACAGAAGAATGCTGGGCACTCCACCACCTTATCCAAAATCTAATTGACAGTGGTGTCCTACACTTAGCAGACGACGATAATGTGTTACGTGCAAGTGAGAATTCAGGCCCTACTAAGTGAAAGAGTGTGGTAGCAGTCATATCCACTGAAACTGATGGGATTAACAAATCACTCACGATGCCAATAATTCAACTCAAGGGAAGCAACAATCCTTTGAAAGTGGCCGCTCCCGAGCCAATCAATTTACCGTGTAGAGCACAATATCCCATTGTTAGCTTGCGCAAAGTTCCATGAAATTATGGAGAAGGTGAATGATCCACCTCACATACAACTGCTACAGTGTCAAAGAAAAATCCACTGTATCTTCCCCAACGGGTGATGAAACCTACCATCAAATCAAAGAGGAAAATACCCATGGAGAAGATTGAAAAATTCCTTCGCACTATGGGTTATCACGAAGCTAAGGTGGTTTTAAGCTGAAAGGAAGCTCCATAATAAATATCAATTTTGGACTTGGTCCTAACTTCCAAAAATCACCAGAAAGTCTTACTGAAGGTTTTAGAAGAATCCTATCTACCAACATCAGTTGACACGAAAAAGTTTTAACATCTGGTTGATCACATTTTCAACAACAATGTGATATCCTTCACTGATGATGACATACCGCCCGAAGGGACCAGTTATTGCAAGCCGTTACACATTGCGGTTTTGTCCTCCAGATACATGGTAGCTGGAGTCTTGATAGATGGAGGCTCCTCTATGAATATATGTCCATACGCTACCTTGGTGAAGAAGAATATCAATCTCAACCGAATTCGGAGTAGCCATACTATCATCAAAGCTTTTGATGGAGCCTGGCAGAATTCGGTTGGAGTAATTGAGCTGCCAGTCGAAATTGGTCCTCATACATTCTGCGTATCCTTCCATGTGCTCAAGATAGATTCGGGATACAACCTGCTCTTGGGACGACCATGGATTCACATGGCAGGGGTAGTCCCCTCCACTCTTCACCAACAGTTCAAATACATTATCAACAATAGCCTGGTCACGGTTAACTCTGAACCAGAGATTCCTCATCACGGAGACATACCATTTATCAATGCCAATGCCGATGTGGACCAGTCAGTTTTCATGCTTTAGAAATAAGCAAAACCCAATACCATGCTATTAGAATGCCTTTTCCCGAACCCAAGATTTATGCCGAGGTCATGCCGGCTACTCAAGAAATGATGTCGTCGGGTCATAAGCCGGGACATGGGTTGGGTAAAGATTGCCAGGGTATCAAATACCTAATTCGATTAATCAAGCAAACTGGAGCAGCTGGGCTTGGCTATTCTGCCAGTACTAGTCACAGGAATCCTCATAGGCATCAGCAGGTTCCTTCAGCTTCAACCATGCGGCGGTTATCTTCGCCTTCAAGCTTTGAGTCCGCACAACCTCCTATAAAGGTGCCAGCCAATGTAATGGCTATGTTATTTCCCAAGCCGGTACCGTTAAAGGAGAAAGAAGTCTTTGTTCCAGATCCCGCAGTGGAAGAAGAGGAACGAAGAATCAAGTAAGACATCATCTGAATGATGTCAGGCATACGCACCATCGTTCATGATGAAGATGCCAACAGATACACCCCAGACGATGATTGCCCAGATGTAATGGCCATCATTCGGGACAGGGAGGATGATGACAATCCCTCCATCACTGCGGTACACCCGGACTTTGCTTTTGCCAATTGGAACATCATTTCTTGCATTGGTCGTCAAGGGTAAAGCGGGCAGAAACTCTTTCTGCCCTATAGATATAATAACTGCTTACTTTTTTGTACAGTATTAGCAGTTTATTTTCCCAGTATATGCTAACACTGTGTATGATCAACACATTTCATATATACTAAGTGAAAGCATATTTTATTTCAGGACTCTGAATTTAGATGTGCATGTACTGATACGGTGCCTCTTCTCCATAAGGATTGTGCCTTTGATGTAGAGATGAATTCAGCCTTGATGGAAATACAGGATGTCATTGAGGTGCCTCCAAAAATTCAAGAATAGGTCAAAGATAAACCTAAACCCAACCTTGATCAAACCAATTCTTTCAATCTCGGAACCTTAGAAAGCCCTAAGTTAATCCTGATTGGTTCATACCTTACCCCAAACCAACGGAATGACATGGTTACATTATTAACCCAATTCCAGGATGTGTTTGCATGGTCTCATGAAGACATGGTGGGTTTGTCCACTGACATTGTCCTTCATCGCCTTCCCATTAAAGAGGGATTTAAGCCAGTCAAGCAAAAGCTCAGGCGATTGAAACCTGAGTGGAGTTTAAAGGTGAAAGAAGAAATTGTGAAACAAATTCAAGCTGGCATTATCATGGTGTCTACATATCCTGAGTGGATATTCAACATCGTGCCCGTGCCTAAACATGGAGGGAAGGTGTGAGTTTGCGTGGATTATCGGGACTTGAACAAAGCTTGCATAAAAGATAGCTTCCCCGTGCCATTTATCCACATTCTCATTGACAATACTGCGCAATACGATATGTACTCCTTTGTCGATTGCTTTGCGGGGTACCATCAGATCATGGCTGCTGAGGAAGATCGTGAGAAAACTGCTTTCATCACGCCTTGGAGAACTTTTTGCTATAGACGGTTGTCATTCGGCCTCATCAATGCCGGAGCCACCTATCAACGAGCTATGATGGCTCTTTTCAATGACTTAATGCACAAAGAGATCGAGATCTACATGGATGACATCATTGTCAAATCCCGGAAGGAGGATGACCATTTAGACCATCTCAAAAAGTTGTTCAACAAGTTGCATAAGTACAACTTGAAGTTTAATCCAGCTAAGTGCGCCTTTGGCGTTAAATCAGGCAAATTGCTAGGATTTTTAGTCAGCCACAAAGGAATTGAGCTGGATCCTACCAAAATCCAGGCCATCACAGAAATGTCCAATCCTCAGACAGAGAAGGAAATACGGGGATTTTTGGGAAGAATCAACTTCATTAGTAGGTTTATCTCTCAACTCACAGCAACCTGTGAGCCAATCTTCAAGATATTAAGGAAGAACTCCTCCATGAAATGGAATGATGAGTGTCAAAATGTCTTCCTCATAATCAATAAACAGCTAATTAAAGCTCCCGTGTTGGTACCACCCAGGGATGATGTGCCCCTGTTCATGTACCTGTCCGTAAGTGACAATGCCATGGGTTGCATGCCAGGACAGAAGGATGATAGAGGGCAAGAACGAGTTATCTATTACCTTAGCAAAAGATTCAACAGCAGTGAACATAAGTACACTCTGATCGAAAAGACGTGTTGTGCTTTAGCATGGGCTTCTATGAGGTTACAACATTACCTCCATGGTCATACAACCCATCTCATATCCCGCGTGGATCCTCTCAAGTACGTGTTCAACAAACCCATGTTAAATTGCCGACTGTCCAGATGGCAATTGATCCTACAACAATTTGACATCGTATATATGACTCAAAAGTCCATCAAAGGTCAAGGAATTACGGATCAACTGGCCACTGCACCCTCAGGGGATTTCAAACCCTGGAAAACATATTTCCCCGATGAAGGAGTAATGGAAGTTCAGCAACACCATCAGTACGATACGCGCTAGTCATGGAAGATGTATTTTGATGGAGCTGTTAATATGGAAGGTTCTGGAGCTGGAGAAGTTCTAGTATCTGATAGGGGGAGCAGTATCCCGTCGCCGTCAAATTGCAGTTTATCAGCACCAATAATACGGCGGAGTATGAAGGCTGTCTCATGGGGCTAAAACTTGCCCATTCAATGGGCATCAGGCGGTTAACTGTCTTTGGAGATTCTGATTTGGTAATCCGATAATCCACCAGAATCTATCAAACCAAGGAACTACATTTGCTGCCTTACCATCAACAGGTTTTGAAGATGGTTGTGGAGTTCGAAGAAATCTCCTTTCTACACATTCCTCGTAATAGGAATGGCTTTGCGGACGAGTTAGCAACTTTGGCCTCCTTGATTCGCATATCAGATAAAGAACCTTTGCCAAGCGTCACAATTTCCCTGCATAAGGCCCAGCCTACGGGAATTACGTTGGAGAAGTATCGGATGAGTTACCTCCCATCCAACATTCTTGGTATCATCATATTAAGGAATATCTACGAGATGGATCTACACCCGCTGAGGCGAGCCCGACTGAGAAAAGGCGGATCCATCGACTTGGTATAAAATTCTACCTGAGTGGAGATGCGCTCTTCAAAAGAGATGCAAGACTCGGTCTCATCAGATGTTTAGACAAAGATCAAGCCTAAAGGCTTATGGATGAAATCCATGGTGGAGTCTGTGGCCCCCACATGAGTGGCCCTCTCCTTGTCAAGAAAGTCTTCAGGACGGGACATTATTGGCTGTCCCTTAAAGCTGATTGCCATGACCACGTCAAGAGATTCTATCAGTGCCAGATTCATGGGAATGCTATACACGCTCCTCCAAAGGAACTCCACAATATGAGTTCACCTTGGCCCTTCTCAATGTGGGGAATGGACGTTATCGGGCCCATTGAGCCTAAAGCCAGTAATGGTCATCGATTTATCTTCACCATGATCGACTACTTCACCAAGTGGGTAGAAGCAGCCTCCTTCCGCAGGGTTACTAAAGAAGTTATCATTGCTTTCATCAGAAACAATGTCGTTTGTCGATATGGACAACCAGAGGTGATTGTGTTAGACAATGCTAAGAACCTCAACAACAAAATAATGGAGGAATGATGCAGTAAATTCCACATCAAACATCTTAACTCTGTCATCTATCGTCCAACGATTAATGGTGCTGTTGAAGCGGCTAACAAAAACATCAAGAAGATTATGCAAAAGATGTCCGCCAACCACAAAGATTGGCCTGACTTAATGCCTCTTACTCTGTTAGCCTACAAAACCTCAATGCGCACTTCCACTGGGGCAACCCCCTACGCTTTAACCTATGGGATGGAAGCAGTTCTCCCTATAGAAGTTGAAATGGAGTCCCTCAGAGTGTTGATAGACGCTCAGCTGGATGAAGATCAATGGGTACAAGACAGATATCACCAATTATCTCTGATAGACGAAAGGCGAACCACGACTATCTTCCATGGTCAGTTATATCAGCAAAGGATCGCCATATCCTACAACAAAAAAGCCCAGCTATGGTAATTCAAACAACATTACTTGGTTTTGAAGAAGATCCTTGACAACCAAGATCAATCTAAAGGAAAATTCGCTCCTAACTGGGAAGGTTCGTTTATTGTCAAGGAAGTATTGACAGGAGGCGCTCTCAGATTGCAAGAAATGGACGGCGATGAATTTTCACAACTCATCAACTCGGACACCGTGAAACGGTACTATGTCTGAAGTTGTCATCAAGCAAACATCCTGGTGTTGGACCATCAGATCACCAGTCATTCCGGTTCTTTAACCCTTTACCACAAACACCTTTTCAACACTTTTCCCCTCAGGGAAACATACTTTTCAAAGCCAGCAGCCTGACTATCTCCTTTGCATTCCTACGATTTAGGTCATCCCACCGCGGATTGAACCTCTTGCGTTTGCAGTTTGGTTACCCATACATGGGATCAACCTTTTCCTCTACAGTTTATCCTCAACCTAGGATTAAACTTTCTCCTCCCCGCACTCTGACCTGCACATGGGATTACGCTTTTCATCTCGCCCTGAGGGACGAACTACATCGACCTGATCTCCTCTTCAATAGGAGTACGTAGGCAACCATTTCATATGGCTCGGTCGCAATAAAACAAAAACAACAAAAACATTTCTACCCTCTTCTACTCACAAAAACAACAAAAATAGTCCTACACCATTTCTGCCATATACAGCGTTGAACCTCTTACACCAGGTTCGAAATACGCAGACCTGATCTCCTCTTCAATAGGAGTACGTAGGCAGCCATTCATGGATTGGTCTCACCCCCTACCAAAATACAAACCATTGTCAACTGGTACTGGGATCAAACATCAATCCACTACATTTCATTTGGCTTCAGACCAAAGGGATGGAATTACCTGAACTCCTCCTAGATAGGATATTTGGCGACCATCTAAGCGGCGGTCATACCTTGAAGAGCAACACCAATCCATAAGAGATGGAATTAACTAGGCTTATCCTAAATAGAAGTACTGGCGACCATCTGTGGTGCGGTCAATCTCAGAGAGGAAAGCCACACTCCTCTCCATATTTCCATACAGAAACCAGTACCAAGACACCAAAGATGGTAGGGATACCTACAGATCAATGATCCATTATGAACTATCCATAGACAACTCAATGTCCATCCATCCAAGAGGAATTCAAAATGCATCAAGACCACAAGACCTGAAGCAGTAGGCAAAATATCAAACAAATAGTAAGGCATATCTAAAAGGGAAGTGATCCAAAAATATATTTCCCTGTCATATATATAATGTTGTTTGATATACACAATGTAAACTGTACATGACAAAATGGCTAGGCTAGTCCGTGCAAGTAAATACAAGCTCATCTACAAGTCAGGGTATATGCGAGCTAACAAGCCCAACATGGCGTCCCTCTCAGAAAAAGGAGGCGAAGTTGTGGTCTCCTGTACGAGAATATCCACACGACCCAACAAATCTGCAGCCATCTGCATGGTGACCATATACTCATCAATATATGCGCTCATCTCTGCAATCATGCCAGTGGTAAGTGACCTCACTGCAGTACTATATATGATGGCTACATCCCGAGAAGATATAACATTATCACGCTCAACTATCACTGTGTCTCTGGCTGATCTAGCCTCATCCCGCTCAACGACAGTGGCATATCTGTGAGCTAATGCCTCGTCTCTCTCTAATAAAGTTGCATCTCTCCCATCAAGGGCATTCAACGTCATGGATCGAGCCTGATCTCTCTCAAAGGTCATCAGATGAAGACTCTGCTCAAGATACTGTGCTGAATGTTGTATAACAAAAGTACTAGTACTGGGAGAATCCGGGAGAAATGCTAGTAACCTAGCAGCGGGCTCCTCCTTGATGTAGGAATTTATGTTCTCTATAGGCTCTACATCATCTGACTCGCTATCCGGTACTGTAGATACTGCTGCAGTCGATAAAATCTCAGTCTCCATCCATGCAGAATACTCCGCGGAATAACCTGGATGGCTCAAAGAAAAAGCAGCTATCTCACGCTGATCCCAGCAAGCATACACACGAGATCTGTCCTCTGCTGAGAGATATTGAGAAGCTGAACGCTGACCTATCGCCCCCTTGAAGGGATGAAAGTCCTGGAACTAGTCAAACTGCGACATCACGGCCAGTGGGTGATAAGTAGTCACACCCCTCAAACCAGCCAGAGGGAGATAGTCCATGCCCGGAGTATGAGTAATGAAGCTATATGGTGAGCTAAGCCCCAAACACGGCAATATGCTAAACAGAGCTCTGATATCTGCCAAAAAAGTGGATCAGGACAGAGCATCTATGCACTCCGATGGCTGAAAGGAGTATGACATAGCTACATCATGGGTGAAACAGTACCCATGCCGTCTAAGAGCGCCAATCGGTCTCAAGTGTGACATAAACCACACATATAGCATGACAGAACTACCCGTGAACACTCCTGTCGGATAAGTGCAACAATAGGATGTTGACCGCAGGGTCTCTGCTACAATCATAGGTACAATGGTACGACCCTCCCGGAGAGCTCTCACGGCCATGATGACACCTATGTCTATCTCATCCATGTACCGTGACATATAGACGTACGACGGTACGCATAGCATCAATACATCAACCCTGGCCAAACGCCAGTGATCCTCCGGTGCGGTGAAATCCCCGAAATGTCATGAATATCTATCATCCGAGCCAAATCTCTCATATAAAAAATGCTGGGATATCATGTGGCCAGATGTCAGCTCGGCCTGCACTACTCTATGCTACAATCCTGTGAGAGTCATGAACCGTCTACTCATATCTCCCAAAGCCAGATGTACGCAAGGTATGTCTAAAGGCAGCATCGTCAACCGTGCATACTCCTCCAAAGTCAGAGTTAACTCATGGGTACCGAATCAGAATATCCGCCTCCTCGTCCTCAATGTCTGGCACATCTACCCGGATGGGACGAATCACGGCCTCCACCAACCTACGAGGCTGTTTGACAGAACGGGGACGAGGCACTTCAGAAGCCCTCCGCCGTATGCCAGAAGTGGTCCTGTGGGAACTGCTCAGCTAATCCGGATCCATAATATCTGGACAACAAGTCTCTAAATCACCTCAGAAAGGGTGTGGTATTTCATTACCTGGAGCTTTCTAAAATGCATTTTTATGACTATATGCATGCATGCATTTACTTTAACATATAATAGAGTTAAAATGCATGACTACCCAATGCCTACATTTTTGGAAAATATTTGCCGTAGTCCCCTTTGAAAATAGGACTATCCCCATGCACATAAGCATGTCTAGGTGGCCATTCAGTAGCACACCTGCCCCAAAATCATATACATAATATATGCATTAAAAATCAAAATCATCATGCATAAGGTCAACCTCAATACTAGGAGTACTTTGCCTTTCTACCTTTTACTCGTTGGACCTCAAATAGGACAAAAAATAGCAGAAAAGGTGCCAATTTGACTGTCTCAAAAGTCAAATTTTTTCACATCATTATGTTCAGCATGGTTTAATACTAACATTTACTATGTTGAATATTTTTTATCAAGTTATTTGTGCATACGTAATCACTACTATGTGTTTAGATGCATTTCATGCGATAACTCACAATCCAACGGATAAAAACTGGAAAAAATGCATGCATACGTTACCAGTATAGTGTAAAAAACTTGTACGATGACAGAATTTGTAGAAAACAGCCCGGACTCAGCAGATCTGAAGGAGGCTCATGGTTTTTTTCTTTGTGAAACAAGTTAAAAATGACTTGTGAGAGCAACCTGGTGGATTATATCATCCACAGTTGGCTGTAGGCTCATCTACGGCGGCAACAGGTGCACCTACAGCACCCCTATATGGGTCCCACCCCTCCGGCTCGGTCCAGTTCGAGTTGCAAAGGAGTTCTTACGGACTAGAAAGGTCAAATCGGGACAAAAAATGCCACGCGATTGAGCAAAACATCATACAATCCTGGTCTTCTCAGATGAAACTTTGAGTCTGTACATAGCTCATTGGCAGTCACCCGAACATAAGGAATACTCTGCCAATGATCTCATTTGTCACAAATGCATACAGCAATACCTTGTACAGGTCCGATGCCACCAACTCCGGGTCGTTACCCTAAATGAGATCTCCGACGGGGGTTACAACGTATATCCCTGATGGGGGTTACAACGTAGAGCCCCGACGGGGGTTACAACGCTTGTTCATCCGTTGACACACAAATCAACTAAGGTAAAGCAGCCTTAACATCATGATAACCGTTGGAAGCAAACCCAACAGAGCCTCGGAACCCATCCGATAACCGGTCACTGCTACCCACGTCGGCAGTGGTTATAATGTAGAGCCCTGGCGGGGGATTGCAATGTGCATTCAAACCGTTGACACACATATCAACGAAGGTCAAGTAGCCTTGACGTTATTTCAGTTGATAGCGATTAAACCTATCAGAGCTATAGAGCCATTCGAGGATTTCGTGCTCGATTACTCATATTCCCCAGCGCATCCCCGATGGGGGTCACAAAGCAATGCTCCGTTGATCTACATGATAGTGGATGTCAAGTAACCTTGACAATCTACCCACAGAGTATCAGCCATTGATTCACACATCAGCGAAAGTCAAGCAGCCTTGACAGTATATCCCATAGGATTTTTCAGTCGTTGACTCACACGTCGGTGAAGTACACGTCAACGAAGGTCAGGCATCCCTGTCAACATTTGCTGTTGGCAGTAAATCCAACAGAATCTTGACATATTATGGTGATACTAACCAGAAAAGGTCAACGTTATCAAGGAGGATAGATGATGGAATATGTTATACACATCCTCAAACAGATCAAGCTTTATCCCCACAGATCTCTTACATGTAAGAGGTACATCTTCAGGATCAAGTCATTATCAAAGACACAAGAATTTGGTGATAACTCCAACATCAACATCCTAACAGATTTGGATTACACATCAAATCTAGTCATCATTGCCAATCCCCAGTTGAAGCAACAGGGAGCCAGCAATCATCCTCAGTATGTTGGGCTACGGTCCCGTACACATGCATCATACATTTGCATCATGTTGCTACATATAGTACCATGTTTGTCTTGTTGCATTTTAAGTGTCTAGGATTCTTTATCCTACCCATGCATCGCCATGCATGCGTATGATAAAGAGGGGCATCTGTAGACACTCAAAATTTTTTGTACTGCTGTCGCTAACATTACAAGAGGACATATTCGTCTTTTAAGAGGGAACCCTGTAAGACAATCCGTATCCATGCCGGATACTACCGAAAGTTCATCATCAACCCCAGCACTGGGAGTAACCAATCCAACCTCAGAGATAACCCCGAGGCATGCAGATACAACACCGGAACACACACCGGAGAAGAACGATTAATCTCAGAGATAACCCCGAGGTATCCAGTCTCAGTCCCAACCATGGGAATAGCCAACACCCTTGGTGATAACTCCAAGGAATGCAGTTTCGGCGACAACCACAGAAATGCTTGTTTTAAATGCGACCAGCTTCAATCTCGGCGCTCACAAAGAGATACACTGTACCAACCCGGTGATAACATCGGGAAGACATGCACACCTCAAAGATGACAATGAGGACCTTCAACAAACGCAGCAGTCCAATCTCAGCGAAGCTCTGAGCAACGTCTGCTTTATCAGCCCAATCAGGCGATAACACCGGTGAGGGGCAACGTCGTCATCTAGCCAACACGATGCCACGCCACGTCGTCTCAACATTTCTACACCACGATGTCCCACAAGACTAACCAATCCCAAGTAACTATTGTGCGGGGTAACGGATGAAAGTTGAAGCTTGAAGACCGAAGGGCATTGTCCCATCTTCAATGACTGCATACAAACTCTAATCCTATGCCATCGTACAACACTCGACAATGGCAGTCCAAAATAGGTCATGTATACCTCAAACGGATGCCCGGATTGCACTTCTGAAAGTTCGAGTAGACATTACAGTGCCCGAGTGCACGTACTTCGAGACGACCTGACCCGAAAAACTCGAGCCCACCCGGGTTGCCTCTGGTACACCTGCGGCTAAATTGCCTATAAATAGAGGGCTTGGGCTGCCCATTTTGCAAGAGAAAAATGCGAGGAAGCCCTGCCCAATTTGCTCTGCACTCACCCCATGCAGTGTACTTTCCCCTTTTAAACACCTGTGAGCTCATATATAGCCTCTTTTGTACCTACAAAAGCAAGTGTTTACCTACTCTAAAGATATAAAAGTCATCTTTGACAGTCAACTGTAAGCCTTGTCACACACTTTAGAGTCTTTCTCTTCATCTCTGCACACACCCTTCTTCATGTTAAGAGTCGTGCTGCTTGCTTTTGCCCGGACTTTGGTCTGTGGTTTCATTTCAGTTTGTATATATATATATATATATATATATATATATATATTAACTATGTGTCGAACTTTGTTCGATGAGCCTAGATATCGGTCTGGTGCGTTTACTCGCTTTTGTATATATATACTTATATATATGAACTGCTATCGAACTTTGTTCGGTGAGCCTGGATTTTATATACGGTGCGTTTACTTGCTTTTCTGTATATATACTTATATATATATGAGCTGTTGTCGGACTCTGTTCGATGAGCCCGGATTTTACATCCGGTGCATTTATTGTTTATATATATATATATATATATATATATATTCGTCCTGCCTGGAGTTTACTTCGTGGCAGTTGATCGATTTGTACAACTTTATTTACGTTTCGTCCCGCTTGGAGTTTCCTTTGTGGCAGTTGACCGTATTTACAGCTTTACTTACGTTTTATCCTGCCTGGAGTTTCCTCTATGGCAGTTGATAGCTTTTACAGCTTTGTTTACATTTCTGATCCCCCATGGAGGTGCTTCGTGGTTGGTGATCATGTCTGTATATATATATTTACAGCTTTTATATATATACCTGCTTACTGCTTTCATACAAATTGTGGTATCATGTGATCACAGATTCAACCTATTGGATCTAGATTCGGTTCTCGTGATGGACGTTTTTCAGCTGTGAAGAGCTTGTAAATTATTTTGCAATGTCTGAATTTCCTCAGATGGTTTCCATACCCACGAGGAAGTCGGCATTATTTTGTATCTTATTTTCGTACGGATGCTTCGCATCTGTCAAATAAAATCAATCAAGCCGAACACTTAATAAAATGGGAGTGTAAAAGGTCTCAATTACTATTGAGCATCAGGGTTTGAAAAATCTCTTTTATAAAACATCACTGCCATATCTTGCTTAAAATTGAATTTATACATAAATTCAAACCATGTGTATATAGGTGCGAATGAGGCCTCGCACCACTTCCAAATAACAACACATTGACCCACACACACACACATTCAGATAATTGTTTCTTGAAAAGAGGCGGTCACCGTGGTAACACGGATGTCGGGGGGTGTCCAACACCTTTCCTCTGCATAACCAAGTCCCTGGACCCTAATGAATCTCGGTTTCACCGACCCGTTTAGCAGTGTCACATCACTGGGTCAATGTGCAAACCTTTTCTCGGTTGTGTTGGTACAACCATTTAAAAATCCAACTGGCGATTCTTAACAGTCCCATAGTCGATATTATACATGTCGGACCTTTTTCACTTATTTTTTCAAACAAATCTCACCTAAAATGAGAACACCAAAGAACAAGTAACGGAAAAGAACATCCAAAAATCCCGACGTCGACACCAATTAAATTGCTTAATGGAAATACTTTACTCAATAAAGTATAGAAATATGAATTTTGCATAACGAAGCTTTAGGATTAGAAAACTTGCATAAACACAACAAACTAACTCAACGAGAGTATGGAGTTAGAGAACTTGCCTTGTGCGTAGATTAAACCGTTCCAAGCCAAATCACAATTATCCTATATACATATGTTAACATGACATAATCAGTCAGTAACAACATACTATCTCTACATCACGTATGCTTTGATTCTAAATCGCATAATCAAATTCTATCCATTAAAACTAATAACAGTATTTGTTAATTTGTAATTCCATGTTCCCTCATAGTACTAACATACTATAATACCAGAAATACATACTCGACATTTATCATATATCATTCCATTAAAATATCAAACTTTTGTGCAAGACAAAAGTCATTTCTGAACTTTTTGTTAAGTGGCGCCGTGGCGCCGCGGCGCCACAGTTTGAACTATGGACCGCGCTGCGGCGCTGAGGTGGCACTTCGGCACGAGAAATATACAGGGACTCGGTGCTGCGGCGCGAAGTCCGGCGCTCCGGTGCTGACTTCGGCGCTGCGACACGAAGTCTGGCTGGGGCGCTGATTTTGGCGCTAGGGCGTGAAACTTGACACTGGAGCGTGAATTTTGACGCTGGGGCGCCGAAACTCACACAACCAAACCAGAAAACAGGACAAAGCTACTGTCTAACTTTTTAACAGCAATTGACACCCATTAACATGTATAACTTCACGTAAATTACACATAAAAGTTATGAAGCATTCATGTACAAATTTTACACAACTAAACAACAATATCAGAGAATTAATTCTTTGAGAACACTATTTTTCTTTGAAACCAAAATTTTAAAACTTCATTGTTGATATCAAAAATACAGTGAACGTATATCCAGAATTATAACCAACTTAGTACTTTTGGAATACTAGCATACCAACATATAGTCCAATTAACATATACAAAGTTCAATTCGCGTATTAGTTCACAATTTACATAATCACATACCAAGTTTTGTTATCATGAAATCATATGTTCGTATATATATATTTTCTAGTGTAAAAACCCAGTTCTCTTTCTCAATGGTAATTTAGCATACAACACATACACACCTATATATACATGCTAGCTATAACAATTACAATTACACATATTATCATCATAATTTATAAAACTCAGTTTACAGAAAATCTTGTAAAACTTATTCTACTGTGAAATTCAAAAACACAGAGATATACCAACTCACGAACTATATAATGTAACACATATATAGTTATATAGTATTAAGTTTATAGGAAAAATACCTTTTTGTTACTTAAGAAGATACTTGTTAACAGAACTTGCTTTGGACAATCACACACTTGGCTTCCTTCCTCTCAAACTCTCTGAACTTCCTTTCTTTTTTTCTTCTCTCAGTTTATCAGATAACTCAAAGTGTAAAATGATAACCACTCCAATTCACAGTATAGGTATACTAAAATAAAAACTAATGTACGTCTTTTCAATTTTTTTTAAAAAAAAATTGACGCTCACTAATGATTTGTATTAAATTATCAGTTACATAACTTAGATATATATATATATATATATATATATATATATATATATATATATATATATATATATATATACACGTATTATAATTTTATTTATTTAACAATTTAAATTAAAAAGAAATCCAAAAGCCATAAGCTTTGTTTGGCAAACCATTTAAAAATTAAAGGGTTAATAACCTTAAGCATTGTTTGGATAAAACTAACTTGAATTACTTTAATTTATTATAATAACTCTTTATAACATAGTTATTTGTCACACTTTATTTAATAACAATTTATTAAATAATTTACTTAATCACATAAGTCACATTAATTATTTAACAAATAAATAATTAACTAAATCAAATTGAACAATTATTTATCCAATAATAAACACATCCAATAAATATTTATATAAATCAATAAATATTTATAATTTACATTTAAAAAATTTAGAATGTTACAATTAATCAAGTTCAATTTGTTATATTAAAGATTATTTATCTTTTCAAAGTATGATTCTGTTATACAATACTTGTTCTATTGTATACCTCTTGAGAATGTTATTCGATTTAAATATCATTTATTGTTGAATCTTGTTAGACTAGTGAACCCTTATTGATTCTACTAGTCCATAGTTGATGAACGTTCTAAATTTCAGAACCCTTATTGATTTATCCAAATCAAACTTCCTTTGGTGCGGACTCTAATGTCAAACTGAGATGAACAACCCTGTATAGGGATTACTTATTTGTTAGCGTTAAGATATTGTGCACAATATGGTACTAAGGGCATATCCCCCTGAGTACGAGTAGAAGAGTCCATAGTCTTATGACTGTTAAAGGTTTCAAGTATAACCCTTGATAACCTAGGACATAGTTCAAGGTCTTATGACCCTCAGAAATTTGTTGATTCTTGTTATTCATTCTTGATTCAAAAGTTGAGTTTTATTCCAGAAGATTTTGATTCACTCGAATGTTATTATATATTGTTATTTCATTTTTTTATACTTGTGGGCAATCGTGCTCACTCTTACGTAATAATAATATTGTAGTTAAGAACGAAAGGTCCGACGAGCCTTCTACTAGCAAAGGCAAGGGCAAGATTAACTAGTGATGAAGACTTGTTGGTTTATGTGATGATGTATTTCTGTTTTAGACTTATGTTAATGATGTGTAAGATGATTAAATTTTTTATGTTCCGCAGTTAAGATTTAAGGTTAGTATGATCTGGGATTTATGTATCTTTATGATGTAACTCCTTAAGGAAAGGATTTATTTCTATCTATTAATGCTTTCATTTATTATGGGTAGATAGACATATGATGTTTGAATAGTGAACACCAAATCATGTGAGAATTGAAGTACCCAGATTTGGGGATGTCACAGGTTGGTATTAAAGCTGTAGGTTATGAACCTTAGGTGGGGGAACAACCTTAGGTAGTAGCCTTATAAGAAGAACATAGTGATGGAAAAATCTTATTGAGTTCTAAGAAATGAATTTCTTAATTCATTGAAGATAATAAAAGAATTTATGTGCTTATGTGTTAAATTATGTGCTAGCTAGTACAACTTAGTAACTAAAACTTGAAACTATGTTGTCAGGATGTCGGATGTTGGAGGAGCTAGTCGAGCTGGGGAGGAGGAACCCCGAGTACCTACAGAGGAGGAGCCCCGAGACATTCATGTCGTCAGACAGCAGTTGGTACAGAGAGAGCCATCTCCATTGATCACTGTTGTTGGTCAGGAGCATGAGCCTGAGACTGATCCAGATGAGGATCGTGAGGAGGAAGAGGAATAAGAGGAGTTCCCACCAAACTCCATTGCTGCTGAGATGTACGACGAGTTATATGACCGTAACGTAGAGTTACGTGACACTGTCCAGGATTTGACTGAGCGGGCGATTATTTAGCAGATTACCATCGAACAGAAGGAGGGGGAGGTTATGACTCTTCACATGCATCTAGGCACGAGAGAGGTCAAATCGAGGAAAAGTCTGAAGAAATAGAAAAGTTGAAGAAGGAACTGAAAGAGAGTTCAGAAAGGCTGGCCATAGCAGAGGAGGGCTGGGTGAGAGAATCATGTCGTGCTGATCTTGTAGAAGAGGATTGTCGTGCGAAGAAGGCTAAGCTTGGGGAGACGTATTCTACACTTCAAAATGCAATGGATGAGGCCCAGGATCGAGTTATGAGGTACCCAATTCAGTTCGAAGGACTACCGTCGTATATGCTAGATCGTCGGACGATGTCCCGCATCATGGAAGAGGAACGTAGCAAGGCTATTCAGTGCCTTAACAGGCAGTGATATGATTTGTTTAATTATGTGAAAAACTTATCTGGTGTTAGGTGTAAATTTCGATGTGTTTATAAACAAAGGAATATTTTAATATTTTAAATCATGTAGATTATTTATCTCGGGATAGTTGATGTAAATAGTAGTGATGCTATCGTTTAATGTTAAAACTTTTGATTTGAATAAATATGTCAAGTTGTTTGAGGAAATGTGTTAAGTGATTATGTTAAATTGTTAAGTTAAACCTTAACTATTTAGAGAATTGAATAAAACCTAGCAAACATATATTTTAACAGAAATATGCCGCCGAGAAGAAGACACGACCGTCAACAAGCTCAAGAAGAACCGATGAATAACAACAACAACAACAACAACAACAACAACAACAACAACAACAACGTCAATCCTAACCCTGTTCAGCAATTGGTGAACTTATTAGCTGGAGCAATTCATAATCAACCTCAAGCCCCACCGAATACGATGTTTAAGGATTTCAAGGCGGTGGGACCGCCAGAGTTTAAAGGTTTCATGAACCCGATTAAGGCTCAAACTAGGGTTATGGAGATGGAAAATTTTTTGATGTCGCCAGAGTCAAGGAGGACCATAAAACTGCCTACGCGATATTCATGTTGAAATCTGAATCCAGTTATTGGTGGCAAACAAACAAGGTCCGTGGAGGAGAAGATGTGATTACCTGGGAGAGGTTTAAGGATATATTTTTCGAGATGTATTTCCTGACCAGCTCGCAGAACCAAATGGAAGTTCAGTTTCTGGAGTTGAAACAGGGGAATATGTCCGTACCAGACTATGCGGCAAGATTCAATGAGTAGGCTAGGTTTGCCACATATCAAGTACACACAGATGAGAGAAAAATAAGAAGGATTAAACAAGGATTAAAGCCCTGGTTGTATAGTAAAGTGTCGTTATTTCAGTTGAAGACATTCGCTGGAGTACTGGAGAAAGCCATACTCGCTGAAGGTGGAAGCAATGCGGTAACCAAATATAATCAGGATCAGAAGAGGAAGAAGAGTGAAAGTGAAGGAAATAACAAGGCTAGTGGAAGTAACACAAGAGGTGGTAATAATAATCAGAAAAGAAGGTGGTCTGACAACTTATTAACTAAAAATCAGCAAGGAGGTCAGAAGAAGAGGATCGAAGCATGCTCGACCTGCGGGAAAGCTCACCTGGGAGTTTGCATGAAGGGAAAATAAGTGTGCTACAATTGTGGTCAGGAAGGCCACATAACACCTAACTGTCCTAACCCAAAGAAGGGTGCCTGTTTCATTTGTGGCTCAAAGGATCATCTTGCAAGGGACTGTCCTAAGAAGGGATCTAGAGGGACAAGATCAGGAGGAAATAAAGGAAACAGCGGTGTAAGTGCTCTGACTATCATAGGACCAACCACAACCAACCGACCGATCGCCAGGACATTCAACATGACGGTGCAGGATTCTGTGCAGTCTCCTGATGTGGTGTCAGGTATCATTCCGATCAATAAAGTTAATGCTTATGTATTATTTGATTTGGGTGGTACTTGTTCATTTATATCCGATGACTTTGCTAAGAACTTATAATTGCTTAAGGATGAGTTAGAACACCCCATGAACATAAAAATTATGAATAGAGAAATAATCCCTCTTAAGTACGTACATAAGAACTATAGAGTCGATATTAAGGGTAATATCATGAACATAGATCTTATCCCTATTCGACTTGGAGAATTTGACGTTATTTTGGGTATGGACTGGTTATTCAATTACGGGACTGTAATTGATTGTCAGAAGAAGCGTATTAACCTTATGACTCCGTCAAAGGTTATGTTTTATGGTAGCAAGTCGCCTAGACAAGCGAGTTTTCGTCTGATGATAATGCAGGCTAGGAACTTGTTAAGACAAGGTTGTGAAGGATATTTAGCTTACATAGTCGACATTCGTAAAGAAAATCCGAAAGTAGAGGAGATACCGGTAGTGAGGGACTTCGTAGACGTATTTTCGAATGATTTGCTAGCACTTTCGCCAGATAGAGAGGTTGAATTCGTGATCGATTTGGCGCCAGGAACGGCTCCAATATCAAAGGTACCGTACAGAATGGCACCAGTGGAGATGAAAGAATTGATGGTACAATTATAAGAATTACGGAATAAGAAGTACATTCAACCAAGAGTATCACCATGGGGAGAGCCAGTGTTATTTGTGAAGAAGAAGGACGGGACGATGCGACTCTATATTGACTATAGAGAACTGAATAAGGTTATGATTAAGAATAAATATCCATTACCGAGGATCGACGACCTGCTTGATCAATTGAAGGGAGTGGGATACTTTTCAAAGATAGACTTGAGGAGTGGTTATCATCAACTGAAGGTGAGACCAAAGGATGTACCGAAGACAGCGTTTAGAATACGATATGGTCACTACGAATTTTTGGTAATGTCATTTGGTCTAACGAATGCTCCTGCAGCATTTATGGGTTTAATGAATGGAGTATTCAAGACGTTTTTGGATAAATTTGTAGTGGTATTTTATAGATGACATTTTGGTATACTCAAAAACCAAGGAAGAACATGAAGAGCATTTGAAATTAACGTTAGAGGCGTTGAGAAAGGAGAAGTTGTACGCTAAGTTTTCAAAATGTGAATTTTGGATCGAGCGGGTACAATTTCTAGGACACGTGATCGATAAAGATGGAATTTCGGTGAATCCATCCAAAGTCGAAGCCGTGATAAACTGGGATCAGCAGAGAATGCCTTCAGAAGTACGAAGTTTTCTTGGATTAGCAGGATATTACAGCAGATTCATTCAAGGCTTTTCCAAGATCGCAACTCCTTTAACGAATTTGACTCGAAAAGATGTGAAATTTGTTTGGACGGAGAAGTGTGAGGAAAGCTTTCAAGAATTGAAGAAGAGGTTGAGTACAACACTTGTGTTGTTTCTTCCGGATGATACGGGAAATTTTGTGGTTTATAGTAATGCGTCGCACAAAGGACTTGGCTGCGTACTTATGCAAAACGGCAGAGTCATTGCGTATGCGTCACGACAATTGAAGGATTATGAGAAGGGGTATCCGACCCACGACTTGGAGTTAGCTGCAGTGGTTTTTGCTTTAAAAATCTGGAGGCACTATATGTATAGGGAGAAGTGTGAAATATATACAGTCCATAAGAGTCTGAAATATATTTTTACACAGGAGGACTTGAATATGCGCCAAAGAAGGTGGTTGGAGTTAATGAAGGACTATGATTGTGAGATTTTATACCATCCGGGTAAGACAAATATTGTTGCTGACACCTTAAGTAGAAAGGGTCGGGAAAAATTGATGATGTTGACCGCTCAGGAGGAGCTAATTTCAGAAATGGAGAAACTAGAGTTGGAAGTGAAGAATCCTATGGAAATTGATGAGAAGCTGTTTCAGATGCAATCTGGTACGACCCTACTAGATAAAGTTAAGGAGGCTCAACTTCAGGACGAAGAATGTAAAAAGGTGAAAAAGAAGATATCCGAAGGAATTGAACCGAAATTCAAGATAGATAAGGAAGGAATACTGAGATTCGAGAGCAGAATTTGGGTACCGCCAGTAACAGAGATTAAGAAAGACATTTTGAGCGAGGCTCATAGCTCACGATATTCGATTCACCCTGGTAGTACCAAGATGTACCAAGATCTTTGACAACATTTCTAGTAGCCAAATCTGAAATGAGATGTTGCAGAGTGTGTAGCTAAGTGTCTAACTTGTCAGAAAGTGAAAGTAGAACATCAGAGGCTGAGTGGATTGCTACAACCGTTGAAGATCCCAGAATGGAAATGGAAACATATTATGATGGATTTCGTGGTTGGCCTTTCGATAACTCAGAAAGACTATGACGCAGTATGGGTTATCCTTGACCGATTAACGAAATCCGCACACTTTCTTCCGATCAAAATCAGATTCAGCTTAGATCAATTGGCAAGGTTATATGTGAAAGAAATTATTTTGAGGTACGGAGTTCCGGTGTCAATTGTTTCTGATAGGGATCCGCGCTTTACATCGAACTTTTGGAAATGTTTACAAGAATGCATGGGTACTCAATTGCGAATGAGTATGGCATATCACCCTCAGACAGATGGGCAGAGTAAAAAAAATAATTCAGACATTAGAAGATATGTTAAGAGCTCGTGTAATGGACTTTAAAGGTAATTGGGATGAACACCTACCACTCGTAGAGTTCGGCTACAACAACAGTTACCATGCTAGTCTTGCCATGTCGCCTTATGAAGCGTTATACGGAAGAAAGTGCAGAACTTCGCTATACTGGGATGAAGTTGGTGAGAGACAATTACTAGGCCCAGAATTGGTACAACAGACAGCAGAGATAGTTAAAGTGATTCGAATAAGACTGGTAGCAGCTCAAGATAGACAGAAGAAATACGCCGATCTATACCGTAAAAATATTAAATTTGAATTGGGTAGCTATGTGTTCTTGAAGGTCTCTCCCTAGAAGGGAAAGATCAGGTTCAGAAAGAAAGAAAAATTAAGCCCAAGATTTATTGAACCCTTTGAAGTACTGCGAAGAATCGGAGAAGTTGCGTATAAGGTAGCCTTACCTCCAGCACTCCAGAATGTCCACAACGTCTTCTATGTTTTAGTTTTACGACCCTACAAACTCGATTACAAGCATGTAATTGAATACGAACCCCTACAGTTTGAAAAAGATTTATCTTACGAAGAAATTTCTGTTCAGATTGTCGACAAAAAAGAACAAGTTCTCATAAATGAAGTAATACCTTCTGTTAAGGTAATTTGGAGGAACGACAACGCTGAAGAAGCAACGTGGGAGCTCGAAGAGAATATGATGAAGAATTATCCCCATTTATTTACTTAATTTATGTGTAAGCGATTCTGGGGGCAGAATCTTTGTAAGGGGGGAGAATGTAACAGGACGAATTGATTGAGTCGTGATTCTGAGAACAGAATCCTTTTAGGGGGGGAAAGATTTGACAAACAAGATTTTGTAATTTAATTTTAATATTTATTAAGTTAAATAAATAATTTTAGATGATTTAATTATTCTATTAAATAATTAATTGATGAAGTTGTGACAGATTAATTTAATTACATGTGTTATATTTATTAAATTAATGTGGAGAATTTTATTATTCAAAGTTTGTGACTATATGAGCTTATTGAATTAAATGAAATATTTAATAAGCATAATGGTATTTTAATTAATTTAATAATTAATTAGAGAATTAATAATTTGACATAATTAATTTATGAGGGAAATAATTATGTGACTGTGTGAATTAATGATAAATTATCATATTTTATTTAAATTAAATTAAATAAGATATTTGATTTATTTTATAAAAAGGTGTTAAACTATTAAACTATAGTATAAAAGATCTATTAAACTAAATGGTTATAATTCTTTTAAGGTTAGCCAAACAAGGTATTTGTGACACCCCCAAATTTAGGTACTTGAAACCCGAACTCGGTGCTTCACGATACCATTTCTATGAGCGGAATAATACTAATAATAATAACAATAATATAAAAATTAAACTTAATATACATTTATCAGAGTCTAATCCCAAGTACGCAACCTTTACTATAATTCCTTACATGATAGATAATACATATCATTGTCTTAATACAGTTTAACTATTACAAAATATCATACATTAAATATATTCTGTTTGCTTTCCTTTTTACTTGTTCCTGTCTGAACCTTCGGGTTGATCATGCCTGGCTGAAAATATTTAAATTTAAGTGATGAGAATGAAATATGTTATATTTTATTCCCTTAATACTCAATCTTTTATATTTATTTTATACCTAAATATATTCATTTATCTTATATTTTTATTTTAGGTACAATGGAGCTAAGGAAGCAAAGTGGATGAAAAAGGGAATAAATATGTGGGCTTCTAACCCAATTAGCAAAATCCAAGCAGCTTTCCTAGTGGGTTACGGATTGAAGCTTTGCATGCAGTCCAATTAGCAAATAAATAGATTACAAAGAGGATGCCATGTATCACGAATTCATTCTCTTAGTAGCCCACATAAGCAGCTAGCAAAGGAATTACATGGGGCCACGTTGGAGCAGCCCACGGTTTAGCTAGTGAAAAAGGGAAGTAGAAAAGCAATTAAAGGAATAAAGTCAGCGGACAAATGAGGTTGAGCAGCTAACGGATCAGCATGACCAAGAAGTCAAGTCCACGTAAAGGCTAACGGTTGGGTCTAGAAGCTGGCAAATCACATGGGCCACGGACCAGCAGCTTAATAAAAGGAATGCAAGAATTTAAGGTTGAAGCAACTCATCAAGTGGGCCACGAATCTAGCAAGCATGCATTACAAATTGAGCAGATCAAGTGCTTGGCTAAATAAATGAGTTCACGCTCTTGCGAAAGGAGTGGGCCACGCAGTAGCTCATTCCAAATTAGGAGAAGGAAAATTACATGGGTTCATGTGCACGTTCCTAATCATTGGTAATCCATATAAGTTCGATTCAGCAGGTTGAATATGTCGTCCAGTAGCAGCTCACGAAATAAGGGATAATTCATGGGCCCACTAACGAAGCACTTATGAATTAAAGGGGAAGCAGGTCCGGACAGTACACCAACCCGCCCCAGCGGGTAGGCGATAGAGTCGAGCCTTTCTCCTTCTGCGAAACAGATTTAAACAGCAACTAGGGCATAATTAGGGTTGTTATTTTAATGTTATAAATAGGGGGCTTGGGATCTCATATCTATCATCTCATCTATTAAAATAAAATACTCTTCTTTATAATTTTTAGTATTTTCATAGCCATGTGCGGCTAAGCTTTTGTTCTTGGATTAAGGAGACGGAAGCCTTGGATTAAATACACTGTGAGATCTAATTGATTTTATTCAATTAATATTATGCGTATTGATTATTATTCTGTGCTTGAATTGTATGATTGATGTGTTTAATTGCTAGGATGCATACTAGTTTATTATTCATTGAAATCTACTGCTAAATTAGATATCAAATCCGTAATTGTTTGGTCACTCTAATTTGCGAAGCAAATAACATTAATAATTGACTGCAGATCACGAGATTATTATATTTTAGGAATAATATTCAACTAAATTGAATGCTTCCGCTTGTGCTTGTGTTATTTAGCTTCATCGGTTTTTCTAATTCTTAAAGCTTCTACTAGATTAAACTTTTAGCGCTTGTCTGAAGTTGTTTAGTAGTTAGGGTTATTTAGTTCGCTTGTTTCTATCTAACTAAAATTAAGGAAAGACATAGAAGAGATTCTAACGATGAATATTCAAAGTATTAATTGTGTATGCTTGAGTCAATGATTAGTGTAAGTTTCTAAGGTGGAAGTTGACTTAACCCAAGATTTGTTCTCTTGATTTAATTCGTTATAGTATTTTATACATTAGTTATTTTAATTTACAACATTCAAAAAAAAATCCCCCCTTTTGGAATACAAAGTATATAAAAGTAGATTAATCAGTCTCTGTGGGATCGACTCTTACTTGCACTACTACATAATTATTTTTTGCAGTAAGGTTTTATTTTTGGTTGTCTGCGACAGCACACCAAATTTTGGCGCCGTTGCCGGGGACTTGATTTTAGTTTACTTTTATATTTTTGTAATCCTTATTGTATTTTTATTTATTTATTAGATAATTTGAATTTCCTTGATTGTTTATGCCTGAAACTCGATCTACTAATCAAGGTGATTTAAAGTTTGATACAGAGATAGAGAGAATTTGTCGGAGATTAAGGAAAGAAGCTCGAAGAAATCGTGAAAAGGAAGCCATGGCCACAAATCGAACCTTGAAAGAGCTTTCAGCTCCTGATTTGAATCAACAACCCTTATGCATAACTTTCCCTAATCTTGATACTAACACTCATTTTGAATTGAAATCTGGATTAATACATCTTATTCCTTCTTTTCACGGTTTGGCAGGTGAAGATCCTCACAAACACTTGAAGGAATTCCACATGGTATGCACAAGTATGAAACCTACCGGAGTAACCGAAGAGCAAATCAAGCTAAGAGCCTTCCCTTTTTCTTTAAAAGATTCATCTAAGGATTGGCTCTACTATCTACCCTCCGGAAGTATCACTACATGGGAAGAGATCAAAAGACTCTTTTTAGAAAAATACTTTCCAGCTTCAAGGGCAGCCAATATTCGAAAATCCATTTACGGTGTGAGGCAGAACAACGGAGAATCCCTACATGAGTATTGGGAATGTTTCAAGAGATTATGTGCCAGTTTCCCTCATCACCGAATTAGTGATCAGCTTCTCATCTAGTATTTTTATGAAGGTCTCAGTTGTACCGATAGAAGCATGATTGACGCTGCTAGTGGCGGAGCATTGGTGGATAAGACTCCCGAGGCCGCAAGAAACGTAATTTCAAATATGGCAGCTAACTCTCAACAATTTGGCACTAGACTGGATTCGACACCTAGGAATGTTAGTGAGGTACAAATTTCTTCTATTGAACAACAAATTGCGAGTTTAACTGCTCTTGTTCGTCAACTAGGTGCAGGTAACACACAACAGGTGAAAGCTTGCGGAATTTGCACAGTAGTAGGGCATACGATAGATATGTGCCCAAATCTGTAAGAGGAATCCATTGAACATGCAAATGCAGCAGGAGGATTTCCTGGGCAACCACAAAGGAAATATGATCCCTATTCACATACATATAATCCTGGATGGAGGGATCATCCAAACTTTAGCTACGGGAATCCACAAGCAACTCAACCCGCACCTCAAACTCTTCCAAATCAACAGCATTACCAATCGGCGTATCCCCATAGACAACAACAGAGCCAATCTTCTAACCCTAATATGTCTTTAGAAGATATTGTTAAAACACTTGCCACTAACACTCTAAATTTTTAACAAGAAACCAGGGCAAGTATTCAAAATTTAGGTACGCAAGTGGGACAAATGGTAACTGCAATCAGTTGATTGGAGGCACAAAGTTCAGGAAAATTACCCTCCCAAACAGCGGTGAACCCAAAAGAAAACGCAAGTGCGATCACTTTGAGGAATGGTAAGGAGATAACAGTTCTAGAAAAGACAGTGGCCATTTCAAAAGATCAAGACAATGTAAACAAGGAAAAAGAAGCAGCAGACAACAATGTTCTGCATGACGAGGATGAATCTAAGCGTAAATTTCCTCTTCTCTCTGAATATAAATCGGTACCCCCTTTCCCTCTTGCTTTAACAGAAAACAGAACGTATGAGAAAAATTCAGATTTATATGAAACTTTTTGAAAATGCGAGGTAAATATTCCATTGTTAGATGCTATCAAACAAGTACCTCATTATGCTAAATTTTTGAAAGAACTGTGTACACACAAGAGAAAACAAGAATTAAAAAAATATGAAAAGTTAAGGGTAGGGGAGAATGTCTCAGCAGTTATTCAACGAAAACTACCTACTAAGTGTCAAGATCCGGGTATGTTCACAATTCCATGCACGATAGGTAGCACCAGATTTGAGAAAGCCATGTTAGACTTAGGAGCTTCTATAAATGTCATGCCATACTTTATATATACTACTTTATCACTTGAACCATTGAGTAAAACTGGTATTGTAATACAACTGGCTGACAGGTCTAATGTCTACCCCAAAGGTGTAATTGAGGATATTCTTGTGCAAGTCAATGATTTGATCTTTCCTACAGATTTTTATGTACTAGATATGGAAAACGGTGACCAAAATGCCCCTATTTTGTTAGGAAGACCATTCTTAAAAACATCAAAGACTAAAATAGACGTTCATAGTGGAACGCTTTCAATGGAATTTGATGGCAAAATTGTTAAGTTCAATATTTATGATGCCATGCGTTACCCCACTGATGATAATTGTATTTATTCGATTGACGTGATTGATTCTTTAGCACATGAAATCTTTGAACTTGATGATACAGATGAATTGGAAATTGCACTTAACATAAACATTGATGAAGACAGTGCAAAATTGACAAACACCAAGTTGTAACCAACTGTAACGGTTGTGGATGACATTCCAAAATCAGGTAACATCTGTTATGTTGCATTACCGATTTCTAACGAGAAGTCTTTACCCTCTGTTGTACAGGCACCAACACCTGATTTGAAAGCTCTACCTAGTCATCTCAAATATGTATTCCTTGGAGAAGGAGAAACATTACCAGTGATTATCTCCAATACACTTGATGCATCACGAGAAGAGAAACTTATGCATGTTCTAAAGGAGCATAAGAAAGCCATTGGATGGACGGTAGCTGATATTAAAGGAATAAGCCCCTCCACATGCATGCATCGAATCTTGCTGGAGGATGAAGTGAAACCTTCCCGTCAACCACAAAGGAGGTTGAACCCTCTCATGATGGATGTCGCAAAGAAAGAAATTCTCAAACTTCTTGACGTTGAAATAATCTACCCTATTTCAGATAGCAGTTGGGTCAGCCCAGTCCAAGTGGTCCCTAAGAAGACTGGAATAACTGTTGTTACAAATCAAAATGACGAGTTGGTTCCCACCCGAGTTCAAAATGGGTGGCGGGTTTGTATAGATTATAGAAAATTAAATGCTGTAACCCGCAAGGACCACTTTCCATTACCTTTTATTGATCAAATGCTTGAACGATTAGCGGGTCATTCTTATTATTGTTTTCTTGATGGTTATTCAGGTTACTTCCAAATTGCAATTGCCCCAGAGGACCAAGAGAAGACTACTTTCACATGCCTATTTGGTACCTTCGCCTATCGCCGCATGGCCTTCGGACTTTGCAACACACCGGCTACTTTTCAAAGGTGTATGGTGAGCATATTTTTAGATTACATTGAGCATATCATGGAAGTTTTTATGGACGATTTTACAATCTATGGAGACTCATTTGATAAATGTTTGCATAACCTTACCCTTATTCTTCAAAGATGCATAGAAACTAATCTTGTCTTAAACTCTGAAAAATGTCATTTTATGGTTCAACAAGGTATTGTTTTGGGTCATGTTGTTTCATCTAATGGAATTGAAGTAGATAAAGCTAAAATTCACATTATACAATCTCTTTCATATCCCACTAGTGTTCGGGAAATTCGTTCCTTTCTTGGACATGCAGGTTTTTATCGGAGATTCATCAAGAACTTTTCCCAAATAGCATCACCCCTATGCAATCTACTACAAAAGGATGCAGAGTTTGAGTTTGATGAGAAGTGCCGCAATGCATTTGATAAATTAAAGGAATCACTGACATCCACTCCAGTTATTCAACCACCTGATTGGACCATGCCTTTTGAGATAATGTGCGATGCAAGCGACTATGCTGAAGGAGCTGTTTTGGGCCAAAGAACCGGAAGAGCATCACATGCCATTTATTATGCGTCGAGGACTTTGAACGATGCCCAACGAAACTATTCCACTACGAAAAAAGAGCTTCTAGCTGTTGTTTTTGCTTTAGAAAAATTTCGATCTTATTTGCTTGGTACTAAAGTCATTGTATATTCTGACCATGCAGCTCTTCGTTACTTGATGACCAAGAAAGAGGCAAAACCAAGATTGATAAGATGGATACTTCTCTTGAGTGAATTTGACCTAGAAATTAAGGAAAAAAAAGGAGCGGAGAATAGTGTTGTGGATCACTTAAGTCGTTTAGTGAATGTGCATGATGAACTTCAACTAAAAGAAGAGTTTCCCGATGCCCAATTATTTTCTGCAAATACAACCATGCCATGGTATGCAAATCTTGTGAATTATTTGGCTACTAACATCCTACCTTTTAGTTTGTCTAAAGCTCAAAAAGATAAAATCAAAAGTGATGCCAAACACTATGTATGGGATGATCCTTATTTATGGAAGCACTGTGCCGACCAAGTGATACGAAGATGCATCCCTGAAAGTGAAATTACTTCTATTCTCACGTTTTGTCATACTTATGCCTGTGGAGGTCACTTTGGAACCAAGAGAACAGCAAGGAAAGTATTAGAATGTGGTTTCTTTTGGCCATCTCTTTTCAAAGACTCATATCTATTTTGTAAGTCATGCTATAATTCTCAAAAGACAGGTAATATTTCCCAACGAAATGAGATGTTGCAAACTCCCATATTATATTGTGAAATTTTTGATGTTTGGGGAATTGATTTCATGGGACCGTTTCCTGTCTCTTTCGGGTGTACTTATATCTTACTTGTTGTTGATTATGTTTCGAAATGGGTGGAAGCCAAAGCCACCAGAATTGACGATTCTAAAGTTGTTGCTGGTTTCATTCAGTCTAATATTTTTTCTAGGTTTGGCTTCCCACGAGCTCTAATCAGTGATCGAGGGACTCACTTTTCCAATCGGACTGTGGGGGCATTGTTGAGGAAGTACCAGGTGACTCATAAGGTGTCCACTGCTTATCACCCACAAACCAATGGACAAGCAGAGGTATCAAATAGAGAAATCAAGACAATCATTGAGAAAACAGTTAACCCAAGCAGAAAAGATTGGAGTTTGCGCCTGGATGATGCTTTATGGGCTTACCGGACCGCATTCAAGACACCCATTGGTATGTCCCCTTATAGATTGGTGTTTGGGAAGCCATGTCACCTACCCGTTGAGTTAGAACATAAGGCTTATTGGGCTGTTAAGGGCTTCAATATGAATATAGATGAGAGTGGAGTACACCGCAAGTTGCAACTACAGGAGTTGGAGGAAATTCGTAATGACGCGTATGAAAGCGCACGGATTTACAAGGAAAAAATGAAAGCTTTTTATGACAAAAGGATATCTAGGAAAGAATTTCAAATTGGTCAAAAAGTTCTTCTCTACCAATCACGGCTTCGGTTATTTCCAGGTAAGTTACGTTCTCGTTGGAATGGACCTTTTGTTGTTACTAATGTTTTCCCACATAGTGCAGTTGAAATCAAAAGTTTCGCAACTTCTAAAGTGTTCAAGGTTAATGGTCATCAACTCAAATGTTTTCATGAGGGTGTCTAAGAAGAAACGGTGGAGAATATGGATCTTGAGGATCCGGTTTATACAAATTAACTCAAAAACAATATCGAGTCGAGCCAACGACCGTTAACAAAGGCGCAGCATGGGAGGCAACCCATAGGGGAGTATCTCTCTACTTTTCTTTGTATTTTATTTTACATTGGGGACAATGTAAGTTTTAAGTGTGGGGGGAAGCATTTAGATATTTTCCAAATTTTTTATTTTTTATTTTATTTTATTTGAATTTTTTGGGTATATTCACTGCAAACCCTCAAGAGACAAAACTCGTCCACTTGGGGTTTACAGGCTTGTTGCACATGCTAAGTGCAATCGTGTTTCCTACGAAAATGGAGTAATTTTAGGATCTCTCATGAGCAATAGGTTAATGTGAATTTTAAATTTTGACCAAAATTTTGATTTCTTTATGATAACTTATGGGAGGACTAATAGGCAATGGGTAATCTAAATTTTCTTTGTTGATCACTACTTTATTTGAGACATTTCACTATTAAGCACATATCCATCTGTTCGAACTACTCTTGACTTAGAAGCAATTTATCTGATTGAATGTCTATGGAAGAAAATTTTAACTCTCTCAATTGTTTGATCACCACTTAAAGTTGATATGAGGTATAAAAAAAATTAAAGAGAAAAGAAATGATTCATGTGGTGAGGCGAGATGGAGCGTAAAACGCACTCACTCATAAACATGTGACATGCGAGATGGAGCGTAAAACGCACTCGCATGTAAGATGGAGCATAAAATGCAGTTACCGAAGAAGAAAGAAAAAAATAGAAAGAAAGAAAAGCCTTTTGATCCTTTGGTGTTACCTGCATGTGTTAACTAAAATTTGTGAGAAAACGAGTGGTTGAGTTTATCTTTCTCTTTAAGGCTTTGATTTTGTAAATTTTCTATATTCTGACTAGTTTGATACAGGTGGAGACACACACGCACACACAAAGGGTTGAGAATAAAGTAAGATTGATAGGGAAATTTGGGTTTCTTATGATACATTGTTTTAAAGTTTACCCAGAGTTATTATTTTGAATATTTGAGGTCAAGGTTGAAATTCATATTAATTCATGGCTCCAGTTTGACATATTTGTTTAATTTTTTTATTTTGCCCGAGGACGAGCAAAAGATAAGTGTGGGGGAATTTGATGAGAATGAAATATGTTATATTTTATTCCCTTAATACTTAATCTTTTATATTTATTTTATACCTAAATATATTCATTTATCTTATATTTTTATTTTAGGTACAATGGAGCTAAGGAAGCAAAGTGGATGAAAAAGGGAATAAATATGTGGGCTTCTAACCCAATTAGCAAAATCCAAGCAGCTTTCCTAGTGGGTTACGGATTGAAGCTTTGCATGCAGTCCAATTAGCAAATAAATAGATTACAAAGAGGATGCCATGTATCACGAATTCATTCTCTTAGTAGCCCACATAAGCAGCTAGCAAAGGAATTACATGGGGCCACGTTGGAGCAGCCCACGGTTTAGCTAGTGAAAAAGGGAAGTAGAAAAGCAATTAAAGGAATAAAGTCAGCGGATAAATGAGGTTGAGCAGCTAACGGATCAGCATGACCAAGAAGTCAAGTCCACGTAAAGGCTAACGGTTGGGTCTAGAAGCTGGCAAATCACATGGGCCACGGACCAGCAGCTTAATAAAAGGAATGCAAGAATTTAAGGTTGAAGCAACTCATCAAGTGGGCCACGAATCTAGCAAGCATGCATTACAAATTGAGCAGATCAAGTGCTTGGCTAAATAAATGAGTTCACGCTCTTGCGAAAGGAGTGGGCCACGCAGTAGCTCATTCCAAATTAGGAGAAGGAAAATTACATGGGTTCATGTGCACGTTCCTAATCATTGGTAATCCATATAAGTTCGATTCAGCAGGTTGAATATGTCGTCCAGTAGCAGCTCACGAAATAAGGGATAATTCATGGGCCCACTAACGAAGCACTTATGAATTAAAGGGGAAGCAGGTCCGGACAGTACACCAACCCGCCCCAGTGGGTAGGCGATAGAGTCGAGCCTTTCTCCTTCTGCGAAACAGATTTAAACAGCAACTAGGGCATAATTAGGGTTGTTATTTTAATGTTATAAATAGGGGGCTTGGGATCTCATATCTATCATCTCATCTATTAAAATAAAATACTCTTCTTTATAATTTTTAGTATTTTCATAGCCATGTGCGGCTAAGCTTTTGTTCTTGGATTAAGGAGACGGAAGCCTTGGATTAAATACACTGTGAGATCTAATTGATTTTATTCAATTAATATTATGCGTATTGATTATTATTCTGTGCTTGAATTGTATGATTGATGTGTTTAATTGCTAGGATGCATACTAGTTTATTATTCATTGAAATCTACTGCTAAATTAGATATCAAATCCGTAATTGTTTGGTCACTCTAATTTGCGAAGCAAATAACATTAATAATTGACTGCAGATCACGAGATTATTATATTTTAGGAATAATATTCAACTAAATTGAATGCTTCCGCTTGTGCTTGTGTTATTTAGCTTCATCGGTTTTTCTAATTCTTAAAGCTTCTACTAGATTAAACTTTTAGCGCTTGTCTGAAGTTGTTTAGTAGTTAGGGTTATTTAGTTTTTCTTGTTTCTATCTAACTAAAATTAAGGAAAGACATAGAAGAGATTCTAACGATGAATATTCAAAGTATTAATTGTGTATGCTTGAGTCAATGATTAGTGTAAGTTTCTAAGGTAGAAGTTGACTTAACCCAAGATTTGTTCTCTTGATTTAATTCGTTATAGTATTTTATACATTAGTTATTTTGATTTACAACATTCAAAAAAAATCCCCCCTTTTGGAATACAAAGTATATAAAAGTAGATTAATCAGTCTCTGTGGGATCGACTCTTACTTGCAGTACTACATAATTAATTTTCGCAGTAAGGTTTTATTTTTGGTTGACTGCGACAGCACACCATTAAGAAATGATGAGCATTTGGGTGCCCAACAAGTAATAACAATTATGAATATAATTAGTTGAAAGAAATAAATATTTTCTTTGTACATCACTTCTACAACGAATTTATAGTTGTGAAGTAAACTGAACCGATAATAACAACATAACAATTCTATCTCAAATTTTTGAAACTACATATTGACTATATATGGGGTTTAGTTGACATACTATGAACATTATTTTAAATTTTCGATAAGGTTATACAGAACTTCATATGCAAACTGTCATAACTTACGGGCACGACTGTGTACATCTCATGGACACTGTATTGATCAATACTACATTACAAGAACGATATTATCGTTCACTCCGTCCGCCTTGGGTGCATAAAAGTGTTCCCTTAATCGGGATGTTCATACTTAGTCTGGAATCTAAACCAAAACAATTTGATTGGATACAAAAGGTTTTAACTTATTCAACGATATTTTTGAATTTGTGTCTAGCTGGTCAATTAGCTTGGACGTATATATATATATATATATATATATATATATATATATATATATATATATATATATATATATATATATATATATATATATATACTAACATATTGATAAACAATGATCGGATATAGAATATATCACAACAGCGTTAATAATATAGCATAATAATAATGTAATTCTGAAACCTCTTATTACTCATGTCCATTGCATAAAGGAAATGCAAAGGTAAGATACTTGCCTGATGCGCTGCTTACAATTTGCAACTTAGTTTTATCTTTAATATCACGACCTATCATTAATCAGATCATTCGTTCAATTAGAACAATATACTATAACACATAGTACTGCATTTCGCAGTCAGCACATAACCTAATCACATTGTCACATATGTTTAACAACCATTGAATCATTATGACGAATCCAGTGAAACAAAATAATAAATATTAAGGATTCGTATTTCAGCTATTCCATGTCCAAAAATACCTCATAAATAATCATAGTGGAGTAAAATTCAAGAATGATCAAAACATAGATACAATAAAAGCTAGTATCCAGAATAGATATTTTGTACAAAAAGAAGAAAATTTCATTTTTCGGTGAATGGTAACTCATGAATAGTAACTCGTGAATTGTAACCCCGACATGAAAAGTTTCAAATTTGATAAAAAGTTCAGATCAATACTTCGGCATAATGATATTGAAGAAAATAATATCATTTAAGAAAAAATAACATCCCTTACCTTGGAAAGACGGTACTTCTGACTGGAATACTAGATATAGTGCTGAAGAAAACTTGCACCGTATAGCAACACTCAAAGTATCAAATACTCACAAGAATACGCTCGATATAGAGAGAGAAATAGAGGAAAACTTGTGTTTCTGGTGTGATTTTTAATTCTAACCTAAGCACCCTATTTATAGGAAAATGCTTACAACACCAAAGTAGAAAATTTAATATAATATTAATATATTTATCAAATTTTTCTTAGCCCACCTCTAGACATCTGATCTCAGCCCATTTATATCACATGTTAGCCCACTTAAATGCCAAAAAACGTTTTTCTTCAAAATGATAAATAAAACTTCCAAAAATTAATTATTTCGGAACTTCAGAACTTCAATAATTCATAATAAATAGCCCTTTTATCAGAAAATTCGAATCTTGCACGTTTTTATAGGAAATTCAATTCTCTACAACTTTGCAGAAGAAAGTTTTTCCAAATTCCAAACAGAAATTGACCAAAATTAACAAACGGGCGATTTTACAGTCAATAATAAATTTTCGGTCAAGAATTGTGTCCACCAACACACAAAACACGTGTTAATCATTTAATGCCACAAAAATACTCTTCCTCCTCATATTCACATATATCCCACATTCATTATAAAAATATCACCATCAATATATTATTAAAATAATATATTTAAATGAATTATTTTATAAGAAAAAGATAAAATATTAATTTTCAACAATTGTCACATTAAAAATTTTCTCCATCTATATCCACATAAATTAATATTTTTCTCATCATATAAATCAATAATTAATTATACACAAATAATATTACAGAATCACAGTACTGGCAACCAGGCTGTTCCCAGGAAAGAGGGGGCTTTCTAATAAGGATTTCTCCTTACTGGCGCGCAATTAGATGACCAAACCTCTCCTTAGACAGAACTTTCTAGATATTGCCAATAATGTTATCTAATAATATTATTCAGATAATATGAATTATTGCTCCGATAATGGAAAATACTGCGTAGTGACAATTATAAAATATCAACGTAGTAATTATTTAATCAATAAAATAAAATATTGAACAGTAATTACTGTAACCATTATTGAGTAGTGCCTTCTTACGTAAGAATCAATAATTGGTGCAATACCGTGTGCTACTGTGCAACAACGCGTATTACCGTGTTTTAACCACCGAGTATTCCAGCAGTATTAACGGTAACAACTACGCCGTTATTTATAAACAACTTATTTTTGTCGTTTTCTTCATCCAATCGCTTTCGTTATGGGGCCCACAAAAGACTGCGCCGTCGTACGAATATTCTCCGACAGTAAGAATATTCCACGACCAAGCGAATATTCCCCGACAATAATGAATATTTTATAACCACTTGCTTATTTAAAATATTTGCGCATTTTACCCATAACTAACCACATTAATCAAATCAACCCTTACTATTTCAGAATAATAAATAGAGAAAATTAAATTTCATTTATTAATAATTTGGGGTCTTACATCAGGCGTGTTCTTCAAATTCTGGATTTCCCAGAATTGATGGCACCTACTTTCCAAGTCTTGAATCCAACGTTATGGGCTTGCTATGTTTATTCTATTGGTTCACACTTGTAGTATTGATGTCATAGTACAATTATCAAACACGTTTATAGCAGTTTATCAACACATAAGAGAGATCCAAGCCGGTCAAAGTACCTTGCCGGAACTGTTCTTGAACATTTATGGGTTTTCCAGAAATGTTCTTGAGCAGTTTCGGATACCTAAGTTTGACCATCATTAAGTTTAAATCTGTTACGGATCTGGGCGGTATAAAAGCATTAGAAGGTAGTCTTCATGTCTGTCTACAAACACCAAACAACAACATGATCAAAACACGTAATAACAGTAAGATCAAGAGCCTGAAAACTCCTTGTCAGACGTTCTGGGCAATTGTGTGCTGCCCAGAAACAGCCGGTCAATGCCGGTCAACCCACTTTGACCCTTTATAACTTTTAATCTACAATTGATATGGCTTTGAATCAATTTCCAGAGTAAAGCCCTTACAACATACTACAAGACCAAACATTTAAACAACAAAAACACACCACACAATGAGATCTACAGCCTCTGACATTAGTTGTCAGAGCACAAAAATGAAATTTTTCCAAATTTGCTAAAACACTAGATCCGAGCTTATAGATGTTATTGATCCAACATCTATCAAGCCAGATCACTTAATAACACTATAAACAACATATTCTAAAACAAAAACATAACTTTTAATAGAGGATCAAAGTCCGAAATTTTGATTAGGGTTTTATACCTTTATGCATCAATTCTTGATTCTGATCTTCTAGATTTGTTATGGTAAACGTGGGGCTGTGTTTTGGGACTGATCTACTATGGTTTTTCGTTGGTATTGAGAGAGAGAGAGAGAGAGACTTTGTGGAGTGCAAGAGCACAAATGGCTAAATAAATGAAATTTCTCTCTCTTGAATATATATATATATATATATATATATATATATATATATATATATATATATATATATATATATATATTACTTGTAATGCACATGGCTGATACACTTGGGTTGATTTTCTGTATATTAAGATCACAAATGTTAACTAAAGAAGGCAATCTACAGTAGTGTGAACTAATATTGAGCCACCAGTATCAGTCGTAGGTCACCAACTCTATTTTGTCTAGATATTCAAGTATTTCTCAAATAATACAAGAGTGGTAAATTTGTCATTTGGCTTAGAAATTTAATGGCATTTGGTCATTGGTCTGACCCTTAGGGTTTAACCCTTAGGATTTAACCATCAGGTTTAGCACAAAATTGCAAGATTTTAATTTAGGGTTTAAAAAAAATTAGTTTAAAAAATGTAATTAGGGTTTCTTAATCAATTAGGTTTTTAATTACTTAGCACTTTGCTAATTAGGTTTAAGAGACACTAATTAATATTACACTTCCCAATTTAGCAATTAGGGTTTACCATAAGCAAAATATGGTTTATAATTTAGAAAAATAATAAGGGTTTATAAAAAATTAGGGTTTTGAATAATTAAGATTCTCCCTAATTAGGGTTAAGTTTTACTAAATAGTATTTATCTTTCCAATTTAGCAATTAGGGTTTACAATTTACCAATTAGGATTTATAATATAAATATTAGGGTTTTTAGAAATTAATATTTCTAAATATTAATTAGGGTTTACCTAATTAATCATAAAATTATATAACATACATTAATAACACAATTATTTAACAGTCTCGAACTCATAATTGAGTTTCAAAATAAGGTTTCCGAATTTAGTTATTAGGGTTTTCAATTGATTAGGGTTTCTAAGTAATTAGGTTTTCTAAGTATAATTAGGGTTTTACCTAATTACTTTAAATTCTATAATACACGACATAATTGAACCACCATTATTAGGCCACACATATACAGTACATATTCATAGCACTGAAAAATTAAAATATAATTAATATTATATTCTTATTCCTTGATCAAAAATCCAAAATTAGGGTTTGAATTCCATATCTGATTTCTAGGAGAACTCAAATTCCACTTTCAAAATATCTTTATAAATTAATTTACTATTTGTAAGAAAATAATATATAACAAAATAAAATTTGATCGAATAATACCAGTAGTTGCATCCCCGACTGCTACCGTATCTTGTACATTCATGTTGAAGACTCCTGCGGTTGATTTTGTTGATTTGTTTGTTGAAGTCGGTCCCGTTATCGCCAATGTCCTGCTACCTTTCCTCGTATTCGCATTCCTTGCCTTCTTTCTCCTTCCTGAACAGTCTTTCACCTTATACTCCATTGATCCACACTTAAAACACAAAGACTTGCCCTTTATCTCCTTTCCTTTTATCGTATAGGTGACAAAACTATCTTTTGCCCCTTCGTTATCTTAGCTATCACAAATGTTGCTATAGGGTCAGTTGATCCTCTAAATCCTGGCAGTACGAACGCCTTGAAGTCTTTAACGTTCGTCGATTGCTTATTTGGTTGTTCTTCTCGCGACTAGTATTCTGTTCTGCATAGCTTGATCTTCCATATTCGCAAAATTCTATATCGGGTCTGGTTGTCTTCCAGCTTTGTTAACATGTTCTTCTGTCCGTGTATTTCATTTTCGTCTACTTGGCGGCATTATTATAAATTATTCTTACATTCTAAGTCTTATCATATACACTTAACATATAACACGAAAATGTTCTATATATTCAAATAGTCATGTATTCAAAATATTAGATTTTGAAAATTTTGGTTTACCGTATTAACCAGTGTTCAGATAAATATCTACTATCTTTATACTAACTTATTTTGTTAATCCCGCATAGATTCGTATTCATAACACTTGACATACCATAGCACATATTGCTTTAATCATCCGCTATCGCTTTGTGACTCAAAAGTCAGGAATCGCTGCCACAACTTATATAAAATTTAAAAATATTACCTTATACTGACATACTTTTCATATACACTACATAAAATCATACATATTCACGTAATACTAATACTACTTATTTCTTACGCCTTCACTAATAATCAATTGCTTAGTAATATGTATATTCCCATTATCCTCAATAATCCATTCACACCTAACTATACCTAGTTCGTCAAACTTACTACATATCATGAGTTTAAGAACTCATCACAAACATATGAGTTTAAGAACTCGACATTGACTACCTATTCTTTAACTATATTTTACCTATCAGTTATACTATCGTTTCAGGGTCCGGTACTACACTTTTCAAAATAACCACCTCTTTGAGGTAGCTTTCAATTTGAGCCTTTATTTTAGCTATTGGCTTTGACATTGGCTCGGTTATGGAGGTTGACTCCTTCTTTACAATCTGAGGTTATTCTAATTCTTTATATCTGACATCTACACACCTAAGTTATCCTGATTATCAACTAATATATACACACAGCAAATAATAGTTTTATACAAGTTATCTTTTACTTTGTTTGACGATGAACTAATTCAATTCATCTCCTTATAAACTCTATATGAGTTATTTATATTTTCAACGTTTCCCTCTGTTCTAAGATTATAGCCTAAGGTCTAACCCACCTAAGGTTTTAAACCCTAAGCTCTGATACCATGCTGTGACGCCCCCAAATTCAGGTACTTGAAACCCAAACTCGGTGCTTCACGATACCATTTCTATGAGCGGAATAATACTAATAATAATAACAATAATATAAAAATCAAACTTAATATACATTTATCAGAGTCTAATTCCAAGTATGCAACCTTTACTATAATTCCTTACATGATAGATAATACATATCATTGTCTTAATACAGTTTAACTATTACAAAATATCATACATTAAACATATTTTGTTTGCTTTCCTTTTTACTTGTTCCTGTCTGAACCTTCGGGTTGATCATGCCTGGCTGAAAACATTTAAATTTAAGCAAGGATGAGCATTTGGGTGCCCAACAAGTAATAATAATTATGAATATAATTAGCTGAAATAAATAAATGTTTTCTTTGTACATCACTTCTACAACAAATTTATAGTTGTGAAGTAAACTAAACCGATAATAACAACATAACAATTCTATCTCAAATTTTTGAAACTACATATTGACTATATATGGGATTTAGTTGACATACTATGAACATTGTTTTTAATTTTCTATAAGATTAGACAGAACTTCATCTGTAAATCGTTATAACTTACGGGCACGAGGGTGTACATCCCATGGACCCTGTATAGATCAATACTACATTACAAGAACGATATTATCGTTCAATCTGTCCGCCTTGGGCGCATAAAAGTTTTCCCTTAATCAGGATGTTCATACTTAGTCTAGAATCCAAACCAAAATAATTTGATTGGATACAAAAAGGTTTTAACTTATCCAACGATATTTCTGAATTTGTGTCTAGCTGGTCAATTAGCTTGGACGTATATATATATATATATATATATATATATATATATATATATATATATATATATATATATATATATATATACATGTGATTAAATACAATGGTTATCTAAGTGGGGACACTTGTGTAACCATGTTTAGAAATTAACGAATATAATATATATATATATATATATATATATATATATATATATATATATATATATATATATATATATCTGAATTACCATATACTAGCATGTTGATAAACAATGATCGGATATAAAATATATCACAATAGAGTTAATAATCTAGCATAATAATAATATAATTCTGAAACCTCTTACTCATGTCCATTGCATAAAGAAAATGCAAAGGTAAGATACTTGCCTGATGTGCTGCTTACAATTTGCAACTTAGTTTTATCTTTAATATCACGACCTATCATTAATCAGATCATTCGTTCAATTAGCACAATATACTATAACACATAGTACTGCATTTCGCAGTCAGTACATAACCTAATCACATTGTCATATATGTTTAACAACCATTGAATCACAAATAAACACATATCTAATCAAATTATCTAAGTCCAGATCAATTTCTGAAACATGTCGGTGTACCTACGGCTTTATCGGGTAATTATCGAGTCTAAGACTCTATCATGTTACTCAATATCTGTAAGTATCAGTCATATTATTTTTAGATGACTTATAATAATTTTTAAATATTTATTATAATTTATCGTGAATTTTCAAACATCGGAATCATTATTAAATGATTTAAATATTAAACAATCTTATTATCATTAATATTTAATTCATATCAAACTATTAATGAAACCATTGCCAAAATATTAAAGTTATTTATAATAACTCAAAGTATTTTTAAAGTATTAATATTACCCTTAAATGATTTTTAAAAGAATTAAAATCATTTTTAAAAAATTATCATTAATATTAAAATATTAATGTATTACTTATCAAAATATTAAAAGTCATTAATTATATCTCAAAATATTTTTAATTCATTTATACCCTTTTTAAATGATTTTAAAATAAATAAAAATCATTTTTAAATTCTTTATTTAATATAATTATTAAATAAAATTAATATCAATAATCTTAAATTAATATCATTAATATTAAATTATTAATGACATTATCCCTTAAATATTAAAAGTTACTTTTTATAACTTAAAATATCTTTAAACACTTTATTTTCATTTAAAATAATTTTTATAATTGTAAAATCATTTTTAAACTAATTTATTTAATATAATTATTAAATAAATCTAATATCATTAATAGTAAATAATTAATGAAATTTACCTTTAAATATAGAAAGTTATATTTTATAACTTAAAATATTTTTAAACTATTTATTTTCATTTAAAATGATTTTTCTAACATAAAAATTATTTTTAAACTAATTTATTAAATATAATTATTAAATAAATCTAATATCATTAATATTAAAATATTACTATTTTTCATGACAAAATATCAAAAGTTATATTTATAACTTAAAATACTTTTATATCCTTTAAATCATTTTTCTATAATTTTTAAATCATTAATTCTATTTTTCATCATTTATTTAATACATTTACTAAATAACTTAAATATCATTAATATTAAATTATTAATGAAATTTCATCACAAAATATTAAAAGTTAGAGAAAATAACTTAAAATATTTTCTTATACCATAATATAATTTTAAATGATTTTTCATGTATTAAAATCAGTTTTAAATAATTTATTTAATATTATAATTAAATAGATTAAATATTTTTAATATTCCAAAAATATTAAATATTTATAAATTATATTCAAAATAATTAAAAACTAATTTTCGGATTTTAAAATAATTTTTAATAATTTAATTTGTATTTTTAATAATTAAAAACTAATTTTTCTATTTATTTAATAAAAATAATTAATTTTATAAGGAAACTGTCGCTAAAGGCTGCCTATAGCGACAGAACCGTCGCTATAGGTGTTCTTCGTGTTCTTCATGAAACCCAGAAATGCATAGTCAGTTAACGAGGGTGTTACTTTGACCACGCGTAACAATCACATAAAGTTGTTTCTAGTCTATCTATTGATCACAGTTTGCAGAACTAATGTAATTCTATAATATTCAACCACCAACACGAGCAAACAACGTAAAATGAAAGAGATCTGAGCCTTCAAAAAGTATGTCAGGCGTGTTCTTCAAATTCTGGATTTCCCAGAATTAAAGGCACCTACTTTCCAAGTCTTGAATCCAACGTTTTGGGCTTGCTATGTTTGTTCTATTGGTTCACACTTGTAGTATTGATGTCATAGTACAATTATCAAACACGTTTATAGCAGTTTATCAACACATAAGAGAGATCCAAGCCGGTCAAAGTACCTTGCCGGAACAAATCTTGAACATTTCTGGGTTTTCCAGAAATGTTCTTGAGCAGTTTCGGATACCTAAGTTTGACAATCATTAAGTTTAAATCTGTTACGGATCTATGCGGTATAAAAGCTTTAGAAGGTAGTCTTCATGTCAGTCTACAAACATAAAACAACAACATGATCAAAACACGTAACAACAGTAAGATCAAGAGCCTGAAAAATCCTTGTCAGATGTTCTGGGCAATTCTGGGCTGCCCAGAAACAGCCAGTCAATGTCGGTCAACCCACTTTGACCATTTATAACTTTTAATCTACAATCGATATGGCTTTGAATCAAGTTTCATAGTAAAGCCCTTACAATATACTACAAGACCAAACATTTAAACAACAAAAACACACCACACAATGAGATCTACAGCCTCTGACATTAGTTGTCAGAACACAAAAATGAAATTTTTCCATATTGCAAAAAGACTATATCCGAGCTTATAGATGTTATTGATCCAACATCTATCAACCCAGATCACTTAATAACACTATAAACAACATATTCTAACACAAAAACATAACTTTTAACAGCGGATCAAAGTTCGAATTTTGATTAGTGTTTTATACCTTTATGCATCAATTCTTGATTCTGATCTTCTAGATTTGTTATGGTAAACGTGGGGCTGTGTTTTGGAACTGGTCTACTATGGTTTTTCGCGGGTATTGAGAGAGAGAGACTTTGTGGAGTGCAAGAGCACAAATGACTAAATAAATGAAATTTCTCTCTTGAATCTATATATATTACTTGTAATGCACATGGCTGATACACTTGGGTTGATTTGCTGGATATTTAGTTCACAAATGTCAACTAAGTTGGTCACCAACTCTATTTTGTCTAGATATTCAAGTAATGCTCAAATAATACAAGAGGGGTAAACTTGTCATTTGTCTAAGAAATTTAATGGCATTTTGGTCATTGGTTTAACCCTTAGGGTTTAAACCTAAGGTTTAGCACAAAATTGCAAGATTTCAATTTAGGGTTTTAAAAAAATTAAAAGTTTTAGTTTAAAAAAAATGTAATTAGGGTTTCTTAATCAATTAAGTTTTTAATTAATTAGCACTTTGCTAATTAGGTTTAAGAGACACTAATTAACATTACACTTCCCAATTTAGCAATTTGGGTTTACCATAAGCAAATTATGGTTTATAATTTAGAAAAATAATAAGGGTTTATAAAAAATTAGGATTTTGAATAATTAAGATTCTCCCTAATTAGGGTTAAGTTTTACTAAATAGTATTTATCTTTCCAATTTATCAATTAGGATTTACAATTTACCAATTAGGATTTATAATATAAATATTAGGGTTTCTAGAAATTAATATTTCTAAATATTAATTAGGGTTAACTAATTAATCATAAAATTATATAACATACATTAATAACACAATTATTTAACAGTCTCGAACTCATAATTGAGTTTCAAAATAAGGTGTTCGAATTTAGTAATTAGGGTTCTCAATTAATTAGGGTTTCTAATTAATTAGGTTTTCTAAGTATAATTAGGGTTTTACCTAATTACTATAAATTATGTAATACACGACATAATTGAAGCACCATTATCAGGCCACACATATACAGTACATATTCATAGACCTGAAAAATTAAAATATAATTAATATTATATTATTATTCTTATTCATTGATCAAAAATCTAAAATTAGGGTTTGAATTCCATATCTGATTTATCTATCATATATAACCTTAATAATTAAGTTAAAAATAAATAACTTAATTAATCTAAAATAAATTCATATAATAAAATAAAATAATTATTATAATAATTCTATAATCATTTCATATATTATTTAAATAATATAATAATCATGTTCTCATGGAAAATAATTAATAAAAATATTTTTCTGTAAATTAATTATTATAAGAATATACTTTATAATAATCACTAATTATAAAATCAAATTATTTGCAAACATTCATGTAATAAATATATTTTTATTTATTACATAATTACACAAGCTTTATCTTGCACAAATCATCATCCTTAAAATAATAAATAAATTATACGCAAAATTTTTGATTTAATTATATAAAAAATATCAGGTTATTACAGCATTAGTGGAGGTTGAGGGCAGTTAAACCATGATCGGTTAACTGACCACAACTGCGTAAGTTTATAAATTATATACATATTGTCTTTTATGTTATTTTTCTAAGTCTGACAAACTATTCAGAGAGAAATTGATAGTTTTGCGGGAAATTGTGAGTGTGTGATTGAACAAGCAAATGAAAAAGGATCATCAATGATCATCTCTTCTAATCTACACTTTATACTCTAGGTAATTCCTTTAAACCAATTTCAAATTACGTTGTTTAAGTTTTATAAGAAAATGGCTTTCAACTTCTGTTAAAATCCCTATAATTGGGCAGGGACGTGATTATGTGTTTATATATGTGATAAGATGTTATCATATCATGTTTTGCTATATATTTTATATTTCCATAACATCAGTTTCATAAAAACATGTCGTATATATTTTCTTCAAAATACAGAGTATAAAATATGGCCATATGGCCCTTACATGCAATTTTAATACGTTAATCATAAGTTGTATCATAAATTTATTTTACACTCGTATATAATTATGCATGATAAAACGAAGAAAACCAACTTCAAATGAACAGATTCGGTGTTATAACGAACCCGTAGTGTTGATTTTAATTTTTTGTGTTCAAAACTTTCAAAAACATCAAGAACAGTAAATTACACGTGTTGATTGTGCAAATTATGTATTTTAACATGTTAAAATCATGCTAGAAGGGTTAAGTAGTAGTTATATGTGTATTACAATGTTTGGGTATGTCTAAATTCGTGTAGAAATAATTTAATTAGAGGTTTTGGCCATGTTCTATAATTTTTTGCGAATTGAAAACTGGTACTAGTTCACCGCGCCGCGGCACCAGTTCCATGCCTTAACGCCCGCGCCGCAGCGCCACAGCGCCGAGAAAAAGCATAACAGTGGCGCCACAGCGCCACTCTATAGAATGTCCAGAAATGAAATTTTCCTTATTATTCAAGTCTAAGAATGTGATAGTAACCTAATCTAATGTACATAAAAATATGTTAGACGTATAATGAGATGTTAAAACAGATTCTTAACATGTCAATAACGCATTTAAGTATGGATTGAATTATTGAACGCATAGTTAGCGTATTGTTTATGTAGTGTAATATTATGTGATCAAACGTGTGATAATTTGACTAAGTCATAATCCGAGTTAGACAAAAAGAATGAACTTGTGATGACTAGTTACGTTATAATTGACTGGTATTATGAATGAAAATGATATGTAAGATTAAATCAAGGAACGTGTATAATTAACGTGTAATCTACGCACGAGGCAAGTTTTCTAACCCTACTTGTTATCATTATTCAAGTTTATAAATTATGTCGAGTAAATTCTCGTTATTATTAATCAAGTTCAATTTGTTATATTAAAGATTATTTATCTTTTCAAAGTATGATTCTGTTATACAATACTTGTTCTATTGTATACCTCTTGAGAATGTTATTCGATTTAAATATCATTTATTGTTGAACCTTGTTAGACTAGTGAACCCTTATTGATTCGACTAGTCCATAGTTGATGAACGTTCTAAATTTCAGAACCCTTATTGATTTATCCAAACTAAACTTCCATTGGTGCGGACTTTAATATCAAACTGAGATGAACAACCCTGTATAGGGATTACTTATATGTTAGCGTTAAGATATTGTACACAGTATGGTACTAAGGGCTGATCCCCCTAAGTACGAGTAGAAGAATCCATAGTCTTATAACTGTTAAAGGTTTCAAGTATAACCCTTGATAACCTAGGACATAGGTCAAGGTCTTATGACCCTCAGAAATCTATTGATTCTTGTTATTCATTCTTGATTCAAAAGTTGAGTTTTATTCCAGAAGTCTTTGATTCACTCGCGTGTTATTATATATTTTTATTTCATTTTTTTTATACTTGTGGGCAATCGTGCTCACTCTTGCGTAATAATAACATTGCAGTTAAGAACGAAAGGTCCGACGAGCCGTCTACTAGCAAAGGCAAGGGCAAGATTAACAAGTGATAAAGACTTGTTGGTTTATGTGATGATATATTTCTATTTTATACTTATGTTAATGATGTGTAAAATGATTAAATTGTTTATGTTCCGCAGTTAAGATTTAAGGTTAGTATAACCTGGGATTTATGTATCTTTATGCTGTAACTCCTTAAGGAGAGGATTTATTTCTATCTATTAATGCTTTCATTTATTATGGGTAGATAGACATATGATGTTTGAATAGTGAACACCAAATCATGTGGAAATTGAAGTACCCAGATTTGGGGGTGTCGCATTTTCCATATACGGCATGTATCGTACTGATGGTGTTGCTGAACTGCCATTACCCCTTCATCGGGGAAGTATATTTCTAAGGGTTTGAAGTCCCCTGAAGGTGCGGCAGCCAGTTGATCCATAATTCCTTGACCTTTGATGGACTTTTGCGTCACGTGGACAATGTTAAATTATTTTAGGATCAACTGCCATCTGGACAGCCTACAATTTAACATGGGTTTACTGAACACGTACTTGAGAGGATCCACTCGGGATATGAGATGGGTTGTGTGACCATGGAGGTAATGCTGTAACCACATGGAAGCCCACGCTAAAGCACGACAAGTCTTCTCAATTAGAGGGTACTTGTGTTCATTGCTGTTGAATCTTTTGCTGAGGTTATAGATAGCTCGCTTTTGGCCTCTATCGTCTATCTGTCCCACCATGCAGCCTATGACATTGTCACTTTATGGATAGGTGCAAGACCCCAACTTATTAATGAATAAAATCAAATTTTCTCTAAATATTATTGTGAATAATAAGGGGCTAATTTGATATAATACTTTGGTTATGGGTGAAATGTGTAAATTTTGCAAAATAAGCAAGTGGCTATAAAATATTCATTTTGTCAGGGAATATTCGTTTGGTCGTGGAATATTCTTGCTGTACAAAATCTACTTCTAAAATCTCATATCGAATGACTCCTATTGAACTTCGGGAGTTAAAAACCTAACTGTAGAAGTTTGTACCCGAGCCTTTATCTGGTGACTTCCTTTGCGGAATGCACTGAAGCCAAACTCTCCGTAGGGGATGCCATATTCGTTCGGTAGTAAACTGATAGGTGTCATTGTGACGTACTATCCAAGATTGGGATATGAGTCACAGTTGAGAGCAACCTAAGTCAGTAATTGAAGTACGTAGCTTTCTAGGCTTAGCTGGTTATTATCGGAGATTTGTGGAAGGATTTTCTCGAATCGCTACTCCGTTAACTCAGCTGACTTGGAAAGATACAAAATTCGTATGGAGTGAGGAATGCGAGAAGAGTTTCCAAGAACTCAAGAGGAGACTCATTTCGGCACCTGTTCTGACAATACCATCTGGTTCGGATGGATTTGTTATCTACAGCGATGCTTCAGGCAAAGGGTTAGGATGTGTTCTCATGCAACATGGGAAAGTCATAGCCTATGCCTCACGACAACTCAAAGAATATGAGAGGAATTATCCTACTCATGATTTGGAGTTGGCAGCAGTCATTTTTGCGTTGAAGATCTGGAGACACTACCTGTATGGGGAGAAAGTGGAGATCTATACAGATCATAAAAGCCTCAAATATTTCTTCACCCAAAAGGAACTCAACATGCGGCAGCGACGTTGGCTCGAGCTGTTGAAAGATTACGATCATACCATCCAATATCATCCTGGAAAAGCAAACGTAGTAGCTGACGCATTGAGTAGAAGATCATATGCGGGTACGAGTGCAATATTGTTAACACAAAGGCCCATTTTGTATGACTTACAAAGGATGGAGATAGAGATGAAGGCTCCAAGTACCCACATGATGTTATCAAATATACGAGTAGAACCGACTTTAATCGATAAAGTTAAAGCTGCTCAAGCTACGGACATGGAGCTGATGCGTATGAAGAAGAAAGTGCAAGAAGGTGCTATTCCAGAAGCAAGAATCGATGAAGAAGGAATACTTCGAGTCAACTCCAGACTTTGTGTTCCTAACGATTTTGACTTGAAGCATAGAATAATGATGGAGGCACACAACACACCGTTTGCAATCCATCCTGGGAGTACCAAAATGTATCACGATCTTCGACATACATTTTGGTGGAGCAATATGAAAAGAGAGATCGCGGAGTTTATCTCGAGGTGTTTAACTTGTCAACGTGTAAAGGCGGAGCATCAAGTGCCAAAGGGTCCATTGCAACCACTTGAGATCCCGAAATGGAAGTGGGAAAACATTGCTATGGATTTTGTTACGGGTCTTCCCAAGGTTTCTCAAGGCATAGATGCGATTTGGGTTATTGTTGATAGATTAACCAAGTCCGCTCATTTCTTGCCGATGCGTGAGACTTATTCCCTTGAATGTCTTGCTAGTATGTACGTGAACGAGATTGTGAGATTGCATGGCATGCCAGTATCCATAGTTTCGGATCGTGACCCAAGATTCACTTCACGATTTTGGGTTAGCTTGCAGAAAGCTATGGGCACGGATTTACGATTCAGTTCGGCATACCATCCTCAAACGGACGGACAATCAGAGAGGACTATTCAAACTCTTAAAGATCTATTAAGACTTTGTGTCCTAGATCTCAAAGGGAGTTGGGATAAGTACCTACCATTGGTGGAATTCTCCTACAACAACAGTTATCAGGCGAGCATAGGTGTGGCTCCATTCGAGGCGTTGTATGGAAGAAAATGTCGTTCTCCAGTATGCTGGGACGAGGTGGGTGAAGCAACATTGTTGGGACCAGAGTTGGTACGCATTACTACAGAGAAGATCCAAACGATTCGACAACGTATACAAACGGCACAGGATCGACAAAAGAGTTATGCGGATCTTCATCGGAAGGACGTGGAATTTAATATTGGGGATCATGTATTATTACGTGTTGCACCATGGAAGGGAGTTACAAGATTTGGGAAGAGAGGAAAGCTCAATCCAAGATTTGTTGGTCCATTTGAGATTCTTGAGCGAATAGAAAATGTGGCATATAGACTCGCATTACCTCCAAGCATGTCTCATGTTCATAATATTTTTCACATATCTATGCTTCGTAAATATGTTAAAGACCCGAACCACATTATTGAGTTAGAACCAGACGAGATAGCTGAAGATTTAACGTACGAGGAGGTACCTGTTAAGATCTTGGATAGGAAAGAGCATGTCCTACGCACGAAGGTTATACCACAAGTTAAGGTTTTGTGGAGAAACCATGCTATTGAAGAAATGACCTGTGAGTTGGAATCAGAAATGAAAGCGAGGTATACTCACCTTTTTGTAACATCAGGTACGTACGTCAATTTCGAGGACGAAATTTCATAAGGAGGGGAGGTTGTAAGACCCCAACTTATTAATGAATAAAATCAAATTTTCTCTAAATATTATTGTGAATAATAAGGGGCTAATTTGATATAATACTTTGGTTATGGGTGAAATGGTTAAATTTTGCAAAATAAGCAAGTGGTTATAAAATATTCATTTTGTCGGGGAATATTCGTTTGGTCGTGGAATATTCTTGCTGTCGGGGAATATTCGTACGACGGCGCAGCCTTGTGTGGGCCCCATAACGGAAAGCGATTGGATGAAGAAAATGGCAAGTATAAGTTATTTATAAATAACGGCGTAGTTGTTACCGTTAATACTGTTGGAATACCCGGTGGTTAAAATACAGTAGCACACGGTATTGCACCAATTATTGATTCTTACGTAAGAAGGCACTACTCAATAATTGTTACAGTAGTTATTGTTCAATATTTTATTTTATTGATTCAATAATTGTTGCATTGGTATTTTATATTATTGTTGTTTCAATAATTGTTGCTGCACAGTATTTTCCATTATCAGATCAATAATTCATATTATTTGAATAATATTATTATATAACATTATTGGCAATGTCTAGAAAGTTCTGTCTAAGGAGAGGTTTGGTCATCTAATTGCGCGCCAGTAAGGAGAAATCCTTATTGGAAAGCCCCCTCTTTCCTGGGAACGGCCTGGTTGTCATAAATGTGATTCTGTAATATTATTTGTGAATAATTAATTATTGATTCATATGATAAGGAAATATTTATTTTATGTGAATATAAATGAGGGATATATTTTTGTGGTTAAAAATGAAGGAGTTAATGTTGAGGTGTTTTATCAGTATTTTTATCGGAATGGAGGTATTAAAAATCAAATCAGGGTTTTTGAGAAATATTGCGGGTGTTATAATTTTTAATCCGACCGTTGGATCGTGGTAATTTTTGGATATGTTATACATATATAAGTTGAGTATATGTCCACAAATTTTGAACCGTTAAAAATGAACGTATGATTTATTATGAATTTTACGAGATGACTGGTTCAGAAATTGTTGAATTTTAGGAGTTTATCATTTTGATGGAAAATTCTAGAATTGGTGGGCCCCACTTGTGGTTGGTGAAGAAATGTGCTGAATTATATTTCAAATGTGGTGGGTGGGAATAGTAGCAGGTAAAGCCATCAGGTTGCAGGTCAAACCTACTAAAATTTTCCTATAAATAGAGGGCTAGGTTAGAATTGAAAATCACACCAGAAACAAGTTTTCTCTCTTTCTCTCTCTAGATTATTGAGTGTATTTTGTGAGTATTTAGATACTTTGAGAATTTCTATTCATCAGAGCAAGTTTCTTTCAGCCTTATACCGGTATTCCGACCAGAAGTACTGATATCTTGAGGTAAGGGATATTATTTTCTTCTTAAATGATATTATTTTCTTCAATATCATTATGCTGAAATATTGACATGAGTTTTTATCAAATTTAGAACTTTTTGTGTCGGGGTTACTATTCACGTATACGGTACTATTCACGTATACGGTACTATTCACGAATACGGCACTATTCACCGAAAAATAAAATTTTTCCTTTTTGTCCGAGATGTCTATTATGGTTTCTATCTTTGATTGTATCCATGTTTTGATCTTTATTTTTGAATTCTGCTTCACAATTGATTATTATGAAGTATTATTGATCTTGGATAAACTGTTATACGAATCCCTACTATTTGTCCTTCTGTCTCATTGGATTCGTTCTTTTTAAGATATTTTTCATCATCCTCAGTCCTAAATGATGATATTAATGAATATCTTTGGCCTATAGTGCAAAGATGTATGATTACTTGATGAATATCTTTGTCCTGTAGTGCAAAGATGAACAGGTGTTGAGATGAACATGACTGACAGGTGATACAAATGAATATCTTTGGCTTGTAGTGCAAAGATGAATATTTGGATAAAGATGAATATTAATTGATGTTACAGGGATAAAATATTGATGATGGACTTTTAAATCTTAGAAGATAGTAGAATTCTTTCTCTACTTGACTCTTCTAATGGTTTGCTGTTTCCGCTGCAGTTGTTGATCTAAAACTTGTTGTCGATTATATTCTATCAGATTTTTCCCTGTTGAAGACTAACGATAATTTGTTTGTATATTATCTTAGTCATAATATTCTTTACTGGGCTAGTTGAGCTCACCCTTTTCCTTTTTGTTCCATTTTTCTTCTCAGGGGGTGAGAACATAGCAGGATCTAGTCGGGGTATGGAGTGATGGTTCTAGAAAGATATTTTAGCAGTCCTCACTATTTCTGTAAAATAGTGTTTGAATAATTGTAATGAGGATTTATTTGAGTGTGGATATTGTCTAGAAGACAATATTTGTATTTAAACTCACAGTATGTGTTGTCGTATTTTGCACGACATTTGTATTATTGAAGTTATAGTTTGCTTTCTGTACCATGTATTTGGCGACTCAGAATGGGTGTTGTATACCTATTTTGGGGGCGTCACAGTTGGTATCAGAGCTTAGGGATATGATCCCTGGCTGAGATGTGAGACAAGAACTAGGAGGGGAGAGACGGGGAATTCCTTCACTAGTATGACTTGACTAAGTTTATTTGGTGTTTATTTGGTCGGTCAGAGTATAGGGATGATATATGACATGACTATTAACCCTTGTTTTATGGCAGTATTTAAGAATGGCAGCTGAGAACGTTAATAATGGAGTGAATCAGACCGTGGAGACACCTTTGATCACCACCCAAGGGAACGTGCAACAGGAAGGCAATATTCCTCCTGTAAATAACGTTACCGAGCAAACGATGAATGATGGAATGTTTAGGAGCTTTTTGCAGTTCATGCAAAATCAGACGAGGGAGACTTGTGTGCAGAATACGGGTGGAAATGATAACGCGCGGTTTGTCACAGCTAAGCAGTTCAAAGAATTGGGACCACCAGAATTTAAGGGAAAGCCGGATCCGATCATGGCAGAAACGTGGGTCAAGCAAATTACCAAGATATTCGATGTCTTGGGATGCACGGAGGAACAAAAGGTTCCATTCGCCACCTTTATGTTCCGCGGTGAGGCAGACTACTGGTGGGAGTCTGTGAAGCGTACCCAGCCTGACGCACTCAACATGTCCTGGGAAACATTTCAAAAACTGTTCAATGACAAGTACTTTCCTGAAAGTATTCGTCATATGAAGGAGGTAGAGTTTATCAGACTGGAACAAAACAACATAACGGTGTCCCAGTACGAGGCGAAGTTTGCAGAGTTATCCAGGTTTACACCTCATTTGGTCGAAAATGAGGAACGAATGACAAGGATGTTTCTGAGAGGTCTAAAACCCGAGATTCGACAATATCTTATCTCTCATAAATTTTCTTTATATTCAGATGTTGTAAATAGGGCTCAATTATTAGAGCGAGATAATGAGTATGTGCAACCGAGGGACCACAACCAGGGTCATACCGGTGGCGGCAGTCATCGAAGCAATGAAAACCAGCAGGGAGGAAAATATTCGGACAAAAGCGGTAACCACTCTGGTGGTAATAGTGGTCGTGATAATAGAAGGAGCGAATCGGGAGGAGATTTCAAGAAGAGAAGGTACAACAATGATAATGTGAAGACGTCAGCACAAACATCAACTGTTTCTAGGGGAGGGGAACGACCACCGGTCGTATGTTACAAATGTGGGAAAGAGGGACATATCAGCCCAAACTGCCCACAACAATCCAAGGTATGTTATAACTGTGGAAAGGAGGGTCATATAGCTCGAGAGTGTTCTGTAGCAAAACCAAGTTCAGCGGGGATGGTGACTCCAAAAGCTGTCCCGGATAAGTCGAAATCAGCGGTTCCTGGAAGGGCGTTTGTCGTTACTGGCCAAAACGCGAGAAACCCGAACGAGGTGATCACGGGTAAGCTAATCTTGAATTCTTGCGAAGTTTATACTTTACTAGATACCGGTTCTACCCATTCTTTTATCTCTCCTGCTTGTGCTCAATGTTTAAACTTGACTTCGGAGAAATTGGACTTTAACTTATCTGTTGAAACTCCGTTGGGTAAAACCTTCGTTACATCTACAGTTTATAAATCTTGTTTGATCCAAGTTGGCACCATCACATTACCTGTTGACCTTATCTCTTTAAAGATACTTACTTTTGATGTGATTTTAGAAATTGATTGGTTAACCACTTATCATGCGAAAATTGATTATTTTCGTAAGGTTGTTAGTTTTCATATTCCTAACCAACCTGTCATACGAATTCAAACTACTAAACCACTAAAATCAGTCACTATCATATCAAGCCACAAAGTTATTCGTTTATTGAAAAATGGATGTCAAGCTTTTTTTGCCCATGTTATGGATTTGAACAAAAACACGTCAGATTTGAATAATATTTCTGTTGTTAGAGAATTTCCTGACGTATTTCTTGAAGAATTTCTTGTCCTACCTCCAGAGCGTGATATTGAATTTTGTATCATCTTTGAATCCGGTACAAAATCTACTTCTAAAATCTCATATCGAATGACTCCTATTGAACTTCGGGAGTTAAAAACCTAACTGTAGAAGTTTGTACCCGAGCCTTTATCTGGTGACTTCCTTTGCGGAATGCACTGAAGCCAAACTCTCCGTAGGGGATGCCATATTCGTTCGGTAGTAAACTGATAGGTGTCATTGTGACGTACTATCCAAGATTGGGATATGAGTCACAGTTGAGAGCAACCTAAGTCAGTAATTGAAGTACGTAGCTTTCTAGGCTTAGCTGGTTATTATCGGAGATTTGTGGAAGGATTTTCTCGAATCGCTACTCCGTTAACTCAGCTGACTTGGAAAGATACAAAATTCGTATGGAGTGAGGAATGCGAGAAGAGTTTCCAAGAACTCAAGAGGAGACTCATTTCGGCACCTGTTCTGACAATACCATCTGGTTCGGATGGATTTGTTATCTACAGCGATGCTTCAGGCAAAGGGTTAGGATGTGTTCTCATGCAACATGGGAAAGTCATAGCCTATGCCTCACGACAACTCAAAGAGTATGAGAGGAATTATCCTACTCATGATTTGGAGTTGGCAGCAGTCGTTTTTGCGTTGAAGATCTGGAGACACTACCTGTATGGGGAGAAAGTGGAGATCTATACAGATCATAAAAGCCTCAAATATTTCTTCACCCAAAAGGAACTCAACATGCGGCAGCGACGTTGGCTCGAGCTGTTGAAAGATTACGATCATACCATCCAATATCATCCTGGAAAAGCAAACGTAGTAGCTGACGCATTGAGTAGAAGATCATATGCGGGTACGAGTGCAATATTGTTAACACAAAGGCCCATTTTGTATGACTTACAAAGGATGGAGATAGAGATGAAGGCTCCAAGTACCCACATGATGATATCAAATATACGAGTAGAACCGACTTTAATCGATAAAGTTAAAGCTGCTCAAGCTACGGACATGGAGCTGATGCGTATGAAGAAGAAAGTGCAAGAAGGTGCTATTCCAGAAGCAAGAATCGATGAAGAAGGAATACTTCGAGTCAACTCCAGACTTTGTGTTCCTAACGATTTTGACTTGAAGCATAGAATAATGATGGAGGCACACAACACACCGTTTGCAATCCATCCTGGGAGTACCAAAATGTATCACGATCTTCGACATACATTTTGGTGGAGCAATATGAAAAGAGAGATCGCGGAGTTTATCTCGAGGTGTTTAACTTGTCAACGTGTAAAGGCGGAGCATCAAGTGCCAAAGGGTCCATTGCAACCACTTGAGATCCCGAAATGGAAGTGGGAAAACATTGCTATGGATTTTGTTACGGGTCTTCCCAAGGTTTCTCAAGGCATAGATGCGATTTGGGTTATTGTTGATAGATTAACCAAGTCCGCTCATTTCTTGCCGATGCGTGAGACTTATTCCCTTGAATGTCTTGCTAGTATGTACGTGAACGAGATTGTGAGATTGCATGGCATGCCAGTATCCATAGTTTCGGATCGTGACCCAAGATTCACTTCACGATTTTGGGTTAGCTTGCAGAAAGCTATGGGCACGGATTTACGATTCAGTTCGGCATACCATCCTCAAACGGACGGACAATCAGAGAGGACTATTCAAACTCTTGAAGATCTATTAAGACTTTGTGTCCTAGATCTCAAAGGGAGTTGGGATAAGTACCTACCATTGGTGGAATTCTCCTACAACAACAGTTATCAGGCGAGCATAGGTGTGGCTCCATTCGAGGCGTTGTATGGAAGAAAATGTCGTTCTCCAGTATGCTGGGACGAAGTGGGTGAAGCAACATTGTTGGGACCAGAGTTGGTACGCATTACTACAGAGAAGATCCAAACGATTCGACAACGTATACAAACGGCACAGGATCGACAAAAGAGTTATGCGGATCTTCATCGGAAGGACGTGGAATTTAATATTGGGGATCATGTATTATTACGTGTTGCACCATGGAAGGGAGTTACAAGATTTGGGAAGAGAGGAAAGCTCAATCCAAGATTTGTTGGTCCATTTGAGATTCTTGAGCGAATAGAAAATGTGGCATATAGACTCGCATTACCTCCAAGCATGTCTCGTGTTCATAATGTTTTTCACATATCTATGCTTCGTAAATATGTTAAAGACCCGAACCACATTATTGAGTTAGAACCAGACGAGATAGCTGAAGATTTAACGTACGAGGAGGTACCTGTTAAGATCTTGGATAGGAAAGAGCATGTCCTACGCACGAAGGTTATACCACAAGTTAAGGTTTTGTGGAGAAACCATGCTATTGAAGAAATGACCTGGGAGTTGGAATCAGAAATGAAAGCGAGGTATACTCACCTTTTTGTAACATCAGGTACGTACGTCAATTTCGAGGACAAAATTTCATAAGGAGGGGAGGTTGTAAGACCCCAACTTATTAATGAATAAAATCAAATTTTCTCTAAATATTATTGTGAATAATAAGGGGCTAATTTGATATAATACTTTGGTTATGGGTGAAATGTGTAAATTTTGCAAAATAAGCAAGTGGTTATAAAATATTCATTTTATCGGGGAATATTCATTTGGTCGTGGAATATTCTTGCTGTCGGGGAATATTCGTACGACGGCGCAGCCTTGTGTGGGCCCCATAACGGAAAGCGATTGGATGAAGAAAATGACAAGTATAAGTTATTTATAAATAACGGCGTAGTTGTTACCGTTAATACTGTTGGAATACCCGGTGGTTAAAATATAGTAGCACACGGTACTGCACCAATTATTGATTCTTACGTAAGAAGGCACTACTCAATAATTGTTACAGTAGTTATTGTTCAATATTTTATTTTATTGATTCAATAATTGTTGCATTGGTATTTTATATTATTGTTGTTTCAATAATTGTTGCTGCACAGTATTTTCCATTATCAGATCAATAATTCATATTATTTGAATAATATTATTATATAACATTATTGGCAATGTCTAGAAAGTTCTGTCTAAGGAGAGGTTTGGTCATCTAATTGCGCGCCAGTAAGGAGAAATCCTTATTGGAAAGCCCCCTCTTTCCTGGGAACGGCCTGGTTGTCATAAATGTGATTCTGTAATATTATTTGTGAATAATTAATTATTGATTCATATGATAAGGAAATATTTATTTTATGTAGATATAAATGAGGGATATATTTTTGTGGTTAAAAATGAAGGAGTTAATGTTGAGGTGTTTTATCAGTATTTTTATCGGAATGGAGGTATTAAAAATCAAATCAGGGTTTTTGAGAAATATTGCGGGTGTTATAATTTTTAATCTGACCGTTGGATCGTGGTAATTTTTGGATATGTTATACATATATAAGTTGACTATATGTCCACAAATTTTGAACCGTTAAGAATAAACGTATGATTTATTATGAATTTTACGAGATGACTGGTTCAGAAATTGTTGAATTTTCGGAGTTTATCATTTTGATGGAAAATTCTAGAATTGGTGGGCCCCACTTGTGGTTGGTGAAGAAATGTGCTGAATTATATTTCAAATGTGGTGGGTGGGAATAGTAGCAGGTAAAGCCATCAGGTTGCAGGTCAAACCTACTAAAATTTTCCAATAAATAGAGGGCTAAGTTAGAATTGAAAATCACACCAGAAACAAGTTTTCTCTCTTTCTCTCTCTAGATTATTGAGTGTATTTTGTGAGTATTTAGATACTTTGAGAGTTTCTATTCATCAGAGCAAGTTTCTTTCAGCCTTATACCGGTATTCCGACCAGAAGTACTGATATCTTGAGGTAAGGGATATTATTTTCTTCTTAAATGATATTATTTTCTTCAATATCATTATGCTAAAATATTGACATGAGTTTTTATCAAATTTAGAACTTTTTGTCTCGGGGTTACTATTCACGTATACGGCACTATTCACGTATACGGTACTATTCACGAATACGACACTATTCACCGAAAAATAAAATTTTTCCTTTTTGTCCGAGATGTCTATTATGGTTACTATCTTTGATTGTATCCATGTTTTGATCTTTATTTTTGAATTCTGCTTCACAATTGATTATTATGAAGTATTATTGATCTTGGATAAACTGTTATACGAGTCCCTACTATTTGTCCTTCTGTCTCATTGGATTCGTTCTCTTTAAGATATTTTTCATCATCCTCAGTCCTAAATGATGATATTAATGAATATCTTTGGCCTGTAGTGCAAAGATGTATGATTACTTGATGAATATCTTTGGCCTGTAGTGCAAAGATGAACAGGTGTTGAGATGAACATGACTGACAGGTGATACAAATGAATATCTTTGGCCTGTAGTGCAAAGATGAATATTTGGATAAAGATGATTATTAATTGATGTTACAGGGATAAAATATTGATGATGGACTTTTAAATCTTAGAAGATAGTAGAATTCTTTCTTTACTTGACTCTTCTAATGGTTTGCTGTTTCCGCTGCAGTTGTTGATCTAAAACTTGTTGTCGATTATATTCTATCAGATTTTTCCCTGTTGAAGACTAACGATAATTTGTTTGTATATTATCTTAGTCATAATATTCTTTACTGGGCTAGTTGAGCTCACCCTTTTCCTTTTTGTTCCATTTTTCTTCTCAGGAGGTGAGAACATAGCAGGATCTAGTCGGGGTATGGAGTGATGGTTCTAGAAAGATATTTTAACAGTCCTCACTATTTTTGTAAAATAGTGTTTGAATAATTGTAATGAGGATTTATTTGAGTGTGGATATTGTCTAGAAGACAATATTTGTATTTAAACTCACAGTATGTGTTGTCGTATTTTGCACGACATTTGTATTATTGAAGTTGTAGTTTGCTTTCTGTACCATGTATTTGGCGACTCAGAATGGGTGTTGTATACCTATTTTGGGGGCATCACAATAGGTACAAGAATAGGGGGACATCATCCCTATGTGGTACCAAAATAGGAGCTTTGACTAGCTGCTCTTTGATTACAAGAAAGGCTTTTTCACACTCATCGTTCCATTTCATGGAGGAGTTCTTCCTTAACAGCTTGAAGATGGGCTCATAATTTGCTGTGAGTTGAGAAATGAACCTGCTAATGAAGTTGATTCTTCCCAAAAATCCCCGTATTTCCTTCTCTATCTGAGGAATGGGCATTTCAATAATGTCCTGGATTTTGGTGGGATCCAGCTCAATTCCTTTATTGCTGACTAGGAATCCTAGCAACTTGCCTGATTTAACGCCAAAGGCACACTTGGCTGGATTCAACTTCAAGTTGTACTTACGCAACCTGTTGAAGAGATTTTTGAGATGGTCTAAGTGGTCTTCCTCCCTTCGCGACTTGAAAATGATGTCATCCACATAGATCTCTATCTCTTTGTGCATTAAGTTGTGGAAAAGAGCCATCATAGCTCGCTGATAGGTGGCTCTGACATTGATGAGGCCGAAACATAATCGTCTATAACAAAAAGTTCCCCAAGGCGTGATGAGAGTAGTTTTCTCATGATCCTCCTTAGCAACCATGATCTGGTGGGTGAAGCAATCCGCAAAGGAGTACATGCCGTATTGAGCAGTATTGTCAATGAGAATGTGGATAAATGGCACGAGAAAACTATCTTTAAGGTAAGCTTTATTCAGATCCCGATAATCCACGCAAACTCGCTCCTTTCCTCCAGGTTTAGGTACGGGAACTATGTTGGATACCCATTCAAAATATGTGGACACCATGATAATGCCAGCTTAAAAATGTTTCACAATTTCTTCTTTAACCTTTAAACTCCACTCAGGTTTCAAACGCCTGAGCTTCTGCTTGACTGGCTTGAATTCCTCTTTAATGAGAAGGCGATGAAGGACAATGTCAGTGGACAAACCCACTATGTCTTCATGAGACCATCCAAACACATCCTGGAATTGGGTTAGTAGTGTAACCATGGCATTCCTCTGGTTTGGTGTGAGGTCTGAACCAATATGTATTAACTTAGGGCTTTCTAAGGTTCCGAGATTGAAGGAGGTGGTTTGATCAATGTTGGGTTTAGGTTTGTCTTCGACCCATTCTTTGATCTCCTGAGGTATCTCAATGTCCTCTTGTATTTCCATCAAGTCTGAGTCCAACTTTTCATCAAAGTTACAATCCTTGTAGAGAAGAGGCATCTTATCAGCAAGTACATGCACATCTAAATTCAGAGTCCTGAAACAAAATATGCTTTCACTTAATATATGAAATCATTTAATCATACAAAGTGCTAGCATGTACTGACAAAATAACTTCTAATATTGTATAGAAAAGTAAGCAGTTAATGATATCTATAGGGCAGAAGGAGTTTCTGCCCATTTTACCCTTGTCGACCAATGAAAGGAGTGCTCCTCTAATTGTCGAGGGCATAGTCCTGGTGGACTGCAGTGATGGAGGGGCTGTCATCATCCTCCTTTTCCCGAATGATGATCATTATGTCTGGACAATCATCGTCAGGGTGTATTTGTTTGTATGTTCATAATAGACAATGATGCGTATGTTAGACATCATCCTGGTGAGGTTTTGCTTACATCTTCGTTCCTCTTCTTCCACTTCGGGATTAAGAATTAGCACCTCTTTCCCCTTGACCGGTATCGGCTTGGGAAATAACATAGCCATTACGTTGGCTGGCACCTTTACCGGAGATTGTGCGGGCTCAGGATTTGTAGGTGGAGATAATCGCCGTGTGGCTGAAGCTGGAGGAATTTGCTTATTCTTATGAGGATTCCTATGACTGGAACTGACAAAATAGCCTAGTCCGGCTGTCCCGGTTTGACTGGACATTTGAATCGGGCGCTTAATGCCCTGATGATTTTTACCCAGCCCTTGTCCAGGCTGATGACCCAATGACATCATTTCTTGAGTAGCTGTCATCACTTCGGCAGAAATCTTAGGTACTGGAAATGGCATCCCAATGGAATGGCAGTGAGTGTTTCTCACTTCCAAGGTATGAAAACTGACCGGTTCAACTTTGGAATTAAAGCTGATGAGTGGTATGTCACCCTATTCAGGACATTCCGGTTCAGCGTTAACCATGACTAGGCTATCGTTAATGATGTATTTGAGTTGCTGATGAAGAGTGGAGGGGACGACCCCAGCCATATGTATCCATGGTCTTCCCAATAGCAGGTTGTATCCTGAATCTATCTTGAGCACGTGAAAAGATACGCAGAATGTATGGGGACAAATCTCAATTGGCAGTTCAATCTCTCCGACTGAATTTCGGCGGGATTCGTCAAAAGCTTTAATAACCGTATGGCTGCTTCGGATCGGTTTGAGATTGACATTCATCTTCACCAAAGTAGCATAAGGACAGATATTGAGAGACAAACCTCCATCTATTAAGACTCCAGCTAGCATGTATCCGGAGGACAAAACCGTAATGTGCAATGGCTTGTAATGACCGGTCCCTTCGGGTGGTATGTCGTCATTAGTGAAAGATATCACATTGTTGCTAAAAATGTGATCAACCAAATGTTAAAATTTTTCCAAATTCACAGATTTCGGCAAGTAGGCTTCTTCCAAAACCTTTAGTAATAGCTTCATGTGATCCTCGGAAGAGAAAACCAAGTCCAATATTGAAATTTGATGTGGAGCTTCACTTAAGCTTAAAACCACTTTAGCTTCATTATGACCCATAGCACGGAGGAATTTTTTAATTTTCTCCGTGGGAATTTTCCGCTTTGATTTGATGGTAGGCTTCATCACCCGTTGGGGAAGGTATAGTGGATTCTCTTTCAACTCTGCAGCAGTTGTATGAGAGGTGGATCCTTCAGCTTCTCCATAATTCCATGGGACTTTTTGTAAGCTGATAACAGGATATTGTGGTCTGAATGGTAAGCTAATTGGCTCTGATGAAACCACTTTCAAAGGATTGTCAACTCCTTTAAGTTGAATTGCTTGTATTGTGAATGGTTTGACAGTCCCATCAGCCTCAGCGGATATAACTGCTACCAATCCCTTCCATTTAGTAGGACATGTATTCTCACTCTCAAATAGTATAGTATCATCGTCTGCCAGTTGCAGGACACCGCTGTCAATTAGATTCTGAATAAGGTGGCGGAGTGCCCAACATTCTTTTGTGTTGTGACCACGAGAATGGGAGTGATACTGATATACTCCATCAGAATTGAACCGTCCTGAACGGGGATTAATTGGAGGTAGTAAAGAGGTGATCCTTCCTTCATTGATCAGCATCTGAAATATCTCCTCCATAGGTTGGCCCAGGTATGTAAATTCCCTTCTATTGGCAAAATCCCGGCGGGCTTTGGCACTTGCTTTCTTTGCAACTTTGTCCTCCAGTGTTTTATTTTCTGAAGGCGACGATGGAGTATTCATACCAAAAGGGAGCACTACAAAAAAATGGGCCTTTAGCAACGATTTTTCAGGCAACGACTTTATAAGTCGTTGTTAATTTGTCCTTCGTTGCAGACTGTGTCAGGCTTTCACTTTTTGCAACGAAATTCATAAGTCGTTGCAAAATTTCGTTGCTAATTCATTGGCGGGAAAAAAATTCGTTAAAAATTCATTGCAAAATTTTTGGCCACTTGCTTTCCCGTCATCGTGGGCAACGAAAGTTTTTTTGTTGCTAAAAATGGGGCTTTAGCAACGATTTTGGCTAAAAGTGTATGTTTAGCAACGAAACTTGTCCTTCGTTACAGATTGTATTAGGCTTTCACTTTTTGCAACGAAATTCATAAGTAGTTGCAAAATTTGGAAACAAAATTCGTTAGAAATTCGTTGCAAAATTTCTAACCACTTGATTTCTCCTCATCGTGGGCAACGAAAGTTTTTTTGTTGCTATAATTCGTTGCCTAATATGGACCACATTCATTGGCAATAATTTTTATTTTCGTTGCATATTTTATACAACTTTTTGCAACGACTATTAAAATGTTGCCTTAAATTAAGATAATAATAATAATTATTATAGTACTTATAATAATAATAATAATAACAATAACAGTAATAATAATAATAATAATAATAATAATAATAATAATAATAATAGTACTTATAATAATAATAATAATAATAATAATAATAATAATAATAATAATAATAATAATAATAATAATAATAATAATAATAATAATAATAATAATAATAACAGTACTTATAATAATACTAATCCTTGCAAAATAATAGCAACTACACCCAAGTGCTCGGGTGGTCATTGGATCAATATTCTAAACTGGAGGTCTTGAGTTTGAATTTGTGCATCAACATATTTTTTGTGATAAAATTCAATATTCGCCACGTCAGCCCGTCCACATATGATATGTACGTATGTGTATGTGTGTGTGTGTGTGTGTGTGTGTGTGCGTGTGTGTGTATATGTGTGTGTATATATATATATATATATATATATATATATATATATATATATAAACTAATATTCATATAAATATTTATAAATTTATCTCTAAATATTCATATAAATATTTATAACAAATATTCATATCTAAATTTTATAAATTTTAGATGAAATATTTATAAATATTTATAAATTTATCTCTAAATATTCATATAAATATTTATAACAAATATTCATATCCAAATTTTATAAATTTTAGATGAAATATTTATAAATAAATATTTATTTATAAATTTTAAAGATAAATTCATATGAATATTTGTTTATAAATATTTAGAGATAAATTTATAAAATATATATATATATATATATATATATATATATATATATATATATATATATATATAAATTAAAATATTCATAGTTACATTATATAAATACTCATAGTTACTTTATATATATTTAATTTAATGTGGAGATTTAAGATGGGTATATATATATATAGATGGTAATAGAATTTATCTAATACATAAAAAAATATAACATAAGAAGCAAAAATATCACAACTAGGTTTTCAACCTAAGACCTATGGGTTAATGAACCATTAAGCTACCACTGAGTCATTCTAATTTATTAGTTAACTAAACTACCGCCATAACTTGTAGCGGTAGACAGTGTAGCACATGAGCAAATGAGGGGCAAATGAGTAATTTCTCATGTCACTACAGCGTGTAGCGACATGGGAAAATCCATTTCATTCTGTGCCATCCAATGTTGCGATCAACGATATTAGACCTGGCAAACAGGCGGGCCGGGCCAACGACGGGCCGGGCCGAAATGGCCCAAGTTTTGGCGGGCTGCAATTGTGCGACCCGTGGCCCGGGTTGGGCTGACCCGGCCCGGCCCACGGGCTTCTTCCTTTAATTTTTTTTTTTTGCAAAATCTTGATACACCAAAAATAGTAATAATAATAAATATTGAAAATAATAAAATAGTTTATAATAAATAATAATTTTAATTACTTACATTAACTACATATCTCAATCAATTAAAATTTTAATATTATTATAATTTTAGATATTATTCTAAAGGCAAGATTTGGGATAATGATCGATTTACTTTTTAAATAAGTAGGGGGAATGCATAATTTAGGGATAATGATTGATTTACTTTCTAAATGTACTACAATAAGTAGGGAGATTGCATAATTAAGGGATAAAATTATCTATATTATTGTGTTAAAGATTTTGGACTTGTAATCTAAAAAATTAGTAGTTGATTCGGATTATATATTGCTAGTAATTCAAAGTATATATAATCAAATTTGATTCTTTAAAATTAATATAATATTTAACTTTTAAAAATAATAAATACTGTAATTAATACTAATATATAGATAATTTTAAATTTTTATAATTATATTATCTAACTTAAACTAATAATTGTTAGTTTAATAGTTTTATACTTTGAAATTATTAACTACATATCTCAATCAATTAAAATTTTAATAGTATTATAAATTAGTATTATTAATTAATTACCTACATTAACTACATATCTTAATTATAATTTTCAATTATAGTTAAAATATATTGAAGATTGCATTAAAAACAAATAATTGTTGTAGCTCAGTTGGTTTGAATTCTTATTTATTTACTTACAAGTCTTGTGTTCAAGCCTCACAACCCACAAGTAGTAACATTTTATTTTTTTTAAAAAAAATCATGGGAGGCGGGCAGGCCGGGCGCCCGCCAGTCGAGCCAAAAACGGGCCGGGTTTTCACGGGCTTAAAAAATGTGGCCCAAAGCCCGGGTTTTGGCGGGCGCGCCGGCCCGCGGGCTTTGGGCCCGTTTGCTAGGTCTAAACGATATGAATTATGGTTGCTGAAATAGTACCCGTGACAACCGATTGCCAAACGTGTTTGTTCCGGGCCTCCGACCCAAATAAAACCAACCTCGTCAAACCTGATTATTATATCTATACTTCCCAATGTTTCCTATTTCTAGATAGAAGTAGGATATACTTACAAGTACTCCATCACTCCGAGAATGAAAGTGATGATTGATTTTATGTGAATTTTAAAAAAATGTCAAATGATAAAATTATTCATATTTAAATTCTCATCTAATTGCATATTTTTCTATACATGACTAGTGATATTATATAAATATTTCTAAATAATAAAAATATGACATTTAATACTAAGGATATTATGCATAAATTATTGTAAAAAAATATATTATTTAATATAAGTAAATATTTAACTTGAGATTACATAAAATAATAAGAACTTTTATTCTTAGACAGAGTGAGTAACTTAAATTATGAACATATTTTTAAGTCCAAAAATAAAATATAAAATGAAGAATAGTAATGGTATACCCCTAGCGATTCCTAATTTTCCTTTTACCTTTTTTTCCAAATATATTATAAAATTAAATTATAATACTACCAGTTCTAAGAGAAAACATAAAAGATGAAGAAAAATTTATTATGTTTTATGAACTAAAAAAGAATAAAAGTATTTAAAAATGACTTATAAGTCATTCCTAACAAGTTAGTTTGACCCATATTAATGTAATATTAATTTATCCCTATTTTATTTATTTATTTATTTTTTTTAAAAAATGAATTTGTAAAAAAGAATAGTAAGATTCAATGTTACTTTAATTGGTGTTAGAATTTTTATTTTTTTTATAGCTTAAGTATGGAATAATACACTTTTTAGTCACTATACTAGGGTCCGATTTTTATTGTAGTTACCGAAACTTTTTTTGTTACAATCGAATAACTGTACTCTCAAAAATTACAAAATAGTCATTATTTTTAAATTTCCGTCCGGAAAAACGGACGGAATGCTGACTGTGCATATTGGCCCGTTCTTTTTGTTGACGTAGAGGGCAGAAATGCAAGGTGGCAGTTAAGTGGCATCATGTATGTGTAATAATAATAACCATAATTCCAAAACTATTAGTAATTATTCTGAATAATTCTAAAACTAATAATAATAATAAAATACTAATAATAATAATATTTTTAATTTTTAATTTTTAAAAAAAATTATATAAATTATAAAAATATTTTTATATGAATAATAATAATAATAATTTCAAAATAATAATAATTTTTAAATAGTAATAATAACAATAATAATAATTTTTAAATAATAATAATAATATTTCTTATTATTTTACTAATACTTTTTAAAGGGTAAAAGTGTAATACAACATAACTAAAATTAATAAAACCAAAACAATTTCCCATACATTAAGTCAAGACAAAATAAAATTAATTAACTAATCAGGATAAAATCAAATTTAAATCAAGTCTAATTAGTTAACTTAACTCTAAAACATTTCTTATTAACAATATATATTAATAACTAAACATAAAAACAAAAAACAAAACAAAAAATAAGACTAAATCAAAATAAAAATTAGAGCGAAGAATGAGCAGTCTTCTTGCAATTAAAATTCCCAAATTAAAAACCCTATAATTCAAATTTCTATCCTTGCAAAGCAGACAATTCATCATCTAAAACTTTTAAACTTGGAATCATCAAAACAGGAGAGTGTTTGGAATACCCGACTCCAACCATTGCAACAATAAAGAGAGAGATAGTGCAGGGGTGTGTCACGAATTGGAAGAACAATACGAGAATAAAGGAAAACTTGCAGAGAAATTAAACTACTAAAATTACTGAAGAAAAATTGATTCACATTTTTCATGCCTTCTTCACTCTAACCTCACTCCATTTATGCTACTGCTAACAAATTTGGTGCGCATACCAAAGAACCCTAACCAACCAAAATAAGACACGTTGCTACAGCCACAACTAGCTAACCGACTCACTAATAAATTAGTTTATTGATACGACTAGAAGTTTAAACTAAATATGGTGACATTAAATGATGCCGTTCCAATTCCCTTCTTCCACCTTTAGGCAATGGAGGGTTTGAAGGTTGTGCTTGAAAAGGGGAGTAGTTTCTCTTCTGGATAGGCATATTCTGATTGCCTTTTTGACCTTGTAGTATCAAGGAAACATCCTCCTCTTTCTTTTTATGGACCCTCCGTGGGTTGTTTCCATAAGTTTTGAACTGGATGTGTTTAGCAACTGCTTTAAGAGTGGTTAGGTCTTGAATCTTTCCTGACTTCAACCCCATTTTAGCCATCTCTCCATGATTGATCATTTCTGAAAATGGTTTACCAATGCCAGCTAAGACTCTCTCATAGAAACGAGCTTCTTGTATGTCTATGAAGGTCATGACCATTTCTAACTCTGTTATAGCAGGAATAACTTGAGCTGCAAGGCGCCTCCACCATTGAGCATACTCTCTGAAAGACTCATTGAACTGTTTCTTGACCTTGGTAATCTGGTACTGGTCAGGAGGCATCTGAGACTGGAAGCTATATTGAGTGAGGAAGGCATGAGCTAGCTCTTCCCAGCTATGGATCTTTGAGTTATCTAATCCTGTATACCACGAACGGCCTTCGCCACTCAGACTCTTTTGGAACAGCTGCATTCTGAGCTTCTCATCCTCTGCATAAGATCCAAGTTCTCCAATGAACACCTTTAAATGTGTGTAAGGATCTCCTAACCTGTCATACTTTTTGAGGCAAAAAAATCTCACCGAAAGGTAAGAGGGGGCCTAATGCGATTCCACTCTACCTAGCCAGGAGTTTTGAACTTCTCTGGATAATGAACAGTAGGGAATATACAAAGGTTAGCATATAAGACACTCCCGTGTGCTCCAATTTCTTTGATAGAACGAAGGGTTTCTTTCATTTGAAGGACTTTTTTCCTGATGTCATCGGTGTCTAGATCTCCTTTGAGATGGGTGTTTTCAAGGTTTTTGTCTGTTGTAATCAACTGAAATTCTGGATTTGTTTTTTCCGAACCTTGGGTTTTTCCATGTGCAGAGGATTTTTTATGTGTGGGCACTTTTGGGCCCTGAGTAGACTAGTGTAGTTCTTTAAGCAGAACAACCAAATCTGTAATCTGTTTACTTACTCTGTCAAATTCTTCACGAAAAACGGGATTAAGATTAGCCTGGTCAGATGAAGACATAATTGGTTATAGGCTCGTGGCCTTTTTGGACTTTGAACGGGTAATAGGTCCGATTATTTCCCTGCGAAAGACTTGCATATTTTAGTCTTAGGAAATGTGTAAATGTTTACATGCTATGTGATGTATCCGTTTTGGAAATATTATCCTACAAAACGGATGTTAGCTGTTTGTAATATAGAATAGCATGTTAATTTAAATATGCTTGTACACATATTTCTTCATAGTTCCCATTACAATGAAAATGACATGGAATTATATTACAAGTAAATGTTTTTACAAGTAATTGAAAAATGGAAAGTAGGAAGAGACTTTCCTCCACGTTTGGTTTATCAAAGGCTGACCTATCTTAGGTTTACTCTCGCGGCTTTTTAGCATGAAAGTTCCCAGATCATTGCAATCTACTTAACGGGAAGTTAATCCGGTCTTTCAACTGGAGCGAATCTGGGTGGTGCCTTTCCTGAGCCTTGTTGGAATTAGTCTCCCTACGAGTCCATTAATCAAACACCGATAGGATAGCCTCCTAGTATAGGAACCACAAAACATACATTCACATACAACGTGTCTCACCGTTTATGAAAATGATGACATTTATGAAGCACGAATATCACAAGCAGATATAGTGTAAAGCATTAAGTGCAGTAAACATATGCATTCGTACACATTCATCATAAATGTAAATGCAACATCCATACACAAGCATATAACAGTTTTGAAAAAATTATTATAGCGGCTTAAGCCCTCTTACTGGTTTCCCCAGCAGAGTCGCCACCTGTCGACGTCGGGATTTTTATTTGTCCCTTTTATGTTCTTGTTCTTTGGTGTTCTCATGTTAGGTGATATTTGTTTGAAAAAATAAGTTGTGAAAAGGTTTGACATGTATATGTCGACGAATGGACTGTAAGAGTCGCCAATTGGTTTTTTATATGGTTGTACCAACACAACCGAGAAAAGGTTTGCACATTGACCTAGTGATGTGACACTTCTAAACGGGTCTGTAAAATCGAGATTCATTAGGGTCTGGGGGGCTTGATTATGCGGAGGGAAGGTGTTAGGCACCCCTCGACATCCGTGTTACCACGGTGACTGCCACTTTTCAAGAAACTGTTATATGAATGTGTGTGTGTGTGGGTCAATGTGCAGTTATATGGAAATAGTGCGAGGCCTCGTTCGCACCTATATACAAAGGGTCTGAATTTGTGTAAAAATTCAGTTTTAAACAAGATATGGCAGTGATGCTTTGTAAAAAAGTTTTTCAAACCCTTATGCTCAATAGTAATTGAGACCTTTTACACTTCCATTTTATTAAATGTTCAGCTTGATTGCTTTTATTTTCGAGATGCGAAGAATCTTCGAGAAAAATAATGTACAAAGCATTGTCGAACTCCTCGTGGGCATGAAAACCATCTGAGGAAATCCAAACGCCGTGAATAAATTTACAACATGCTTACGGCTGAAAATGTCCATCACGGGAATTGAATCTAGATTCAGTAGACCGAATCTGTGATCACATGATTCCTAGGCTCACATGATGCCGTAATTTATATGAAAGCAGTAAGCAGTTATATATATAAAAGCTGTAAATATATATTGTTATGCCCCCAAAATCGGTATACATCACCCATTATGAGTCGCCAAAAACTTGGTACATAAACAACTGCAACTTCATTAATACAATTGTTGTGTAAAATACAACAACCCAATACTGTGAGTTTGAATACAATTATTCTCTACTAGAGAGTATACAAACTCAAAAGGAGTCCTTATTACAATTATTATCACATTATTTTATAAAATAGTGAGGACTGCTAACACCACTGACTGAAAACATCACTTCGCACCCCGACTAGTTCCCGCTATATTCTCGCCTCTTGAGAAAAATGGAACAAAAAGGGTGAGCTCAACTAGCCCAGTAAAGAATATTATGACTAAGATAATATACAACAAATTATCATTAGTTTCAACATGGAAAAATCTGATAGAATATAATCGACAACAAGTTTTAGATCAACAACTGCAGCGGAAATAACAATCCAATAGAAGAGTCAAGTAGAGAAAGAGTTCTACTATCATCTAAGATTTAAAAGTCCATCATCAATATTTTATCCCTATAACATCAATCAATATACATCTTGAATCAAATATTCATCTTTGCACTACAGGCCAAAGATATTCATTTGTATCATCAGTTGGTCATGTTCATCTCAACACCTGTTCATCTTTACACTACGGCCCAAAGATATACATCAGGTAATCATTCATCTTTGCACTATAGGCCAAATATATTCATTTGTATCATCATTTAGGACTGAGGATGATGAAAATTATTTAAAAGAAAACGAATCCAGTGAGATAAAAGATCGAAAACTAAGGATTCGTATTACAGTTTATCCAAGTTTAATAATATTCCGAAATAACCAATTTTAAAGCAGAATTCAAAAACAATGATCAAAACATGGATACAATCAAAAGATAGTAACCATAATAGACAACTTGGACAAAAAGAAGAAAATTTTATTTTTCGGTGAATAGTGCCGTATTCGTGAAAAGTGCCGTATACGTGAATAGTGTCGTATACGTCAATAGTAACCCCGACATCAAAAAGTTCCAAATTTGATAAAAACTTCAAGTCAATATTTCAGCATAATGATATTGAAAGAATAATATCATTAGGAAGAAAATAACCTCCCTTACTTTAAACGAACAGTACTTCTGATCGGAATATCGGTATAAGGCTGAAGGAAACTTGCACTGATAAATAGAACTCACAAAGTATCTAAATACTCACAAAATACACTCAATAATCTAGAGAGAGAAAGAGAGAAAACTTGTTTCTGGTGTGCTTTTCAATTCTAACTTAGCCCTCTATTTATAGGAAAATGTTAGCACGCCAAAGCAGACTTAACCTGCAACCTGATGGCTTCACCTGCTACTATTCCCACCCACCACATTTTATTAAAACTCTCAGCACATTTCTTCACCAACCAATAGTGGGGCCCACCAATTCTAGATTTTTCCACCAAAATGATTATCTCCGAAAATTCAACAATTTCTGAACCAGTCATCTCGTGAAATTCATAACAAATCATACGCTCATTTTTAACGGTTCAAAATTTGTGGACATATACTCAACTTATATATGTATAACATATCCAAAAATTACCACAATCCAACGGTCGGATTAAAAATTATAACCCCCGTAAAATATCTCAAAAACCTTAATTTGATTTTTAATACCTCCATTCCGACAAAAATACTGATAAAACACCTCAACATTAACTCCTTCATTTTTAACCACAAAAATATATCCCTCATTTATATCCACATAAAATAAATATTTTCTTATCATATGAATCAATAATTAATTATTCACAAATAATATTACAGAATCATATTTATGACAACCAGGCCGTTCCCAGAAAAGAGGGGGCTTTCCAATAAGGATTTCTCCTTACTGGGGCGCAATTAGATGATCAAACCTCTCCTTTGACAGAACTTTCTAGACATTTCCAATAATGTTATCTAATAATATTATTCAAATAATATGAATTATTGATCTGATAATGGGAAATATTGTGCAATAATAATTATTGAAACAATAATAATATAAAATATCAACGCAGCAATTATTGAATCAACAAAATAAAATATTGAACAGTAACTACTGTAACAATTATTGAGTAGTGTCTTCCTTCGTAAGAATCAATAATTCAAAAATACTGCGTAATCCGTGTCCTACTGTGCAACTACGCGTATTACTGTATTTTTAACCACCGGGTAATCCAACAGTGTTAACGGTAACAACTACGCCGTTATTCAATTTTGTCGTTTTCTTTATTCGACCGTTATCCATTATGGGGCCCACAAATTGCTGCGCCGTCGTACGAATATTCTCCGATAGAAAGAATATTCCACGACCAAACGAATATTCCCCGACAAAATGAATATTTTATAACCACTTGTTTATTTTGCAAAATTTGTACATTTCACCCGTAACCAAAATATTATATCAAATTAACACCTTATTAATCACAATAATAATTAGAGGGAAATTTGATTTTATTCATTAATAAGTTGTGGTCTTACAACCTCCCCTCCTTATGAATTTTCATTCTCGAAATTGACGTACGTACCTGGCGTTTCGAAAAGGTGAGGATACCTCGCTTTCATTTCTGATTCTAACTCCCACGTTATTTCTTCAATAGCATGGTTTCTCCACAAAACCTTAACTTGTGGTATAACCTTAGTACGTAGGACATGCTCTTTCCTATCCAAGATCTTAACAGGTACCTCCTCGTACATTAAATCTTCAGCTATCTCGTCTGGTTCTAACTCAATAATGTGGTTCGGGTCTTTCACATATTTACGAAGTACAGATATGTGAAAAATATTATGAACACGAGACATGCTTGGAGGTAATGCGAGTCTATAGGCCACATTTCCTATTCGGTCAAGAATTTTAAATAGACCAACAAATCGTGGATTGAGCTTTCCTCTCTTCCCAAATCTTGTAACTCCCTTCCATGGTGCAACACGTAACAATACATGATCACCAATATTAAATTTCACGTCCTTCCGATGAAAATCCGCATAACTCTTTTGTCGATCCTGTGCCGTTTGTATACGTTGTCGAATCGTTTGGATCTTCTCTGTAGTCATTCGTACCAACTCTAGTCCCAACAACGTTGCTTCCCCCACCTCATCCCAACATACTGGAGAGCGACACTTTCGTCCATACAACGCCTCGAATGGAGCCATGCCTATACTTGCCTGATAACTATTGTTATAGGAGAATTCCACCAATGGTAGGTACTTATCCCAACTCCCTTTAAAATATAGGACACAGAGTCTTAATAGATCTTCAAGAGTTTGAATAGTCCTTTCTGATTGTCCGTCCGTTTGAGGATGGTATGCCGAACTGAATCGTAAATCCGTGCCATAGCTTTCTGCAAGCTAACCTAAAATCGTGAAGTGAATCTTGGGTCACGATCCGAAACTATGGATACTGGCATGCCATGCAATCTCACAATCTCATCTACGTACATGCTAGCAAGACGTTCAAGGGAATAAGTCTCACGTATAGGCAAGAAATGGGCAGACATGGTTAATCTATCAACAATAACCCAAATCGCATCTATGCCTTGAGAAACCTTGGGAAAACCCGTAACGAAATCCATAGTAATGTGTTCCCACTTCCATTTCGGAATCTCAAGTGGTTGTAATGGACCTTTGGCATTTGATGCTCCGCCTTTACAGGTTGACAAGTTAAACACCTCGAGATAAACTCTGCGATCTCTCTTTTCATATTGCTCCACCAAAATGTATGTCGAAGATCGTGATACATTTTGGTACTCTCAGGATGGATTGCAAACGGTGTGTTGTGTGCCTCCATCATGATTCTATGCTTCAAGTCAAAATCGTTAGGAACACAAAGTCTGAAGTTGACTCGAAGTATTCCTTCTTCATCGATTCTTGCTTCTGGAATAGCACCTTCTTGCACTTTTTTCGTCATACGCATCAGCTCCATGTCCGTAGCTTTTACAGCTTTAATTTTATTGATTAAAGTCAATTCTAATCGTATGTTTGATATCATCATGTGGGTACTTAGAGCATTCATCTCTATCTCCATCCTTTGCAAGTCATACAAAATGGGCCTTTGTGTTAATAACATTGCACTCGTACCCACGTATGATCTTCTACTCAATGCCGTTTGTATACGTTGTCGAATCGTTTGGATCTTCTCTGTAGTAATGCGTACCAACTCTGGTCCCAACAATGTTGCTTCACCCACTTCGTCCCAGCATACTGGAGAACGACATTTTCTTCCATACAACGCCTCGAATGGAGCCACACCTATGCTCGCCTGATAACTGTTGTTGTAGGAGAATTCCACCAATGGTAGGTACTTATCCCAACTCCCTTTGAGATCTAGGACACAAAGTCTTAATAGATCTTCAAGAGTTTGAATAGTCCTCTCTGATTGTCCGTCCGTTTGAAGATGGTATGCCGAACTGAATCGTAAATCCGTGCCCATAGCTTTCTGCAAGCTAACCCAAAATCGTGAAGTGAATCTTGGGTCACGATCCGAAACTATGGATACTAGCATGCCATGCAATCTCACAATCTCGTTCACGTACATACTAGCAAGACATTCAAGGGAATAAGTCTCACGCATCGGCAAGAAATGAGCGGACTTGGTTAATCTATCAACAATAACCCAAATCGCATCTATGCCTTGAGAAACCTTGGGAAGACCCGTAACAAAATCCATAGCAATGTTTTCCCACTTCCATTTCGGGATCTCAAGTGGTTGCAATGGACCCTTTGGCACTTGATGCTCCGCCTTTACACGTTGACAAGTTAAACACCTCGAGATAAACTCCGCGATCTCTCTTTTCATATTGCTCCACCAAAATGTATGTCGAAGATCGTGATACATTTTGGTACTCCCAGGATGGATTGCAAACGGTGTGTTGTGTGCCTCCATCATTATTCTATGCTTCAAGTCAAAATCGTTAGGAACACAAAGTCTGGAGTTGACTCGAAGTATTCCTTCTTCATCGATTCTTGCTTCTGGAATAGCACCTTCTTGCACTTTCTTCTTCATACGCATCAGCTCCATGTCCGTAGCTTGAGCAGCTTTAACTTTATCGATTAAAGTCGGTTCTACTCGTATATTTGATATCATCATGTGGGTACTTGGAGCCTTCATCTCTATCTCCATCCTTTGTAAGTCATACAAAATGGGCCTTTGTGTTAACAATATTGCACTCGTACCCGCATATGATCTTCTACTCAATGCGTCAGCTACTACGTTTGCTTTTCCAGGATGATATTGGATGGTATGATCGTAATCTTTCAACAGCTCGAGCCAACGTCGCTGCCGCATGTTGAGTTCCTTTTGGGTGAAGAAATATTTGAGGATTTTATGATCTGTATAGATCTCCACTTTCTCCCCATACAGGTAGTGTCTCCAAATCTTCAACGCGAAAACGACTGCTGCCAACTCCAAATCATGAGTAGGATAATTTCTCTCATATTCTTTGAGTTGTCACGAGGCATAGGCTATGACTTTCCTATGTTGCATGAGAACACATCCTAACCCTTTTCCTGAAGCATCATTGTAGATAACAAATCCATCCGAACCAGATGGTATTGTCAGAACAGGTGCCGAAATGAGTCTCCTCTTGAGTTCTTGAAAACTCTTCTCACAATCCTCGCTCTAATCGAATTTTGTATCTTTACGAGTCAGCTGAGTTAACGGAGTAGCGATTCGGTCACCGACTTCGGTTGCTCCCAACTTTGTATGGCTTCAATCTTCGTCGGGTCGACAGATACTCCATGTTTTGACACCACGTGCCCAAGGAATGCTACTTTCTCAAGCCAGAACTCGTATTTCTTCATCTTGGCATATAGCTTATTATCACGAAGCCTTTGCAGTACTAGCTTCAAATGGCGCTCATGATCTTCACGGCTTTGGGAATAGATGAGGTTGTCATCAATAAAGACAACAACGAACTGATCCAAATATTCCTTGAGCATACGGTTCATCATATCCATGAAAGCAGCAGGAGCATTAGTCAATCCAAACGACATGACTAAGAATTCATAATGCCTGTACCGAGTTCTGAAGGCAGTCTGTGGAATATCCTCAATTTTAATCTTCAGCTGATGATATCCAGAATGAAGATTGATCTTTGAAAAGAATTGTGCTCCTTGCAACTGGTCGAACAGGTCATCAATACGAGGTAGTGGGTACCTATTCTTGATGGTGACATGGTTCAATTCCCGATAGTCGATACAAAGTCGCATACTACTATTTTTATTCTTTACGAATAACACAGGAGCACCCCAAGGAGATGTACTAGGACAAATAAAACCGATGTCCAACAACTCCTGTAGTTAGACCTTTAACTCCTGAAGTTCAATAGGAGCCATTCGATATGGGGTTTTAGAAATGGGCTTTGTGCCAGGTTCAAGGTCAATAAAGAAATCAACTTCACGTTCTGGGGGTAGACCGGGAAGTTCTTCAGGAAATACGTCAGGAAATTCATTGACAACAGAAATTTTATTCAAATCTGACGTATTTTTGTTCAAGTCCGTGACATGGGCTAAGAAAGCTTGACATCCGTTTTTTAATAAACGAATAGCTTTATGGCTTGAAATGACAGTGATTGACTTTAATGGTTTGGTTGTTTGAATTCGCATAATAGGTTGGTTAAGAATATGAAAACTAATAACCTTACGAAAATAATCAATTTTAGCATGATGCGTGGTTAACCAATCAATCCCTAATATCACATCAAATGCAAGAATTTTCAACGAAATAAGGTCGGCAGGTAATGTTATGGTACCGACTTGAATCAAGCAAGATTTATAGACAGTAGATGTAATGAAAGTTTCTCCTAACGGAGTTTCAACAGATAAGTCAAAGTCTAATTTCTCCGGAGTCAAGTTTAAACGTTGTGCACAAGCAGGAGAGATAAAAGAATGGGTAGAACCGGTATCTAATAAGGTATAAACTTTGCAAGAGTTTATGATTAGCTTACCCGTGATCACCTCGTTTGGGTTCCTCGCGTTTTGGGCAGTCACGACAAACGCCCTTCCAGGAACCACCGACTTTGACTTGTCCAGAATAGCCTTCGGAGTCACTATCCCCGTTGAACTTGGTTTCGCAATAAGACAATCTTTAGCTATATGACCTTCCTTTCCACAATTATAATATACCTTGAATTGTTGTGGATAGTTTGGGCTGATGTGTCCCACTTTCCCGCATTTGTAACAAAAGACTGGTGCTCGTTCTCCTTCCCTAAAAGCAGTTGATGTTTGTGCTGACGTCTTCACGTTATCGTTGTTGTACCTTCTCTTCTTGAAATCTCCTCCCGACTCGCTCCTTCTATTATCACGGCCACGATTACCACCAGAGTAGTTACCGCTTTTGTCTGAATGCTTTCCTCCCTGCTGGTTTTCATTGCTCCGATGACCACTGCCACCGGTATTACCTTGGTTGTGTTCCCTCGGTTGAACATACTCATTATCTCGCTCTAATAATTGAGCCCTATTTAAAGCATCTGAATATAAAGAAAATTTATGAGAGATAAGATATTGCCGAATCTCAGGTTTTAAACCTCTCAGAAACATCATTGTCATTCGCTCCTCATTCTCTACCAAATGAGGTGCAAACCTGGATAATTCTGCGAATTTTACCTCGTACTGGGACACCGTCATGTTGTTTTGTTCTAGTCTAATAAACTCTACCTCCTTCATATGACAAATACTTTCAGGAAAGAACTTGTCATTAAACAGTTTCTGAAACGTTTCCCAGGATATGTTGAGTGCGTCAGGCTGGGAACACTTTACAGACTCCCACCAGTAGTCTGCCTCACCGAGGAACATAAAGGTGGCGAATGGAACCTTCTGTTCCTCCGTGCATCCCAAGACATCGAATATCTTGGTAATTTGCTTGACCCACATTTCTGCCATGATCGGATTCGGCTTTCCCTTAAATTCTGGTGGTCCCAACTCTTTGAACTGCTTGGCTGTGACAAGCCGCGCATTGCTAGCATTTCCACCTGTATTTTGTGTACGAGTCTCCCTCATCTGGTTTTGCATGAACTGCAAGTGTAAGACCCCAACTTTTATAAATAAAGACGAATTTTTTATAAATATCATTTTTGAATATTATGGAGTTAATTTGATATAATGTTATAGTTGTGGGTAAAATTTATAAATTTTGCAAAGTACGCAAGTTGTTATATAATATTCGATTGGTCGGGAAATATTCGTTTTAACAAGGAATATTCGTACAACGGCACAATGATTGGTGGACCCCACAACGGAATTATTATCGGATTGAGAAAACGACAAAAATATTTTATTAAAAATAACGGCGGAAGTTTTACCATTGATACTGTTGAACTACTCGATAGTAAAAGTACAGTAATACGTGTGGTTGCATAGTAGCACACGGTATTGATTATTAATGCTTATGTAAGAAGTCACTCAGTTTGATTTAATTATTGTCAGTTAATAATATGAATTATTTAGCGATAATGACGTTTTGTTTTATTCGTATTATTAACGTAATAAAACAGAAACATCTTTTTATATAAAACAGAATACTTTATTAAAGTTATTCTATAAATAGAATATATTATATTTTATTTAAAAGATTTTTCTTTAAATATGGACCGTCAGATTAAAGTAATCAATCTGGACCGTTCATGGATTAGTTACTATGCATTCTATTTTTCTATAAATAGCAGCTCATTCCTTCACTATTTCTTACAAATTCGCTGAACTCTAGAGAGAGAAACTATAGAGAGAGAGAAGAAGAGTATTCTGCTACTTAACTACTTCCTTATTTCAGCTCTTCTTTAAAACGGTAAGGGGTGTTATTCTTTCTTATTCATGAAGAGAACTGTTGTTATTCCATTTCTTATTATTCTGTTGGAATAACCTGTATACGTGGTCTACCCTATACTTGGTGACATTCTTCTATTATTCTGTTGGAACATCCTGTCTGTGTGTTTTACACCGGACCTGGTTCCGTCTTTATTATTATTCTGTTAGAACATCTTGTCTGTGTGTTTTACACTCGACCTGGTTCCGTCTTTATTATTATTCTGTTGGAACATCTTGTCTGTGTGTTTTACATCGGACCTGGTTCCATCTTTATTATTATTCTGTTGGAACATCCTGTCTGTGTGTTTTACACCGGACCTGGTTCCATCTTTATTATTATTCTGTTGGAATATCCTGTCTTTGCGTTTTACGCCGGACCTGGTTCCATTATTTATTATTCTGTTGAAATAACCTGTCTGTGCGGTTTATCGCATGCATGGTGATTTCTTTTGTTATTCCATTCTTTATTATATTCAGTTGGTTAAGTTTTAACTTTTATACTCCATGAAATTTGTGGAATATCCTTGATAATTGTGTTTCATCTGGTATCTTTTCATGAAAATATTCTTCTAAGCATTCTTGAATTTTACTCCACAAAGCAGTATCATGTTGACAATTTGGACGTTGTTAATTCTTGGATAAATTAATTCTTGAACTTGTTTTATTGAATTCTTATATTATTGTCATCATCCTCAAGTTTATTAAATGTTGAAAGTCATCTGTGGCCTGTAGTGCATAGATGGACTTGGTATGATTATGACCAGGGATTATTCGGTATAATCATGACCGTAATGTTACAAATGATGTGGTAAAAGCCCCCATTAGCCCGTAGTGCATTGATGGACAGTTGTTGGCATGATCATGACCATTAATGAATACACGAATATCCTTTGTCGTAGTGCAGGGGTGATTCGATGATGTGGATTATTTTATTAAGCTGAGTCCTAGCGATCACAGTGTTGAAAAATCTTTTAAATCATAAAAGATAGTAGAGTTTATTTTCTACTTGACTCTTTTAATGGATTGCTTGTTCCGCTGCAGTTAAACTTGATGTCTATTATATTTTATCAGTTTAACATTGTTGAAGGCTAATGATAAATTATTCTACATTATCTTAGTCATAATATTTCTTACTGGGCTAGTTGAGCTCACCCTTTCTTTCATTATTCTCTTCAGGAAATGAGAACATAGCTGGGGCAAGTCGGGGAACGGAGTGATGGTTCGAATGATAGTATTAGTTAGTGGTCCTCACTATTCTATGTAATAGTGTGTTAATAAATGTAATGAGGACTCCTTTTGAGTATGAATACTCTCTAGAAGATAATATTTGTATTCAAACTCGCAGTATATATTTTGTCGTATTGTACACGACAGTTGTATTAGTTAGTTGTATTTGTATTCTGTACTTTGTATCTGACGACCCAAGATGGGTGATATATTCCTAATTTTGGGGGCATCACAGTTGGTATCAGAGCTTAGGGATATGATCTCTGGCTAAGATGTGAGAATAGAACTAGGAGGGGAGAGACGGGGAATTCCTTCGCTAGTATGACATACCTAAGTTTATTTGCATGGTATTTAATTGGTTGGTCATAATATAAGGATAATATATGACATATCAATTAACTTTTATTTTGTGGCAGTATCTGAAAATGGCATCTAAGAATGTTGAGAATAGCAATGGAGCACAGGCGACTGTTGATTCACCACATATCAATAATCAGGATAATGTGCATCAGGAAGGTGACAATCCTCATGCAAACAACAACACTGACCAGATGATGAATGATGAAATATTCAGAAACTTTATGCAGTTCATGCAACAGCAGGCGAGAGCGGCTCCTGTCCAAAATATAGGTGGAAACACTGAAAACTCTCAAACGGTCACCGCTAAACAGTTCAAGGAGCTGGGACCACCAGAGTTTAAGGGAGAGCCAAAACCACTTATAGCGGAAACATGGATAAAGTAAATTACCAAGATATTTGATGTCTTGGGATGCTCCGAGGAGCAAAAGGTTCCCTTTGCCGCCTTTATGTTGCGAGGAGAGGCAGATTACTGGTGGGAATCGATTAAGCGTACTCAACCTGCCGCACTGAAGATATCTTGGGAGAAGTTCCAAGAGCTGTTCAATGACAAATACTTTCCCGAAAGTGTTCGTCACATGAAGGAGCTGGAGTTCATCAAATTGGAGCAGAATAATATGATCGTGTCGCAGTATGAGGCTAAATTTGCTGAGTTGTCCCGGTTTGCGTCCCACTTGGTGGATAATGAAGAGCGAATGACGCGAATGTTTTTGCGAGGTTTGAAACTTGAGATACGTCAACATCTTATTTCTCATAAACTGTGTTTATATTCAGATGTTGTGAATAGGGCTCAGTTAGTGGAGCGCGATAACGAGTCAACGCAACCAAAAGAGAGCAGTCGGCAAAATGATAATACCAGTGAGAGTAGTCATCAAAGCGGTGACAACAAGCGTGGAGGGAATCAACAGGCCAGAAATGGTAACCACTTCGGTGGTAATCTGGGCCAAAATAATAAGAATGGTCATTTCAAGAAGAGGAGATTCAACAATAATGGAAAGACGTCAGCACCAACACCCGTTGTTAAGGAAGGAGAACGACCACCTATCATATGTTTCAAATGCGGAGGGGAGGGGCACATCAGTCCAAACTGCGCGATGCTGTCTAAAGCATGTTATAATTGTGGGAGCAGTTGATGTTTGTGCTGACGTCTTCACGTTATCGTTGTTGTACCTTCTCTTCTTGAAATCTCCTCCCGACTCGCTCCTTCTATTATCACGACCACGATTACCACCAGAGTGGTTACCGCTTTTGTCCGAATGCTTTCCTCCCTGCTGGTTTTCATTGCTCCGATGACCGCTGCCACCGGTATTACCTTGGTTGTGTTCCCTCGGTTGAACATACTCATTATCTCGCTCTAATAATTGAGCCCTATTTACAACATCTGAATATAAAAAAAATTTATGAGAGATAAGATATTGTCGAATCTCAGGTTTTAAACCTCTCAGAAACATCCTTGTCATTCGCTCCTCATTCTCTACCAAATGAGGTGCAAACCTGGATAATTCTGCGAATTTCGCCTCGTACTGGGACACCGTCATGTTGTTTTGTTCTAGTCTAATAAACTCTACCTCCTTCATATGACAAATACTTTCAGGAAAGTACTTGTCATTAAACAGTTTCTGAAACGTTTCCCAGGATATGTTGAGTGCGTCAGGCTGGGTACACTTCACAGACTCTCACCAGTAGTCTGCCTCACCGCGGAACATAAAGGTGGCGAATGGAACCTTCTGTTCCTCCGTGCATCCCAAGACATCGAATATCTTGGTAATTTGCTTGACCCACGTTTCTGCCATGATCGGATTCGGCTTTCCCTTAAATTCTGGTGGTCCCAACTCTTTGAACTGCTTGGCTGTGACAAGCCGCGCATTGCTAGCATTTCCACCTGTATTTTGTGTACGAGTCTCCCTCATCTGGTTTTGCATGAACTGCAAGTGTAAGACCCCAACTTTTATAAATAAAGATGAATTTTCTATAAATATTATTTTTGAATATTATGGAGTTAATTTGATATAATGTTATAGTTGTGGGTAAAATTTATAAATTTTACAAAGTACGCAAGTTGTTATATAATATTCGATTGGTCGGGAAATATTCATTTTAACAAGGAATATTCGTACAACGGCACAATCATTGGTGGACCCCACAACGGAATTATTGTCGGATTGAGAAAACGACAAAAATATTTTATTAAAAATAACAGCGGAAGTTTTACCATTGATACTGTTGAACTACTCGGTAGTAAAAGTACAGTAATACGTGTGGTTGCATAGTAGCACACGGTATTGATTATTAATGCTTATGTGAGAAGTCACTCAGTTTGATTCAATTATTGTCAGTTAATAATATGAATTATTTAGCGATAATGACGTTTTGTTTTATTCGTATTATTAACGTAATAAAACAGAAACATCTTTTTATATAAAATAGAATACTTTATTAAAGTTATTCTATAAATAGAATATATTATATTTTATTTAAAAGATTTTTCTTTAAATATGGACCGTCAGATTAAAGTAATCAATTTGGACCGTTCATGGATTAGTTACTATGCATTCTATTTTTCTATAAATAGCAGCTCATTCCTTCATTATTTCTTACAAATTCACTGAACTCTAGAGAGAGAAACTATAGAGAGAAACTATAGAGAGAGAGAAGAAGAGTATTCTGCTACTTAACTACTTCCTTATTTCAGCTCTTCTTTAAAACGGTAAGGGGCGTTATTCTTTCTTATTCATGAAGAGAACTGTTGTTATTCCATTTCTTATTATTCTGTTGGAATAACCTGTATACGTGGTCTACCCTATACTTGGTGACATTCTTCTATTATTCTGTTGGAACATCATGTCTGTGTGTTTTACACCGGACCTGGTTCCGTATTTATTATTATTCTATTAGAACATCCTGTCTGTGTGTTTTACACCGGACCTGGTTCCGTCTTTATTATTATTCTGTTGGAACATCCTATCTATGTGTTTTACACCGGACCTGGTTCCATCTTTATTATTATTCTGTTGGAATATCCTGTCTGTGCGTTTTACGCCGGACCTGGTTCCATTATTTATTATTCTGTTGAAATAACATGTCTGTGCGGTTTATCGCATGCATGGTGATTTCTTTTGTTATTCCATTCTTTATTATATTCAGTTGGTTAAGTTTTAACTTCTATACTCCATGAAATTTGTGGAATATCCTTGATAATTGCGTTTCATCTGGTATCTTTTCATGAAAATATTCTTCTAAGCATTCTTGAATTTTACTCCACAAAGCAGTATCATGTTGATAATTTGGACGTTGTTAATTCTTGGATAAATTAATTCTTGAACTTGTTTTATTGAATTCTTATATTATTGTCATCATCCTCATGTTTATAAAATGTTGAAAGTCATCTGTGGCCTGTAGTGCATAGATGGACTTGGTATGATTATGACCAGGGATTATTTGGTATAATCATGACCGTAATGTTACAAATGATGTGGTAAAAGTCCCCATTAGCCCGTAGTGCATTGATGGACAGTTGTTGGCATGATCATGACCATTAATGAATACACGAATATCCTTGGCCGTAGTGCAGGGGTGATTCGATGATGTGGATTATTTTATTAAGCTGAGTCCTAGCGATCACAGTGTTGAAAAACCTTTTAAATCATAAAAGATAGTAGAATTTATTTTCTACTTGACTCTTTTAATGGATTTCTTGTTCCGCTGCAGTTAAACTTGATGTCTATTATATTTTATCAGTTTAACATTGTTGAAGGCTAATGATAATTTATTCTGCATTATCTTAGTCATAATATTTCTTACTGGACTAGTTGAGCTCACCCATTCTTTCACTATTCTCTTCAGGAAATGAGAACATAGCTGGGGCAAGTTGGGAAACGGAGTGATGGTTCGAATGATAGTATTAGTTAGTAGTCCTCACTATTCTATGTAATAGTGTGTTAATAAATGTAATGAGGACTCCTTTTGAGTATGAATACTCTCTAGAAGATAATATTTGTATTCAAACTCGCAGTTTATGTTTTGTCGTATTGTACACGACAGTTGTATTAGTTAGTTGTATTTGTATTCTGTACTTTGTATCTGACGACCCAAGATGGGTGATATATTCCTAATTTTGGGGGCATCACAGTTGGTATCAGAGCTTAGGGATATGATCCCTGGCTAAGATGTGAGAATAGAACTAGGAGGGGAGAGACGGGGAATTCCTTCGCTAGTATGACCTACCTAAGTTTATTTGCATGGTATTTAATTGGTTGGTCATAATATAAGGATAATATATTTAATTGGTTGGTCATAACTCTCGGACGGTCACCGCTAAACAGTTCAAGGAGCTGGGACCACCAGAGTTTAAGGGAGAGCCAAAACCACTTATAGCGGAAACATGGATAAAGCAGATTACCAAGATATTTGATGTCTTGGGATGCTCCGAGGAGCAAAAGGTTCCCTTTACCGCCTTTATGTTGCGAGGAGAGGCAGATTACTGGTGGGAATCGATTAAGCGTACTCAACCTGCTGCACTGAAGATGTCTTGGAAGAAGTTCCAAGAGCTGTTCAATGACAAATACTTTCCCGAAAGTGTTCGTCACATGAAGGAATTGGAGTTCATCAAATTGGAGCAGAATAATATGATTGTGCCGCAGTATGAGGCTAAATTTGCTGAGTTATCTCGGTTTGTGTCCCACTTGGTGGATAATGAAGAGCGAATGACGTGAATGTTTTTGCGAGGTTTGAAACTTGAGATACGTCAACATCTTATTTCTCATAAACTGTGTTTGTATTCAGATGTTGTGAATAGGGCTCAGTTAGTGGAGCGCGATAACGAGTCAACGCAACCAAAAGAGAGCAGTCGGCAAAATGATAATACCAGTGAGAGCAGTCATCGAAACGGTGACAACAAGCATGTAGGGAATCAACAGGCCAGAAATGGTAACCACTTCGGTGGTAATCAAGGCCAAAACAATAAGAATGGTCATTTCAAGAAGAGGAGATTCAACAATGATGGAAAGACGTCAGCACCAGCACCCGTTGTTAAGGAAGGAGAACGACCACCTATCATATGTTTCAAATGCGGAGGGGAGGGGCACATCAGTCCAAACTACGCGATGCTGTCTAATGCATGTTATAATTGTGGGAGAGAAGGTCATTTAACTCGATTTTGTCGTTTACCAAAAACAAGTTCAGCCAAGATGGAGACACCAAAGGCCGTCCCAAAAAAGTCAAAACCGGTAGTGTAAGGGAGAGCGTTTGTTGTGACCTCCCAGAAAGCAAGGAACCCGAATGAGGTCATCACGGGTAAGCTTATCATAAACTCTAACGAAGTCTATACTTTATTTGATACCGGTTCTACCCATTCTTTTATTTCTCCTACTTGCGCTCATCGATTAAATTTGACTCCGGAGAAATTAGACTTTGATTTATCTGTTGAAACTCCATTGGGAGAAACTTTCATTACATCCACGGTTTATAAGTCTTGTTTGGTTCAAGTAGGTACCCACACATTACCTGTCGATCTTATTTCATTAAAAATACTTGCATTTGGCGTGATTCTAGGGATTGATTGGTTAACTACTCATCAGGCAAAAATTGATTATTTTCGTAAGGTTGTTAGCTTTCATATTCCTAATCGACCTATTATGCGAATTCAAGCAACCAAACCATTAAAATCAATCGCTGTCATCTCAAGCCATAAAGCTATTCGTTTATTGAAAAACAGATGTCAAGATTTCTTAGCTAATGTCACGGATCTAAACAAAAATACGTCAGTTTTGAATGATATTTCTATTGTTAATAAATTCCCTGACGTATTCCCTGAAGAACTTCCTGGCCTACCCCCAGAGCGTGAAATTGAATTTTGTATCGACCTTGAACCCGGTACAAAACCCATTTCCAAAGCCCCATATCGAATGGCTCCTATTGAACTTCAGGAGTTAAAGATCCAACTGCAGGAATTGTTAGACATTGGCTTTATTCGTCCTAGTACTTCTCCTTGGGGTGCTCCTGTTCTATTCGTGAAGAAGAAAGATGGAAGCATACGACTTTGTATTGATTATCGGGAGTTGAATCATGTCACCATCAAAAACAGGTACCCATTGCCACGTATTGATGACATGTTTGACCAGTTGCAAGGAGCACAATTCTTTTCAAAGATTGATCTTCGTTCTGGATATCATCAGCTGAAGGTTAGAACTGAGGATATTCCAAAGACGGCTTTCAGAACTCGGTACGGGCATTATGAATTCCTAGTCATGTCCTTTGGATTGACTAATGCTCCTGCTGCCTTTATGGATATGATGAACCTGGTATTCAAGGAATATTTGGATCACTTTGTGGTCGTCTTTATTGATGACATCCTTATTTATTCCAAAAGTCGTGAAGATCATGAGCAACACTTGAGGCTGGTACTCCAAAAGCTTCATGAATACAAGCTTTATGCCATGTTGAAAAAATGCGAGTTCTAGCTGGAGGAGGTAGCATTCCTTGGGCATGTAGTATCAAGTCGTGGAATATCTGTTGACCCGGCAAAGATTGAAGCTATTCAAAGCTGGGAACAACCTAAATCAGTGACCGAAGTACGTAGCTTTCTTGGTTTAGCTGGTTATTATCGGAGATTCGTGGAAGGATTTTCTCGAATCGCTACTCCACTAACTCAGCTGACTCGAAAAGATACAAAGTTCGGTTGGAGCGAAGAATGTGAGAAGAGTTTTCAAGAACTCAAGAGGAGACTCATTTCAGCACCTGTTCTAACAATACCATCTGGCTCGGAGGGATTTCTCATCTACAGTGATGCTTCGAGCAAAGGGTTGGGATGCGTTCTCATGCAATATGGAAAAGTCATAGCCTATGCATCAAGACAACTCAAGGAATATGAGAGGAATTATCCTACTCATGATCTAGAGTTAGCAGCTGTTGTCTTTGCACTTAAAATCTGGAGGCATTACTTGTATGGGGAGAAGGTGGAGATCTTTACGGATCATAAAAGCCTCAAATATTTCTTCACTCAAAAGGAACTCAACATGCGACAACGACGTTAGCTTGAACTGTTAAAAGATTATGATCATACCATTCAATACCATCCTGGAAAAGCGAACGTGGTAGCTGACGCATTGAGTAGAAGATCATATACAAGTACGAGTGCGATATTGTCAATACAAAGGCCCATTTTGTGTGACTTGCAAAGGATGGAGATAGAGTTAAAGACTCCAGGGACCCATGTGATGATGACGAATATACGAGTAGAACCAACTTTAATCGATAAAGTTAAAGCTGCTCAAGCTACAAACCTGGAGCTGATGCGTATGAGGAAGAAAGTGCAAGAAGGTTTTATGCCGGAAGCAAGAATCGATGAAGAAGGAATACTTCGAGTCAACTCCAGACTTTGTGTTCCTAACAACCCTGATTTAAAGTATGAAATCATGATAGAGGCGCACAACACACCGTTTGCAATCCATCCTGGAAGTACCAAAATGTATCATGATCTTCGTCATACATTTTGGTGGAGCAATATGAAGAGAGAGATAGCGTTGTTTATCTCAAGGTGTCTAACTTGTCAATGAGTCAAAGCGGAGCATCAAGTACCAAAAGGTCTATTGCAACCACTTGAAATTCCAAAATGGAAGTGGGAGCACATTACCATGGATTTCGTTATCGGTCTTCCTAGGGTTTCTCAAGGTATTGATGTGATTTGGGTCATTGTTGATAGATTGACCAAGTCTGCTCATTTCTTACCGATACGAGAAACTTATACACTTGAATATCTTGCTCGTATGTACATAAACGAGATTATAAGACTGCATGGTATGCCAGTATCCATAGTTTCTGATCGAGACCCAAGATTCACTTCACGATTTTGGGTTAGTTTACAAAAAGCTATGGGCACAGATTTATGATTTAGTTCGGCACATCATCCTCAGACGAACGGACAATCAGAGAGGACTATTCAAACTCTAGAAGATTTATTAAGACTCTGTGTCCTTGACTTCAAGGGAAGTTGGGACAAGTTCTTACCATTGGTGGAGTTTTCCTACAACAACAGTTATCAAGCAAGTATTGGCATGGCTCCATTCGAAGCATTGTATGAAAGAAAATATCGTTCTCCAGTATGCTGGGATGAGGTGGGTGAAGCAACGTTGTTGGGACCGGAGTTGGTACGTATGACTATAGAAAAGATTCAAACGATCCGACAACGTATAAAAACCTCACAAGATCGACAAAAGAGTTATGCTGATATTCGTCGAAAGGACGTGGAATTTGATGTAGGAGATCATGTGTTCTTACGTGTTGCTCCATGGAAAGGAGTTACGAGATTTGGAAAGAGAGGAAAGCTCAATCCTCAATTTATCGGTCCATTTTTAATCCTCGATCGAGTAGGAACTGTGGCTTATAGACTCGCTTTACCGCCAAGTATGTCTCGTGTTCATAACGTTTTTCACATATCCATGTTACACAAATATGTGGAAGACCCGAACCACATTATTGAGTTAGAACCGGACGAAATAGCGGAGGATTTGACGTATGAAGAAGTTCCTATTCAAATCTTGGATAAGAAGGAACATATTCTACGCTCCAAGGTTATACCTCAAGTCAAAGTTTTGTGGAGAAACCACGATGTTGAGGAAATGACTTGGGAGTTAGAATCTGAAATGAAATCAAGGTATCCTTACCTCTTCGACATACCAGATACATATCCTAATTTTGAGGGCGAAATTTCATAAGAAGGGGAGGTTGTAAGACCCCAACTTTTATAAATAAAGATGAATTTTCTATAAATATCATTTTTGAATATTATGAAGTTAATTTGATATAATGTTATAGTTGTGGGTAATATTTATAAATTTTGCAAAGTACGCAAGTTGTTATATAATATTCGATTGGTCGGGAAATATTCGTTTTAACAGAGAATATTCGTACAACGGCACAATCATTGGTGGACCCCCCAACGGAATTATTGTCGGATTGAGAAAACGGCAAAAATATTTTATTAAAAATAACGGCGGAAGTTTTACCATTGATACTGTTGAACTACTCGATAGTAAAAGTACAGTAATACGTGTGGTTGCATAGTACCACACGGTATTAATTATTAATGCTTATGTGAGAAGTCACTCAGTTTGATTCAATTATTGTCAGTTAATAATATGAATTATTTAGCGATAATGACGTTTTGTTTTATTCGTATTATTAACGTAATAAAACAGAAACATCTTTTTATATAAAACAGAATACTTTATTAAAGTTATTCTATAAATAGAATATATTATATTTTATTTAAAAGATTTTTCTTTAAATATGGACCGTCAGATTAAAGTAATCAATCTGGACCGTTCATGGATTAGTTACTATGCATTCTATTTTTCTATAAATAGCAGCTCATTCCTTCATTATTTCTTACAAATTCACTGAACTCTAGAGAGAGAAACTATAGAGAGAAACTATAGAGAGGGAGAAGAAGAGTATTCTGCTACTTAACTACTTCCTTATTTTAGCTCTTCTTTAAAATGGTAAGGGGTGTTATTCTTTCTTATTCATGAAGAGAACTGTTGTTATTCCATTTCTTATTATTCTGTTGGAATAACCTGTATACGCGGTCTACCCTATACTTGGTGACATTCTTCTATTATTCTGTTGGAACATAATGTCTGTGTGTTTTACACCGGACCTGGTTCCGTCTTTATTATTATTCTGTTAGAACATCATGTCTGTGTGCTTTACACCGGACCTGGTTCCGTCTTTATTATTATTCTGTTGGAACATCCTGTCTGTGTGTTTTACACCGGACCTGGTTCCGTCTTTATTATTATTCTGTTGGAATATCTTGTCTGTGCGTTTTATGCCGGACCTGGTTCAATTATTTATTATTCTGTTGGAATAACCTGTCAGTGCGGTTTATCGTACGCATGGTGATTTCTTTTGTTTTTCCATTCTTTATTATATTCAGTTGGTTAAGTTTTAATTTCCATACTCCATGAATTTTGTGGAATATCCTTGATAATTGTGTTTCATCCAGTATCATTTCATGAAAATATTCTTCTAAGCATTCTTGAATTTTACTCCACAAAGCAGTATCATGTTGACAATTTGGACGTTGTTAATTCTTGGATAAATTAATTCTTGAACTTGTTTTATTGAATTCTTATATTATTGTCATCATCCGCATGTTTATAAAATGTTGAAAGTCATCTGTGGCCTGTAGTGCATAGATGGACTTGGTATGATTATGACCAGGAATTATTCGGTATAATCATGACCGTAACGTTATAAATGATGTGGTAAAAGTCTCCATTGGCCCGTAGTGCATTGATGGACAGTTGTTGGCATGATCATGACCATTAATGAATACACGAATATCCTTGGCCGTAGTGCAGGGGTGATTCGATGATGTGAATTATTTTATTAAGCTGAGTCCCAGCGATCACAGTGTTGAAAAACCTTTTAAATCATAAAAGATAGTAGAGTTTATTTTCTACTTGACTCTTTTAATGGATTGCTTGTTCCGCTGCAGTTAAACTTGATGTCTATTATATTTTATCAGTTTAACATTGTTGAAGGCTAATGATAATTTATTCTACATTATCTTAGTCATAATATTTCTTACTAGGCTAGTTGAGCTCACCCTTTCTTTCACTGTTCTCTTCAGTAAATGAGAACGTAGCTGGGGCAAGTCGGGGAACAGAGTGATGGTTCGAATGATAGTATTAGTTAGTAGTCCTCACTATTCTATGTAATAGTGTGTTAATAAATGTAATGAGGACTCCTTTTGAGTATGAATACTCTCTAGAAGATAATATTTGTATTCAAACTCGCAGTATATATTTTGTCGTATTGTACACGACAGTTGTATTAGTAAGTTGTATTTGTATTCTGTACTTTGTATCTGACGACCCAAGATGAGTAATGTATACCTAATTTTGGGGGCATCACAGTAAGAAACTTCTAAACATCCCATCATTCATCTTTTGTTCGGTAGTGTTGTTTATAGGAGGAATATTACCTTCTTGTTGCACGTTCCCCTGGGTGGTAATCAAAAGTGTCTCCACGGTCTGATTTACTCCATTATTAACGTTCTCAGCTGCCATTCTAAAATACTGCCACAAAACAAGAGTTAATTGACAAGTCACATATTATCCCTATACTCTGACCGGTCAAATAAACACCAAATAAACTTAGTCAGGTCATACTAGCGAAGGAATTCCCCGTCTCTCCCCTCCTAGTTCTTGTCTCACATCTCAGCCAGGGATCATATCCCTAAGCTTTGATACCAACTGTGACGCCCCCAAAATAGGTATACACCACCCATTATGAGTCGCCAAAAACTTGGTACATAAACAACTATAACTTCATTTATATAATTGTTGTGTAAAATACAACAACCCAATACTGTGAGTTTGAATACAATTATTCTCTACTAGAGAGTATACAAACTCAAAAGAAGTCTTTATTACAATTATTATCACACTATTTTATAAAATAGTGAGGACTGCTAACACCACTGACTGAAAACATCACTCCGCACCCAGACTAGTTCTCGCTATATTCTCGCCTCCTGAGAAAAATGGAACAAAAAGGGTGAGCTCAACTAGCCCAGTAAAGAATAGTATGACTAAGATAATATAAAACAAATTATCATTAGTTTCAACAAGGAAAAATCTGATAGAATATAATCGACAACAAGTTTTTGATCAACAACTGCAGCGGAAACATCAATCCATTAGAAGAGTCAAGTAGAGAAAGAATTCTACTATCTTCTAAGATTTAAAAGTCCATCATCAATATTTTATCCCTGTAACATCAATCAATATACATCTTGAATCAAATATTCATCTTTGCACTACAGGCCAAAGATATTCATTTGTATCATCAGTTGGTCATGTTCATCTCAACACCTGTTCATTTTGCACTACGACTCAAAGATATTCATCAGGTAATCATTCATCTTTGCACTACAGGCCAAAGATATTCATTTGTATCATCATTTAGGGCTGAGGATGATGAAAAATATTTTAAAGAAAACGAATCCAGTGAGATAAAAGATCAAAAACTAAGGATTCGTATTACAGTTTATCCAAGTTCAATAATATTCCGAAATAACCAATTTTGAAGCATAATTCAAAAATAATGATCAAAACATGGATACAATCAAAGATAGTAACCATAATAGACAACTTGGACAAAAAGAAGAAAATTTCATTTTTCGGTGAATAGTGCCGTATTCGTGAATAGTGTCGTATACGTGAATAGTACCGTATACGTGAATAGTAACCCCGACATCAAAAAGTTCCAAATTTGATAAAAACTTCAGATCAATATTTCAGCATAATGATATTGAAAAAATAATATCATTAGCAAGAAAATAACCTCCCTTACCTTAAACGAACAGTACTTCTGATCGGAATATCGGTATAAGGTTGAAGGAAACTTGCACTAATGAATAGAACTCACAAAGTATCTAAATACTCAAAAAATACACTCAATAATCTAGAGAGAGAAAGAGAGAAAACTTGTTTCTGGTGTGATTTTCAATTCTAACTTAGCCCTCTATTTTTAGAAAAATGTTAGCACGCCAAAGCACACCTAACTTGCAACCTGATGGCTTTACCTGCTACTATTCCCACCCACTACATTTGAATAAAACTCTCAGTACATTTCTTCACCAACCAAGAGTGGGGCCCACCAATTCTAGAATTTTTCACCAAAATGATTAACTCCGAAAATTCAACAATTTCTAAACCAGTCATCTCGTAAAATTCATAACAAATCATACGTTCATTTTTTACGGTTCAAAATTTGTGGACATATACTCAACTTATATATGTATAACATATCCAAAAATTACCACGATCCAACGGTCGGATTAAAAATTATAACCCCCGCAAAATATCTCAAAAATCCTAATTTGATTTTTAATACCTCCATTCCGACAAAAATACTGATAAAACACCTCAATATTAACTCCTTCATTTTTAACCACAAAAATATATCCCTCATTTATATCCACATAAAATAAATATTTCTTTATCATATGAATCAATAATTAATTACTCATAAATAATATTACAGAATCACATTTATGACAACCAGACCGTTCCCAAGAAAGAGGGGGCTTTCCAATAAGGATTTCTCCTTACTGGCGCGCAATTAGGTGACCAAACCTCTCCTTAGAAAAAACTTTCTAGACATTGCCAATAATATTATCTAATAATATTATTCAAATAATATGAATTATTGATCTGATAATGGAAAATACTGTGCAGTAATAATTATTGAAACAACAATAATATGAAATATCAACGCATCAATTATTGAATCAATAAAATAAAATATTGAACAGTAACTACTGTAACAATTATTGAGTAGTGTCTTCCTTCGTAAGAATCAATAATTCAAAAATATTGTGCAATCCGTGTGCTACTGTGCAACCACGCGTATTACTGTATTTTTAACCACCGGGTATTCCAACAGTGTTAACGGTAACAACTACGCCGTTATTCAATTTTATCGTTTTCTTCATTCGACTGTTATCTGTTATGGGGCCCATAAATAGCTACGACGTCGTACGAATATTCTCCGACAGAAAGAATATTCCACGACCAAACGAATATTCCTCGACAAAATAAATATTTTATAACCACTTGTTTATTTTGCAAAATTTGCACATTTCACCCGTAACCAAAATATTATATCAAATTAATACCTTATTAATCACAATAATAATTAGAGGGAAATTTGATTTTATTCATTAATAAGTTGAAGTCTTACATATATACACAGACACGATCAACCACCGCGAAGCACCTCCATGGGGGATCGAAAATGTAAATAAAGCTGTAAAAGCAATCAATCGCCACGAAATAAACTCCAGGCGGGACGAAATGTAAAGAAAGCAGTAAAAACGATCAACTGCCACGAAGTAAACTCCAGGCGGGATGAAATGTAAATATATATATATATATATATATATATATATATATATATATATATATATATAAGCAATTAAATGCTTCAGATATAAAATCCAGGCTTATCGAACAGAGTTCGACAACAATTCATGTATATATATATATATATATATATATATATATATATATATATATATATATATATATATATATACAAACAAAAATAAAGCCACGGACCGAAGTCCGAGTATACACACGCAACACGACTCTCAACGTGAAGAACGGTGTGTGCAAAGATGAAGAAAAAAGCTTTAAAGTGTGTAAGAAGGCTTACAGTGGACTGCTAAAGAAACTTCTATAATGTTAAGTGGATGAACACTCGGCTCCTGCCAGGAAAAATAGTAGCTATATATGAGCTCACAAGTGTTTAAAATGAGAAAGCACCTAATTTAGGGTGTGTACAGAGCAAATTGGATAGGACGTCCTCGCCTCTTCTCTTTTTTAAAATGGCTACCGTAAGTTCTCTATTTATAAAGGGGGGAGCAGCAGGTGCGGCTCACCGCAGATGTACCTACGGCTGCCCGGGGTGCCCCAGGCTCTACGGGTCCCGTCATTTCGAAGTACGTGCACGCGTGCACTATAATGTCTTTTCAAACTTTTAGAATTTCAATTCGGGCATCCGATTGAGGTTTATAAGACCTATTTCGGACCACTATTATCGAGATCTATGCCATGACATGGGATTAGAGGTTGTAAGAAGTTAGGAAGATAGGACCATGCCCTTGGTCTTCAAGCTTCAAATTCTATCCGGTGTGCTGCCCTGCGTAGTAGTCACTCGGGATTGGACCTCTTTGGTTCTTGTGGGAAATTGCTATGTAGAAATGTCTGTATGAGATGTTGAGAAGGCGCAATGTAGGGTCGAGGTGGCAAAATGACAATTTTACCCCTCATCGGGGTTATCTCTGGTTTGGGCTGATAAAGTAAACGTTGCTCAGGGTTATCTCTGAGATTAAACTACTGCAAGTACTGAAGGTCCTCAGGGTTATCTCTGAGGTGTGCATGTCTTCCCGGTGTTATCTCCGGGTCTTGTACTGAGTGCCTCAGTGTGAGTTTCGAGGTTGAAGCTGACTGTATGCATTTGAAACAAGCATTTTTGAGGTTATCTCCGGAACTGCAACTACAACTGCACTCCTTGGGGTTATCTCCAAGGTTAGCACTGTTATTCCCATTGTTGTTTTCGGGACTGGAACTGAGCATCTCGGGGTTATCTTCGAGATAGAACTGTCCTCTATGGTGGAATTTCCGGTATTTGAACTGTATTATCTTCCAGGGTTATTTCTGGAAGACGAATTTGCCCTCCTGCAATGTTAGTGACATGTGTGCAGAAAATTTCGAGTGTCTATAGCAACTTTGGAGAACTTATGATTCACGAGTAATATTATATGTCTGCCTAAACAAATAACATCTCTATATAACACTCTATATGTATCATGCACATTGAATATATTTTAATTTAAATATAGATGTCACACAAATTTGTGTTTCAATCAATCTGCACCATCTAGCAAATCTTTTCCTTTAAAGTCATTTGGCTCATTAGGTCCTTTATTCAAACATTTACGGACTGTTTGGGGTCTTTGTATTTAATGTATTCTGTTTTTGCCATTGTAGTACAGAAACACAAAACTAGAATCCCCATCAATAATATAGAACTTTTCGCCATATTTTTCTGTCCCCAAATTTTGTTCACCTGATCACTTAAATAACAAGATGGGATAACATTAAAATTATGGTAGACCTTCAATGGATATCATTTATTTTAAAGACCACAATATTTACTAAATCATAAAAAAGACAAGAAAGCTCCTCATGAAGTTTAAATATGCAAACTAAAGATCTGGGCATCCCAAAAGTCATAATAATTTGATGGTGAACTCATCAAATTAGCATTCAAACATCAATCAATAACAAGGTAATTTTAAACTGTAGATTTAGTATCTTATATGCCAAATGTATGAGTTGAACTCCAAAACATCAGATGTATGTAACCAGTTAAACAAGATTAAAAAAAAGTTGTTAAAAATATTAACATTATAGAACCACACTGAGATTGTAGAAGCTTAATGATGTATTACCGAGAGAACAATCACCTATATTCAACTTCACGTAAAAAATAGTAGGGGATAACATAAGTTACATAATCCATCACATATTCTATAATCTAATGATTCAATCAAAGCTTGTGTTCCTCAATTCGATATAACTTCACAGAAAAGACTCTTAATTCTTGCTTTAAACAAAAAAAATGAGATTAGGGGTTTAAGGATATTAGGTATGAAAAATCAAGAAGAACAAGAAAAGATTACTCACATATTGGGAGGGATGACTGGGCTGCTTAAAGATTATCGTCGATTGAAAGTATTAGATGCGTCTTAGGCTTTTTCAATTGACGCGATTATTTTCTTCTCGATCGTCCGAATTTTCCTTTAGCCAGAAACTAAGATCCACAAGATGACGATAATAACACAGTTGATTCAGAAGTAATCTAGGGAGTTCATGCTTGCAATTGTGCTTCTACCCACTTGGTGAAGTAGTCGATCATGGTGAAGATAAATCGATGTCCATTACTCGCTTTAGGCTCAATGGGCCCAATAACGTCCATTCCCCACATTGAGAAGGGACAAGGTGAACTCATATTATGGAGTTCCCGTGGAGGGGCGTGGATAGCATTCCCATGAATTTGGCACTGATAACATCTCCTAACGTGGTCATTGCAGTCAGCTTTGAGAGAGAGCCAGTAATGTCCTGTCCTGAGGATCTTCTTAACAAGGAGGGGGCAATGAATTTTCCCAGCAAGTATAAGTTCATTTAAGGATATATCATGATTGAAAGAATTTGAATAATAAGCTGGCTATAATTCAATAATATAGTTGTGAATTAGCATGAACAAATTTTTATGACTGAACAAGCATTTAACATGAACAAATATATCTGGACTGAATGGTAATGAAGGTGATCAGCCTTTCATACCTAATGAACACATGTAATACGCACAGAGTGGGATTTAATAATTGAATAATACAACTCGGGGTCGAGCTAAGAAAAACTTGCCTAAACCGTGGATTATCATTACGCATTTTAATAAGCTTTGTCTGAACCTAATATATAAATAATATCGATATACAAATTAGAATAATATCATCGTAGTATTTAAAATAACCTAAACACATTATCACATAACCCTATCAGTCTATAATACACATAAAACCAAACCTCAAGTCAAACTTTGATAGTCTGAGTCGAGTTCGGTACAATTCTGACATCCCGATAGTCTAGTCGGAAAATCGTCGAGTTTAAGTTCAATTAAACTCTGTCTAATCACTTAACAATTACCTTAGATAATTTTGTTATCAGTCAAAATATTTTTCATAAACTCGTAATAATTTTCGGATAATTATTATCATTTATCATAAATTTTCAATCATTAATATCATATTTATATGAATTAAGTACCACATAATTCCTTTATCATTAATATTTATTTAATATTAAACATTAATGAAATACATGTCATAATATTATAATAAATTTATAATATATCAAATTATTTTTAATACCTTAAAATCGCATTTATATGATTTTTAAACAATTAAATTCATTATTCGATAATTGTATTTAATATTAAAATATTAATATTTTCATGACAAAATATCAAAAGTTATATTAAATAACTTCAAATATTTTTATAACACTTAAATCATTTTATTATGATTTATAAATCATTAAATCTATTTTTCCATAATTTATTTAATATATTCATTAAATAAATCCATTACCATTAAAATTAATTTATTAACGAAATTCATCATAAAATATTAAAAGTCACTAACAATAACTTAAAATATTTTCTTATACCATAATATAATTTTTCATGATTCTTTATGTATTAAAATTATTTTTAAATAATTTATTTAATATTATAATTAAATAAATTAAATACCATTTATATTCCAAAAATATTAAATATTTATGAAATATACTCAAAATAATTAAAAAACTAATTTTCAGACATTAAAATAATTTTTAGGAATTTATTTTGTATTTTTTAATAATTAAAAACCATTTTTATAATTTTTAGAATTTATTTACTATTTTTAATCATTTTTCGGAAAAAAATCAGAAAACAAAAATAATTAAACCATCGATATAGCCCTTTAGCGACGCTTTCTGTTGTCTTAGGTGTTCTTGAGCTCAAGACACTAACAAGTCAGTGTTCATGGTTGCTCGTTTGACCAGCCTTAAATCTTAGTGTAATCAGGTTCTGCTCTAGTTTAAACGTTGATCATGTAGTCAGTATGCACCACTACAACTATCAACCACAATACATGTCATACATCAACATATCATGAAGATCTGGGCTTGCAAACATACTGTTTGAGCGTTCCTGGGTTTTCCAGAAACCCAGGCAGTTCGAGTGGTCTCTTTCTAGATCAATTTCTTTATGTTCTGGTCATCAAATGGTCGATATTACGATTCTAATCTATAGTCCATGTGTCAAGGAACGTTTACATGGCAACATCTCAGTTCAACAATGTGACGCCCCCAAAATAGGTATACATCACCCATCTTGAGTCGCCAAATGTATGGTACAGAATTTAAATACAAACTTCTTTTATACAGTACTACAAAACGTAGCTAAGAGTTTCAAAATGGATAATGTCTCGTAGAGAGTATCTAAACTCAAATAAAGTCCTCATTACAATTATTATCACACTATTTCACCGAATAGTGAGGACTACTAATGCAAATATCTGGACCGTCACTCCGTTCCCCGACTAGTCCCAGCTACGTTCTCATTTTCTGAAGAGAACAATAAAAGTAAAAGGGTGAGCTCAACTAGCCCAGTAAAAAATATTATGACTAAGATAATGCATAATAAATTATCGTTAGCTTTCAACAGTGTTAAACTGATAAAATATAATAAACATCAAGTTTAATTGCAACGAAACAAGCAATCCATTAAAAGAGTCAAGTAGAGCATGATAACTACTATCTTCTATGATTTAAAAAGTTTATCATCAATTTTATCGCTGAGACTCAGCTTAATAAATAAACCACATCATCGAATCATCCCTGCACTACGGGCCAAGGATATTCATGTAATCATCAATGGTCATGATTATATCAAATAATCCATGGTCATAATCATACCAACAACTGTCCATCAATTCACTACAGGCCAATGAAAATTTTTCACCACATCATTTATAACATTACGGTCATGATTATACCAAATAATCCTTGGTCATAATCATACCAATAAATAGTACATCTATGCACGTAAGTCACAGATGACTTTTATCACAATATAAGCATGAGAATGATGACAATGATATAAGAATTCAATTAAAAGAAAGCAAAGGATAAATTTTTAAAGATTATAACTTAATTTATCCAGAATTCAATAATATCCAAATTGTCAACATGATACTGCTTTGTGGAGTAAAATTCAAGAATAATATTGTATCAAAAATGATTTGGACAGCAAAGAAATCAATTTTTGTCATGAATAATTCCCCGGGTGAATAGTACCCGAGTGAATAGTACCCCATGAATAGTACTTCGGGAATAGTATCCCGTGAATAATACTTTGTGAATAGTACTCGTGAATAGTACTTTGTGAATAGTACCCGTGAATAGTACTTTATGAATAGTACCCCGTGAATAGTACTTTATGAATAGTACCATAAAAATGAATACTACTCATGGACAGTACTCCGGCATGAAAAGCTTAAAATTTAACAAGAATGTGCAGAAAATATCCTTGTGAAACGATACTAGATGAAGCGCAAATTTCAAGGATATTCTACTAATTTCACGGAGTATAGAAGCAATACTTTAACAAAATGAGGGTATAATCAGGAATACGAGACGAAATAATATTACTCACATACTACAGAGTATGGAAGACAATATTATTCCTATGAATACTGAAAAAAATAATATCCCTTACCTTAGAAGAAGACTGGATACTGGAATAGTGAGGTAACAGACTTCTCTTCTACTTTCTTTCTAAATCTTCTCTCTCTATATCTTCTCTTTCTATAATTGCTCTTTGAGTCTTAGTGAATTGGTGAGAATGAAAGAAGAATGAGCTTCTATTTATAGTAAAATATAGTTTCGATAATTGCACGTTTTGGGGCTTGAAATATTACAGTATAATACCTTCATCTTTTCTTTCATTTTTAATTTAGCCCTGCAAGTATTATAAAACTTGCACCACCTCCCCTAATAGTGCATCATTTGAATCAATAGTACAATCATGTGAATAAATACTATAATCTTGTGAAAAATTTAATTACAGTATAGTACCTTCATCTATACCTCTATTTTTAATTTAGTCATGCACGTATTATCAATCTTGCACCACCTCCCCTAATAGTACATGCATGTAAATTAATAGTACACACATGTGAACAAATAGTTATAAGCATGTAAATTAATAGCAATTAATTGCTCATTTATCCGATAAATTACCCGATTGGTCAATATAACTTCCAGAAATCCATTATTATCGAAATAGATGTCGATTTTAACTAACACTAATAATCCCAACACAATGGAAATATCAATTTCATCTTTAATCAACACGAACTTATTCATCATTAATATTATAACTCACAATATTTAACAACCAGATCATTCCTAGGAAAGAGGGGGCTTTTCGATAAGGGTTTCTCCCTATTGGAGCGCAATTAGGTGACCAAACCTCTCCTTGACAGAACTTTCTAGACATTGTCAATATTGCAAATAATAATATGAATAACTTTGTCGTCTCAATTATTGATTTAATAATATAAGATATTATGCAGATGATACTATGACAATAATTGAATTAATAATACGAGAGATATTATGCAGAAACTACTGTAGCAATAATTGAGTATAACTGAGTGACTTCTCACGTAAGCATCAATAATCAATACTGTGTGCTACTATGCAACCATGCGTATTACTGTACTTTTACCACTGGGTAGTTCAACAGTTTAACGGTAAAACTTTCGCCGTTATTTTTATAAAAAGATAATTATGTCGTTTTCTAACTAAGACAATACTTCCGTTGTGGGGTCCACCAATGATTGTGCTATCGTACAAATATTCTCTGTTAAAATGAATATTCCCCGATCAATCGAATATTATATAACCACTTGCTTACTTTGTAAAATTTGTAAATAATACCCACAACTATAACATTATATCAAATCCACACCATAATATTAAAAAATATATTTTGAGAAAAATTAATCTTTATTCATAAAAGTTGGGGTCTTACAAACAACATCACAATATCCAAATCTAGCCAGGTCAAACGCTATCAGAAACCGCGTCCTTCCCATTTCTGGAAATTCTAAAAACTCTAATTCATGGTCGAATGGCCTACTTTGACCACCTAATCTGTTCACTCTGTTGATGTTTTAAGAGATCTAAAGGTCAGGATCTATAGTCCATACAACCGGCTACAAATATATTACAACAACATCAACAAACAACATCATAACCATCAGATCTGGGCCTTGCAAACAGTTGTCAGACACGGTTTTATGATTTCTGGGTTACCTAGAAATCGACTGGTCATGCCCGATCAACGGGTTTTGACCGATCATAACTTACAATCTAGACATCAAATGACTGTTATTTCAGTTGCAGAACAAAGACCAAATATCCAACTGCAGATCTAAAACATAAAACAAGAAAACTCATAAACACGGAAAGATCTAGAGCGACTGACATTAGCTTGCCAGAGGACTTTTAGTGTTCTTGGACAGTTTTTGAAAAATATCAATTTAAAGCCTTTTGAGGCTATGGATCCATGGTGGATCATCATAGATCATCATAAAACATCATATAACACTTATATAAACACAAAAACACAAATTTTCTCATAGCATACAAGATCAAAATAGGCTTAGGGCTTTATACCTCTCTTGCTAAATCTTTGATCCTTGCTCTACTAAACTGATCTTGATGATCTAGGAGGTTGTTTAAGGACTGATATACTTTGTATTTTCGGAGGTTGGGAGAGAGAGAGAGAGTTGTTAGGAGCTTGGGTGAAAAATGACCAACTTTTGATAACTTTCTCTCTCTAATTCTCTTATATATGATGATATATATAATGTAATGGCTGATAATATAGACTGATTTGCTGGAGATTTTAAGTCACATGGAGTTGGTGTAGTTTGTGAACAACTCACATATGGCAAGATATGCAAGTTATGTCCAAATAATGCAACAAGGGCACTTTGGTCATTTTGATTTTTTATTTAATGGCATACTTGTTTTTTGGTATAACCCTTAGGGTTTAGGCTTTAACCCTTGAGATTTAGGGTTTAACCCTCTAGGTTTTAAAAATAAACTCTAAAATTTCCAAATTAGGTTTCCAAAATAGAAAATTAATATTTCTAAATTATAATTAGGATTCTATAATTATATAAAATTTTCTAATCATAATCCAAGCTTGTTAATTAGGATTATTATTTCTTAATTAAAATTTCCAATTTAGCAATTAGGGTCATAATTGTACATTAGGGTTTATAATCCAAGAATTAGGGTTTTAAATAGAAAAATAATCTTTCTAATTTAGAAATTAGGTTTCCTAATTAGATTAGGATTTTCTAATTACTTATAACTTGAAAATTAGGATTAATGTTTCCTAATTAACCTTAAAATTATTAAACTAACAATTAGGTTTTCCCTAATTATAATTAGGATTTTTAACTTCTGAATTAGGGTTTCAGATTCCCGAAACTAAAATTAGGGTTTTCAGAACCGATTTTAGGGTTTCTTATAAATCGTAAGAATTTTCTAACTGAACGTTGACGTTCTTAATATATTATTAGGGTTTGCCACTGATATAGCTTATTTGGTCAATCATTGACCCTTAACCACATACTGTACACATATAATACCATATACATAGTACATAATCACTTATATATTTAATCCTGAATAATTCACCACAAAAGAATTTTAAATTCACAAAATTCCCTCTCAGAAATCTCAAATTCATTCACTTATTTTCTGTCTACGTTTATTATTTAACCTTAATTCAATATTTTAAAATTTTATAAATATTCAAATTCTCGGGTTTTCATAGAGAGATTGATCGATGGGATAAATCACTATCCAGCTGAGCAGGGACAAACTCGACATACCATAAGTCGAGGTATGGTGGTACACATTACGCAGAAGGAATATCAGAGCACCGTGGAGCGTGGGATGTTAGATTAGGTCTAGAGGGAAAAGCTCAGTAGTGTAGTAATTTATTTATGTGTTGTTTAATATGTTGTTGTAATCTCAGTTTTTCGTGTAAGATGTGAGATGATGGTAACCCCAACTTTTGAAAAGTGTTAGAGGGGTAGTAAGCTAGTGTTGTCCCCGTCTTATGTGATAATAGGGGATATGTGTCATCATTTATAGCAGTAGTGCTAGAAAAGAACATATGTTGTAACCATTTAGCATATGAATATAAATGGTCTTATTTCAGAAATTTGTTTTAAACCTTCATTTCTTTTCAATTGAAAAATGTCTAAATATGATAATTAGATAATAAAATGAAAAATTTTGTGATGTAGAAAATGCCGCCCAGACGTAGAATAACTGTCCCAAAAGAGTCAGTTAATGATGAGAGAGGACCAGTAGATCCGATACAGAGACTTGTAGATTTATTGGGAGAAGCTCTGAGGGGAAGAAATGAACCTGTACCACCCGTTCCCCAAGCTGCCCCAGTAACAACCTTAAAAGATTTTAAGAGTGTAGGACCCCCAGAGTTCGCAGAAACCACTGACTTGGTAGTTGCGCAAACCTGGATCAAGGAGATCGAGAAGGCCTTCTCTATAGCTCGCGTGGGTGAAGACCAGAAGACAATATTTGCCACATACATGATGAGGGGCGAAGCGAACTATTGGTGGGAAACTAATCAGCAGAGAGCGGGGGAAGGAACGATAACATAGGAGAGGTTTACAACGCTATTCTTCGAGAACTATTTCCCGAAGAGTATGAAGAGTAGGATGGAAGTGAAGTTCCTAGAGTTAAAACAAGGAGATATGACAGCGGCGCAATACGCAGCTAAGTTTAATGAACTAGCGTGATTTCTGGAGCACCAAGTTGGGGATGAGGAAAGGAAGGCGAGACGTTTTGAGCAAGGGTTGAAGCCGTGGTTGTATAATAAGGTATCAGTCTTCTAGATTGATTCCTTTATGACCTTGTTAGAGAAGGCAGTCATTGCGAAAGGTGGCAGTGAGGCCTTAAGTCTATATCATAAGGAGAAGAAGAATAAGAACACTGGTGGTGAGCATCGTGGAGGAAGCAGCAGCGGAGGGAGTAATCCTGGAAAGAGGAAATGGGAAAATAACAACAACAACAATATAAACAATAATCTAGGTGGGAGTCACCAGGGAAACTTCAAGAAAAGGACTGAAGCTTGTAACAAATGTGGGATGAGTCATCAGGGGGGAGTGCTGGAAAAGAAAAAACACGTGCTATAATTGCGGTCAAGAGGGGTGCATATCGCTAAATTTCCCAAAACCAAGGAAGATCAGGGGATGTTTTGCTTGTGGATCAATTGAGCACCAGATAAAGGATTGTCCGAAGAAAGGAAGCGGTGGAGCTGGCGGAGGCCAGGGAGGAAGAAGCAAGTTAATGATTGGTGGACCTGCGTAACCCAACCGATCGACCGCCCTAACCTTTAACATGATCATCTAGGATGCAGTAGCTGCAAAGGACGTGGTGTCAGGTATAATCCCAATCAATAATATAAATGCTTATGTATTATTTGATTCGGGTGCCACCTGTTCGTTTTGTATCTGAAGAATTTGCTAGTAAATTTAGTACACCCCAAAAATATTTAGAAGATTCCTTGAACGTAGAAGTTGAGAATAAGGAAATAATCCCTGTAGAATACGTTTATCGAAATTGTCGCGCAAATATTAGAGAACATGAACTGAGCGTAGACTTGATTTCTATTAGACTCAGAGAATTTGACGTAATATTGGGAATGGATTGGTTATATAATCATGCGGCGATAATTGATTGTCAGAACAAGTGTGTGAACTTTCAGACTCCGAGTAAGTCTAAGGTAGTGTTTCATGGTAGCCCATCGCTTAAACAATCGTGTTGCGTTACGATGATGCAAGCCAAGAAATTGTTAAGAAAAGGATGTGCAAGTTATTTAGCTTACATCGTAGATACCCAGAAAAAGGGAGTAGAAATTAAAGATATATCCGTAGTGAATGAATTTCAAGATGTGTTTCCGGACGATCTGCCTGGTCTTCCGCTAGACAGAGAAATCGAATTCGTAATAAACTTAGCACCGGGAACGACACCAATTTTGAAAGCTCCATATCGTATGGCGCCAGTAGAAATGAAGGAATTGATAATACAACTTCAAGAGTTATTAGATAAGGGGTACATTCGACCGAGTGTGTCTCCTTGGGGAGCACCAGTGTTATTCGTTAAGAAAAAGGACGGATCGATGAGGCTCTGTATCGATTATCGAGAATTGAACAGAGTAACGATCAAGAACAGATATCCATTACCGAGAATAGACGACTTATTTGATCAACTGAAGGGAGCAAAATATTTCTCGAAGATCGACCTACGGACATGATATCACCAACTGAAAGTGCGGGATGAGAACATACCAAAGACTGCATTTCAAACCCGTTATAAACATTACGAGTTTTTGGTAATGTCATTTGGGTTGACTAATGCTCCGACAACATTTATGGACTTGATGAATCGAGTTTTCAAGCCATACTTGGATAAATTTGTAGTAGTTTTAATCGACGACATTTTGATCTACTCGAAGACAGAGGAAGAACACACCGAACATCTAAATATTGTTTTGGAGGCACTACGAAAGGAGAAAATGTATGCGAAATTTTCAAAGTGTGAATTTTGGATGAAGAGGGTTCAATTCTTAGGCCACTTGGTGGATGAGAATGGAATCTCAGTAGACCCCGAAAAGGTCAAACCGGTAAGTAATTGGGAACAACCGAGAACACCGACGGAGGTAAGAAGTTTCTTAGGGTTAACCGGGTACTATCAAAGATTTATCCAGGATTTTTCAAAGATCGATGACTAATCTGACGAGGAAGACGGTAAAATTTGTATGGACCAAAAAATGCGAGGAATGTTTTCAAGAATTAAAGAAGAGATTAAGTGAGGCGCCTGTATTATCATTACCAGATGATACGGGAGGATTTTTGGTGTATAGTGATGCATCGCATAGAGGAATAGGCTGTGTACTGATGCAGCATGGCAAAGTCATTATGTATGTGTCACGATAATTGAAGGATTACGAAAAACGATACCATACTCATTACTTAGAGTTAGCGGTAGTAGTTTTTGCGTTAAAGATATGGAGGCATTATTTGTACGAAGAGATATGTGAGATATAAACGGACCACAAAAGTCTGAAATATATCTTCACACAGAAGGAGTTGAATATGCATCAGAGAAGGTGGTTAGAATTGATCAAAGATTATGACTGTGATATTCTTTATCACTTGGGGAAGGCAAACGTCGTTGCCGACACTCTGAGTAGGAAAGGAAGGGAGAAATTGTTTTAACTGACAACTTAGGAAGAGTTAATAAGAGATATGGAGAACTTGGAAATAGAGGTAAAGGGACCCGAGAGGTCTGAAGAGAAGTTATTTGTAATGGAAGCTTGTCCGACATTGTCGGATAGAGTAAAGGAAGCACGGGAGAAAGATGAAGAATGTGAGAAGATCGGGAAAAGGATCACGGGAAATGAGGAAGAAAAATTTTGAATAGATAAAGACAGTATCTTAAGATTCGAAGGGACAGTGTGGGTACCGGCGGTAACCGAGTTAAGAGAAGAGATTTTGAACAAGGCACACAATACGATATATTCCGTTCATCTGGGAGGCACTAAGATGTACCGAGACTTGAGACAACATTTTTGGAGGCCCAGTTTGAAACAGGAAGTCGCAGAGTGCGTTAGTAGATGTTTGATTTATCAACGCATAAAAGCAGAGCATCAGCGGCCGAGTGGATTGCTACAACCATTGGAAATATCGGAGTGAAAATGGGAGCATATTACAATGGATTTCGTGGTAGGACTTCCAGTCACGCAGAAAGGTTTGGATGCCATTTGGGTTATCGTGGATCGACTTACAAAGACCACACATTTTTTATCGATCAAGATCCGCTACAGTTTGAATCAGTTAGCGAGTCTGTACGTAAAGGAGATCATTTAACGATATTGAGTGCCGGTATTGATTGTTTCTGACTGAGACCCGCGTTTCACGTCAAAATTCTGGAAAAGCTTGCAAGAGAGGATGGGAACACAGTTAAGGTTAAGTACTGCTTATCATCCTCAAACAGACGGACAAAGTGAGCGAATAATACAAACGCTAGAGGACATGCTTAGGACTTACGTGATGGACTTCAAGGGAAATTGGGACGACCACCTACCCTTAGTCGAATTTGCATATAATAATAGTTACCATGCGAGTATCGGCATGCCACCGTATGAAGCTCTTTACGGAAGAAAGTGCAGAACGCCATTATGTTGGGACGAAGTCAAAGTATGACAAATACTCGGACCAGAGTTAGTACAACAAACCGCGGACGTGATGATAGTAATAAGGGATAGACTAGTGGCAACTCAAGATCGCCAGAAAAAGTATGCGGATTTGTATCTACAAGAACGAGATTTTGAAGTCGACAGTTTTGTATTCTTGAAGGTATCTCCATGGAAGGGAAAGATCCATTTTGGCAAGAAAGAAAAACTAAGTCCAAGATTCATAGGATCGTTCGAGATACTAAAGTGAGTGGGCGAAGTAGCGTACAAAGTTGCAATACAACCTGAGTTGGAGCACATCCACAACATGCTTCACATATCCGTGTTGTGTCCGTACAAACCTGACTACAACCACGTGATTTCTTATGAACCCATTCAAGTGGAGAAGAATTTAGCGTATGAAGAAATTTCTGTTCAAATTCTAGATAGGAAGGAGCAAACTTTAAGGAACAAAGTCATTTCCTCTGTAAAAGTACTTTGGCGTAATCACGATGTCGAGGAGGCAACGTGGGAGTTAGAAGATAGGATGATGAGGGATTATCCCCTTCTATTTGTGTAACCTTGTAGCAATTCTAGGGCGGAATGTTTATGGGGGGGAGGATGTAATACCCGAGAATTTTCACGTATTATTAAATGAATATATTAATGGAAATAATATTTATGTGAATATAAGTGTTATTATTTTGCAAGTTGGTTAATTCAATTGATTCGTATTAGATCAATGTGTATTAAGAAGTGTGAATTGACATTGAGAATTGTGAAATCTCTTGTGTGGCATAATGTGAAACGAGGGAATTCGCTAAGCAAGTTAAAACGGGAATTAGGAAGATTAATCGTATATGATCATGTGATTTAATATAAGTAATCAATACACTCTTGGATTGGCAATATCACTCTTTTAGGCATTCATTCATGTCGTGTAAAACGAGTTTGGCGATGAAAGTTGACACTGGCTTGAAGCTAAACCAGTCTTGGCACTGTCAGGAGTACAAACTGGCGCAGCTGCACTAGTGATCAGTTGGAGTTGGTTACTTTCTACGGTAGCACTGAATTGGGACATTAATGTTATATGTGTGACATAAATAAAACCATATGATAGGAGTATATTGCAATGAAATGAGGTACCTAGTGGCACCATGACATCATATGAAGTTGTAATGCATAAATGATTAATTATCTGGGTATTCTAGAATCTGAGAAAGGAATTCAATGTTTTAAATAAACATTAATATTAAATAAGATTATATGTGGTTATGTGAGTATTAAAGATAATTATGGAACTACCCGGACAATAATGCCTAACTGCGATATTTTATTGTGTGTAGTTAATGTACATGAATTATATGATGTGAGAGTAAAATTATTTTTAAATTCCTAATATGGTAACAATTGTACCTTAATATTACATTATGGGGATTAAAAGGACCAAACCAAACTTTACATGACCAAATACTGAGATTTTTCTCTCTTGTCCCAAATTGAGTGTCACCAAGTACAATGAATAGTAACTTGCACTCTATTTTCATAACTTCAAGCTTCTAATCATAGGTTATCATGGCTAGGAAGGGGCTAGTATGGAGTTGTTAAGGATTTCTTTAATAACCTTTGTTCCCTTCCATTACACCATGGACTCCAATCTTGTGTAACACAAATGTCCAGTCCAAAACTTCTTCTATAAATAGCAGACAAAGTTCACAGTTGGTGTTGCTTGAAGTTGTCTGATAATTGCTAAGTGTGGAATTGAGGGTATACAAGTGTTCTAAGAACTTGGGAGTTCATTAGGAGCAAGTTCATTTCACATTACAAAGGTATAATTCCTTTTCCTTGCTTCCATTTCATTCTTTGTCAAAATAGAGTTCTTAAGTCTTGAATTTCAATTTCTTGATTATGTGGAGTTGGATGTTAATGAGGTTAGGTATTGGTTAGATAGTTGTTATATGAACATATAAATATGTTTAAACTGTTATATGACTGTTTAGAATCAATTTTGTGAGTGAAATCTATGGTTGGGCTAGTTTTATGCCGAAGCAGACTGTTACTGACTCGAACCAGACATGGCGCAGCTGCGCCGGATTAACATCGAGGCGCGGCGCAGTTGCGCCGGCCCCTGAGTTCAGTTGGAGCTTCTGTTTTACAATCTGCTATAATATTATGACTTATACTAGCATGCAAGCTTGTGTAAGGGGTATATATAGATATATTAACCTAATGTGAGCATGTTTAGACTAGCATACATGATTAACGAAGGTGTATAGTTTAAAATGGATTTATAACTTTAGAAACGAACTTGATGATTATGAATGACATGTTTATATATTGACCTTGCAAGCATGTAGGTATGGCTTAGAAATGCATGAATAAACCATTAGCTTGTGTTTATGAGATTAGTAAGCAAGCATCAACATGTTGAACTAATTAGTAAGCTTTACAAATACGAATTTTAAACATTAATATTAACATGCTACCTTGAGGATTAGAATCTGACATTTGTGATCATGTTTGATGATACTCTTAGACTCACTCATGTAGCATAAATTTATATACACCATGCTTGTGTATCTTATTGCTAGTGAAGCATATTTTCAACCAAAGCGGTGCTAATTTCACATGTGTTATGAATACTCACAAGCATGTCTAATATGAGTTTTATAACTACCTTGTTTGTTTAGAGAGCAATCATGATAGACTTTGTGGTTTCATGACCTTGAATGGCCTTAAATTGTTGAAATGATCAATTTAGAATTTTATTATGAAAGAAGGAACCTAGATTGACTTGAGAAGCATGGAAAGACCTTTAACATGACAAAATATATTATGTATGACTTTGGTGTTCAAGCCGGACAGAAACCACAAGGCACCAGCTGAGTCTTGGCTTAGCCAAAGGACGGCGCAGCTGCGCCGGTCCTAGGCTTAGCCATGGCGCAGCTGCGCCAGTCTGGAATTTGAGATTTTGCAATTCTGATTTTAGACAACTAACTTGTGTGATGCTTATATTACTAAAAGTAGTTTAAAACCTACTAATACATGTATATATGTGATGATTTAATAATATGATGGTGTTTGTCTTGTAAAAGGAAAGTCCATGGATAAAAAGGACTTAACCTTGAGCATTCTTCATTTACTTATGAAATAACAAGGTATTTGATTCATGATGAATCTATAAGCTGATTTTGTACCATATGTGCATACTTGAATCATGTCAAGCTTGATTAAAGACTGTGTTAGCTAATGAACAACTTGAACATATAATACGCTATAAATAGGATTCGAACGTGTTGATTTCTTAACGTGGATAAACTACGCTTAAGGCAAGTATCTGAACTATCCTTTACATTGTGCAAGTATCCTAACTCTTGCATTACTTTATTCAACGCATATCGTAAGCAAACCTTGTAACAACCCGATATTTTTCTATATAAATAAATTAGAAAATTTGCGTATAATTTTTTTATTATTATTATTTTAAGGATGAGGATTTGTACAAGATAATGTGTATATGTATTTATGTGGTAAATAAAAATATATTTATTACATGAATATTTACAAATAATTTTATTTTAGAATTATTGATTATTATAAATTATATTAATAATTACTTTTATAGCAGAAATATTTTTATTATTTATTTTCCATTAAAATATAATTATATTATTTAAATAATATATGAAATGATTTTTAGAATTATTATAATAATTATTTATTTTATTATATGAAATTATGTTAGAATAATTAAGTTAATCATTTTTACTTGATTAATAATGTTATATATGAAGAAAATTAGATATGGAATCCAAACCCTAATTTTGGATTTTTTTTTAATCAAGGAATGAGAATAATAATATTATATTATTATTTGTCAGTGTTATAGATGTATACTATATGTGTGTAATGTTAATGTGTGGAACAGTTTTAATGTATTATGACTAAACCCTAATATTAATTAATTTGTTTAACCCTATTTTAAAATTTAAAGGAGAAATTCAAGATTTTTATATAACTGTGATATACGATTTATGTTGTATATAATGTTATGATTAATTAGGTAAACCCTAATTAATAGTTAGAAATCCTAGTTAGCAAATCAAGAAAACTCTAGTAATATTTTTTTTTATAAACCCTAGTTCGTAAGTCAGTTAAAACTTTATAATCTGTTAAGCCATCGTGTTATGTTGTATATGATTTGTATTGTAGAATTTAATGTTAATTATGGGAAAACCCTAATTAGTAATTTCAAACTCTAATTATTATGTGGAAAACCCTAATTAATAATTTAAAACCTTATTTTCTAAAATTAGAAATCTTAAATAATAATTAGCTAATTGCTAGATGGAAATCCTAATTTAAAACTCTATTCTGAGTTCGAGAATGTTTTGTAATTGTATTATTATGATTAAGGATAAGTATTATGGAATTTAAAGTTAATTAGAAAAAACCCTAATTTTCAAAACCCTAATGTTTTTTTTATAAACCCTTATTATTTTATTTTTTTAAATTATAAACCCTAATTTGATTACGATAAACCCTAATCGCTAAATTGGGAAGTGTAATGCTAATTAGTGTCTCTTAAACCTAATTAGCAAAGTGTTAAGTAATTAAAAACTTAATTGATTAAGAAACCCTAATTTCAATTTTTAGAAACTAAAATTTTTATTTTTTTATTTTTGTACAAACCCTAGTTGGAAAATCCTATAATTTGTGCTAAACCTAAGGGTTAAATCCTAAGGGTTTGATAAGTTATAATTTTGCCATTAAAATGATTTACCAAATGACCTTTTTGCCCCTCTTGTATTATTGAAGCTAGTATAGGTTTTGACAATTAGGGGAAGTTGGTGACCAAACCCAGCAACCCTATGTGATGAAAAATGACAGCAACAAGCTCTTTATCAGCCAATTCATGCATCTTGCACTTATATATATAAGGATTGGGAGAGAGAGAATTGCATTTTGCTAACTTAAAACAAGTCCCTCTCTCTCTCTCTCTCTCTAACCTACGAAATGCTTTGCTAAAATCAGTCACAAAACCAACCCCATGAAATCCACTAACAGATCAGTAGCCAAGAATCATAAGATTGTCCATTGAAGGTATAAACCCTAATTGCAAATCTGACCTTTGATGTTGTGTTAGAAGTTATGTTTATGTGGTGTAATATGTTATATGTAGTGTTAGTCAATGATCTAGGTTGGTATCTTACAGATCCATAACATCTAATTACTCAAATTGATGATTTTCAAAAATCTGGGAAATTGATGTTTTTGTGTCTGACAGTCAAATGTCAAACCTCTTTAATCTTTGTCTGTTATGTATTTTGATTGTTTGAAGGTTGGTACGTGTAGTATGTAATGTGGTCTTTCGTGTGAAACTTAAATCAGGTCCAGATCGGGTATATATTAAAAGTTATAAGTGGTCAAACAGGGTTGACCGGTCACGAAAATAGCTTTCTGGGCAACCCAGAAAAATTTCCAGATTTCCAAAAATTCTGACAGCTATTTTAAAGCCTTTGATCTTGCTTATCTTTGATAGTTAGTCCATGATGTTGTTTGGATGTTGTAATATGACATTAGAACTACACATTCATACCTTTATATTACCCAGAACATGAACAGGATCGAAGTTAACCCTGGTCAAAGTACGTTGACCGTTCTGCCTTATGAAGGTTTCTCAGAAACCCAGAACCTTCATGAGCAATTTTTCCAGTATGGTTTGACTGGCATGTATCTATCGATTCTGTTGATGTTATATGTGTTTTGTGTATTATATCTCTTCATTTACATATCATCTACATAATTAAAGTGTTAGATCACATAAAGCATATATGTACATAAAGTTATAAAGATCGAAAGAAGGTAGTATGAACTGTTCTTCATTTCTGAAAAACCTAGAAATGAAGAACAGCTCTGACAAGGTTTTTGATGGGCTAGATCTCACTGATATAATGATATTTTGGGCATACAACTTGTTGATAATTATAGTATTACATTAATACTACAATCATAAACCATTAACAAACTTAGAAACATAATAGCTAAGGATCTAGAGTCGGTCAAATGTGGCACCTCGTTAACTGGCATATATTTCTGGGTTTGGCCAAGAACAGCTCAAGAACACCTATAGCAACGGTTCTGTCGATATAGGGTCCTTTAGCGATAGTTTATTATTAAAATTATTTATTTTTATTAAATAAATAGAAAAAAAAATATTTTTTAATTATTAAAAATACAAAATAAATTATTAAAAATTATTTTAAAATCCAAAAATTAGTTTTTAATTATTTTGAATATATTTCATAAATATTTAATATTTTTGGAATATTAAAAGTATTTAATTTATTTAATTTTAATATTAAATAAATTATTTAAAAATGATTTTAATACAGAAAAATTATTTAAAATTATATTATGGTATAAGAAAATAATTTAAGTTATTTTTGATAACTTTTAATATTATGAGATGAATTTCATTAATTAATTAATATTGATGGTAATTAAAGTTATTTAATAAATGTATTAAATATATTATGAAAAATTGAATTAATGATTTATAAATCATATAAAAATGATTTAAAGGTTATAAAAGTATTTTAAGTTATAAATATAACTTTTGATATTTTGTCATGAAAAATATTAATATTTTAATATTAATTATTTTAGATTTATTTAATAATTATATTAAGTAAATTAGTTTAAAAATGATTTTAATATTAGAAAAATCATTTTAAATGAAAATAAATAGTTTAAAAAATATTTTAAGTTATAAAATATAACTTTCAATATTTAAAGGTAGATTTTATTAATTATTTACTATTAATGATATTAGAATTATTTAATAATCATATTAAATAAATTAGTTTAAAAATAATTTTGTCATTATAAAAATCATTTAAAATGAAAATAAAGTGTTTAAAGATATTTTAAGTTATAAAATATAACTTTTAATATTTAAAGGATAATTTCAATAATAATTTAATATTAATGTTATTAATTTAATATTAATGATATTAGATTTATTTAATAATTATATTAAATAAATAGTTTAAAATTTGTTTTATTTATTTAAAAATTATTTAAAAAGGATATAAATGAATTAAAAATATTTTAAGTTATGATTAAGGACTTTTAATATTTTGACAAGTAATACATTAATACTTTAATATTAATGATAATTATTTAAAAATGATTTTAATTCTTTTAAAAAAATCATTTAAGGGTAATATTAATACTTTAAAAGTATTTTAAGTTACTATAAATAACATTGATATTTTGGCAATGGTTTCATTAATAGTTTAATATTAATTAAATATTAATGATAATAGAATTGTTTAATATTTAAATCATTTAATAATGATTCGGTGTTTAAAAATTCATGATTAATTATAATAAATGTTTAAAAATTATTATAAGTCATTTAAAAATAATATGACTGATACTAAGTTAAAGGAGAGAGTCTTAGACTCGATAATTACCCAATAAAGCTGTCGGTACACCGACATGTTCCAGAAATTGATCTGGACTTAGATAATTTGATTAGATATGTGTTTATTTGTGATTCAATGATTGTGGAACATATGTGACAATGTGATTAGGTTATGTGATGACTGCAATAAGCAGTGCTATGTGTTATAGTATGTTATTCTAACCGATCAAACGATCTTATTACTGATAGGTGTTATATAAATATAGAACTAAGTTACGAACTGTAAGCAGCGCATCAGGCAAGTATCTTACCTTTGTATTTCCTTTATGAAATGGACATGAGTAAGAAGTTTCAGAATTATATTATAACTATGCTATATTATTAACCCTATTGTGATATATTCTATATCTAATTATTGTTTATCAACATGTTAGTATATGGTAATTCAGATATATATTCTGTTCGTTAATTTCTAAACATGATTACACAAGTGTCCTCACTTGGATAATCATTATATTTAATCACATGTTGATATATATATATATATATATATATATATATATATATATATATATATATATATATATATAAAGCCGTCTAAGCTATTTGACCCAGCTAGACACAAATTCAGAAATATCATTGAATAAGTTAAAACCTTTTTGTATCCAATCAAATTGTTTTGGTTCGAATTCCAAACTAAGTATGAACATCCCGATCACGGGAAAACTTTTATGCACCAAAGGCGGACAGAGTGAACGATCTTATCGTTCTTGTAATGTAGTATTGATTAATACAGGGTACATGAGAAAAACAACCTCGTGTCCGTAAGTTAAGACGGTTTGCAGATGAAGTTCTGCTAAACCCTATCGAAAATTTAAAACAATATTCATAGTATGTCAACTAAACCTCATATATAGTCAATATGTAGTTTCAAAAAATTTGGAGATAGAATTGTTGTGTTATTATCATCGGTTCGGTTTACTTTACAACTATAAATTCGTTGTAGAAGTGATGTACAAAGAAAACATTTATTTCTTTCAGCTACTTATATTTCTAATTGTTATTACTTGCTGGGCACCCAAATGCTCACCCTTGCTTAAATTTAAATGTTTTCACCTAGGCATGATCAACCCGAAGGTTCAGATAAGAACAAGTGAAAAGGAAAGCAAACAGAACATGTTTAATGGTGTCTTTTGTAATAGTTAGACTGTATTAAGATAATGATATGTATTATATATCATGTAAAGAATTATAGTAAAGGTTGCGTAATTGGGATTAGACTCTGATAAATGTAAGATAAGTTTGATATTTATATTATTGTTATTATTATTAGTATTATTCCGCTCATAGAAATGGTATCGTGAAGCACCGAGTTCGGGTTTCAAGTACCCGAGTTTGGGGACTTTACAAACCTTATGTTATATTACTTTCTCGTTTAAATGAGCTAGTATGTAAACTCTTGAGAAAACTATTATTCATGTTGAACTGGATATTGTTCTTGAATATTGAAAGGGTCTATGTCATCGATTCAGCTAGACTATATGTATGTTTATAAAATTGTCCAAACCAATTGATTGGTGCGGAAATCTTGAAACTGAGTTGAACAACTCTTATGGTAAGGGGAGTGTATGTTGTTTGAAATCCCAACACATGAGTAGATTATTACTGTGATGTTATGCATAACTTAGAGTATTGTAGACTGATCATCTATAGTACTTAATTCTTTTGGGTTATCAGTTTAATATTGGTAATTCTAGTAGATGTTCAATAGTCCTTAGTGACTGCTCAGTATAAATTTTTTATCTAGTTGGATATATTGATAGTCGTTGAATTCATATATATCTGTTGATTTATATTGAATTATCGTTCTTATTCCAAGAATTATTGATATTCATTATTCATGATATTATTCTGAAACTCTAAACTATCTTAGAGATGATACTTCGGTATTTCAAACTCGTGTTATAAAACTCTTTACCCTTGTTGTATATTACTTGTTGGGCAATTTGTGCTCATCCAACCCGACAAATGGTGCTACAAGGTGCTACAGTTCACACATTCATTCAATTGAAATACCTCAAAAGAGTGAAAATGTCTTCTATATATTCTAAAACAATATTCCATACCCAGGTTATTTATAACCATTACATGTGTTCTTGTCATAATATTAAATAATAAAAACATTCATCCTATACTATTATAAATGCAACCTATTGGTTTGCCTTGACCTTCCCTTTATCTTTACTGGAACCTTCAGTCCGCTCGGTCTTAGCTGTATTCATATGGTTCAAGCAAGAATGAACATAACTAGCTCAGTAAGTATGACAATTTCATTTAAACAACAGGCTTGAATCATAAGAATCGTATATCTTCAATAACTGAAATAATATTTATGAAGTACTATCGATAATTAAAAATATCACTTCTCTTTTCTTTAAAATGTTTCACAATGAACAGCATTCATTAAACATAAATGTGGTCCAAGAACTTGAGCATTTCATTCTTTCTTTGAAAAGGAAAATCCGGCACCAAGTCCGAAATTCTGGCATATCTTACAAGCACGACTAGGTGATCAGCATATATTACTCTATGTTGTACAACACTACTTTCTTTAAACGTATGTACATTTAAGGTTTGGCAACCTCACGTGCATGTCGTTTGACGACAAAATATTGGTTTATGCATACTTAGTCTTTCTTTAAAATTAATACCAAAATAGTTTGGCAAAAGATAGCAACTTTGACAATGGTTTGATAGATTAGCTGGAAATCCACAAAACACATTAAGTCTAGCCGAAGGAATTGGCTTCGACTTCATTATACATTAACTCCTGCTTAAGGTACATGAATTACAAAGCTTGTCCAGAATGAACATAGACAAGGGTTAGAACACTTGCCTTTAGCGTCTTCTACCGTTAATACAAATTCCCTTTGTGTCTTTAAGGTTTCTACAATACATGATCACATAACATACCAAATTAGGTCATATATAATCAAGTATGGTTACTACTATATCTTACCCTTCTTCACAATCTAATCATGCTTTAGATTGTTTATCATTCTTTACGGTTTATCGTATTACATTGTATTTACGTTTACATAATCATTCCTCAACTTTTAGTTGTCATTCTTAAGGTTTTAAGTATCTTCAATGATGTTACTTCAAGTCAATTAAGTAAACAATTCATTACTAATTAACTCCTTCCTTCTCTATACACTTAAGCATTCTCCTCTGCCTCTTCTCTAGTGCTGGTGTTGCGGCGCCAGCTTCCTACATTCAACTCGCGCTGCGGCGCGGGTTTCTAGTACCATTGCCTCAGACTCTGCGCTGCGGCGCGAGTCCCTTCACTAACAGCCGCGCTGCGGCGCCAGTCTTCAGTAGCTAATGGTCAAGCCTGGAGTTGCAGCGCCAAGGACAAAGCCTTGGGCGGCGCTGCGACGCCGGCCCTGAGCCTCAGATAATTGACAGTTTTGATTTCTCTTTGTGAATTTCTCGGGCTCATAACTCATTCGTTATAAGTCCTAATTGGCTCGTTCAAAAGTCATTAGCTCACAAATCACATGCTTTAGGATTTCATTAGAAAATATTTCACTTTCGAATCTTTTAACTCGGAATGCACCGATTAGTTCATTATTACGAAAACGTTAAACGTTCAGGAACGCTCAAAGCTTGTTTCTTCGTTCTAAGTTAGAATTTGGTCATTTTTGAGTCCGTAACTCTAGAATGCTAATTGAGACTAATCTCCATCGAAAACCAACGTTTTCGAGTTCAATACTAACTTTTGACTTTTATTACAAAAATTTAACGATTTCAACGATTATCGTCTAATCTCGTAAATTTCACCATAACTTCGTTACTTGAGATATTTACATCATTCAAAATGGATTCATTCCATATATCTAATAACCTAACCAAACATATTTCATTAAATCATATACATGACAAATTCTCACATGTTCTTCCTTAGTTCATAACTTCCATTATTATGCTTATCTTACAACATGGCTTATTAAGTTTTAAATTTTATAACAATCATCCTTATCATTTCTTAGCATACATGTTCTACCAATCAACACTTCTCTATCAACCTACAATTGAAGAGAGGAAGATTAATGGTCCAGGATTCTTACCCTTGATGATCCAACTTGGTTCTCCTTCTTTTCTACTTGAATTAATCAAAGACTAACTTTTACTTTTCTCTCTCAATATACAACAAGGTGTTGGTGGAAAATTACAAGGCACAAATGAAATCCAAAGCTCTCTATTTATAGGATTTCCAAAGTTAAGGTAGTTTGGTCATTAGGCCATCCCACCTTCTTAATCCAATCTCCTTACTATTCATTACTTGGCCTCCACTCACCTTATCCTTTGCTTCCTCACCAAGATAACCAGCCATGACTTACTCATTGGGCCCTCATTGGTTGCCCCATGGGTTTTCTTACCCGTTGACCCGCCGGTTCGATCCACAGATCCGGTTCTTAGTTTGGGCTTTAGGTTTATTACCTTGGGCCTAAAGTTGGGCTTGCATTTCATTTCATTGGGGCTTAACATAATACCACTTGGCTTGCAGAATTCCTACACAAATTGTAATATCTGAGATTTTCTATGTAATTTAATAATTATCAATAAACGAACTTATGTGAAACTCTTGTGTGATTTCATTTATTAGATGTATATGTGTTATGTTAGGATATGTGATAAGATGTATTTAAATAATTGGTTTAGTTTTACTTAACTATTTAAATTGATTAAGTAAGGAATTAATTCTATTTATTACGTGGGTTAGTATTAAATCATGAACTGGAGTTCGGAGCGGAATTTAGAGACGCCGACTGCGTATTCGAGTTCGGAACGTCGAAATTAGTCAGGATAGACTGTAGCCACGAAAAAGTGTCACGGTTGACTTTTTGGTCAAAGTTAACCAGTTGACTTTTTCAAGGAAAAAGTCAAAAATGAATTTCGGAGGCTAATTTGATAAAATGCATAGTCCCATGACGTCTGGATCGTCAAATTAGTAAGAATCGATATTAGTATCGAAACGTTTGGCTACGGAGGGTAAAATGGTCAAAATAGTATATTAAACGATTAAATTGATTATAGTAATATTTTAATAGAAAAGTGCAGCAACCGTGGGGCCCACGTGACAACCAAATTGGGACAAGAGAGGGGAGTGTTCATATTATAAGGTAATAAGGGGGGAGGGAGTTATAACCCTTTACAATCCAAGACCTTTCCTTTCTCTAACCCCCACCCCATACTAAATTGAATTTATACAATATACTTATTACATATAACTTATATTGGAGATGGAAGGGTTGGAACATCAATTGGTTGTCATGTTCTACATATACTCCCTATCCAAATTTTCTTCCTTTTTGTAAAAAAAAATCCTACCGTGAGTGAAATTGAGAGTGAGAGAGGAAAGAGCTTTAGAGGGTGGCGAATTCTGGAGTTTTCAGAAGTTAATCAAGCAAGGAGCATCATTGGAGGAATTCGAGTAAGAGGAATTCATCAAAGAGGTAAGCCATGAATTTTTTTTCATGTTCTTAAGTAAAAGTGAGAGAATATGCTTATGAGACTTTTTGCAAACGATTTGTTTTGGACCTTATGATGCCATGCTACTGTTAGTTGTTGATATGTGGATGTTAATAACGAAAAGTTCTTGTTTAATCATGCCTCAATATCGTAGAGAAACAAGGAATTATGTCTCGCATTCTAAATATTTGATAATATGACTCAATGATGCTAATTTAATCATATCATAGAAATTTAGTGAGTTCAATTATTGTGAAATATGAAAACATGTGAGAGTAGATGATCTGGACATTAGGAAGAATTTAATTGCATGCTAGAAGCAAAACCATAATTTTTGTCAAAGTTGGTTAAAAAGTGTAATCTGTGATTTTCAGGTTTTTCGGAGCCTTGGATTCGTGGTTTATATGACTCGATTAGCGTATGTAATAATTTTATAAAATAGTATGTAGTATGAAGTCTAATCTGTCCCAAATTTCGTTAGAATCGGAGTTATAATGAACAAGTTATGAAAATCGTAAGCAAACATGTTCATAACAGAATCTGCGGAAAATCTAGAATTTTCAGATATTTTCTAAGTATAGAATCAGTGCTGGCACGTTTTTCTATGTAGTTAACTTGTGGTCTTAGCATGCTAGTTTCATGAATGTTATATTTTTTTAAAATACCTTGTTGTATGAAGTTTATTGTGTCCAAGTATCATGGTCATATCATCTGTGGAATAGTGGGAATAAAATCGCAAAAGTGGCTGCAAAAAATAAAAATTTGATGTCTTTCTTGGGACTGTTTGGATCAGTCTGTCTCGGGGGCAATTTCGTCCACTGTTTTGTACTTTAAAAATTCTGGAAAAATTTGGAGTATTAATATAAGAAGATATGAAGGTCCTGTAAAAATTTGAAAATGTTTGCCAAACGGTTTGGGAGTTATGCATTTTACGACTAAGGACACTATTTGAAAAGATACCCGAATAACTCTCTGTGTATAAGTCCAACAATTACAAAGTTGTTACTGGAAGTACATGTATATAAGAGGAGTTAACCCTGAAATTTCATAATATTTGGAGCTAATATCGATTTATGAAAAATCTGAGAATATTTGGCTATTATGGGCTATTTAAAAATAGTAGATGGATTTTAAAAATTTCGGGAAAAATATATGTTCAATGTGGGACTATATTCTACAAAATCCCGAAAAAAAAAATATTTTTGAGACTGATTTGGCAGTTTTCATATAAATGATGTTATATGGATAAATAAGTTTAATTAAATATGTGATGTCATAATTATGGAAAATGAGGTTTTTTGACTTGAGACCCTTAAGCGTATTATATGCAGATTTTTGATGGAGGTTTTGATTGGAAAAATGTCAGAAATTTATGTTTCCCATATTCTTTTATTTAACCACGTGGCCTATACGTAGCAAAATGTTATGTAATTGAATTGTATTTGAATACGTGTGAGTTTAATCGTCTTATTAAAATAAAAGGGAACCATTGCACTTCAAAGTGGTGTTCGAGAACCAAATTTCTTAACGTGGCATATTTGAATAGGTTACGTGAAGGGCTAGTAGATAGCGGTAATTGTAGAAGGCGTATCAGGCACGTTTCCTAGCTTTATTCACTTTATTGCAGTGAATGTAAGTTCCCTTGACTTGTACAGTTTATCATTGTGTACAAGCCTCTTATATGGCAAGTTATAACTTGTACAAACTTATATATAGTGAAATTTATATCGATGATTACTCAATTATTAATTCAGTTGTGTATGCTTTAAAGTTCTTAATTATTTATAAGTTTCTTTCAAGAATGTGATCTGGCCATTTGTTTCGGTTAGATATTATATGTGACGCCCCCAAATAGGTATACATTACCCATTCTGAGTCGCCAAATACATGGTACAGAAAAAAACTACAACTTTATTACAACAATTGTCGTGCAAAGTACAACAACACATATGTTGTGAGTTTTGATACTAAAATATACTAACTGTGACTCTGGACACCAACTTGGATAGCATGTCACCATGACACCTTACATAAAGGTACAGTCAAAAACTGTTTTAGAAATTAAAACCTTTGGGAAGTGCTCAAGGAAACCTTCGTACATGGGAGTCCATGCGTCTAGGTTATGATAGATATCATATGGCACAGAATTATCCTTGGTTGACCCAATGGATTTCAAAGAAAACGAGAAGATTACTATCATATTCTTCCCAATGGTGAGTCTTCTCTTGACATATCATTATCTCCACTGTCTCTAACTGGGTATTATATTTCAAACGAACACCAAGATTATATAGGTAGTGCTTGTAAATATACTCAGCAAGTGGATGAGCATAACCCTGTCTTATGATAACATGAGGTTGTATGTCATTAGACATCTTGTATGATAGTGGCAAAACACCCTTCCAAGTTAAATTCACCTCACCCTCAACATCTATAGACCACCGTTCTATTCCCCTGTTATTCCCCGCTTGTCCCAGCTACACTTTTATTACCTGAAAGGAATTGTGAAGCAAAAGGGTGAGCACAACTAGCTCAGTAAAGAATATTATGACTAAAGATAAATAAATTATCAATAGTCTTCATCAGTAATAAATCAGAGATTTAGAACATAATGTAGATGATAAAACTTTTCAACCATAGTCGCAGCGGAACGAGCAATCCATTAGAAGAGTCAAATAGACCATAAAATCTATTATCTTCTCCATGTTAAAAGTCCACCAACAATATTTTATCCCTGTAACATTAATCAACAATTCATGTCCACAATCACGTGAATAACTCATAATCATAATTGTAGTTCTAAATTCCTTTTCTCATCCAAGACAAAGATAATTTTTATCACCTGTCTTTACCTGAAACATCAAAGATCATGGTTATACCAAATCACAGTTCCTGTTCATAATCATGCTAATAAATTCACCTTTGCACTACGGGCCAAAGATATTCATCAACAGACCATCTTTGCACTACATGCCAAAGATATTCATCAATAATTCATCTTTGCATTACGGGCCAAATATATTCATCAACAGACCATCTTTGCACTACAGGCTAAAGATATTCAACAGCAGTTCATCTTTGCACTACAGGCCAAAGATATTCCTCAACAGTTCATATTTGCACTACAGGCCAAATATATTCATCAACAATTCATATTTGCACTACAAGCCAAATATATTCATCAACAGTTCATATTTGCACTACAGGCCAAATATATTAATATCTCAAAGAAATATATAATCATTTCAGAATTTATATAAACAATAATTATAACCATGTTGATAATTTCACCTTTGCACTTAAACTAAAGATATTCAATTATAAATTCAATGGTCATGATCATACCAGTCAACAATTTAACTTTGCACTACTGGCCAAAGGCAACCAATAGTCATGATCATACCAAAAATCTACCCATCTTTACACTTAAGTCAAAGAGAAATATCATCATTAGGGTTATAAAAATATTATATATAATAGTAAAATCAATATAATCAAAACATCTAGATTTAATTTCAAGAGTAATATTCATAAATCAACTATAATTTGGTTAGAAAAAGAAACCAAGTTTGTCGTGAATAGTATCCGTGAATAGTAACTCGTGAATAGTAACTCGTGAATAGTAACTCGTGAATAGTAACCCCGACATGAAAAGGGTAAAAATTCTACAATAAAATTCATACCAATATTTCGGTATAATGATATTGAAAGAATAATATTTCATAAGCTTATAAATAATTTATTTTAATTGTTTACACTTTACTAAATAATGCATTTAATCATCTTAAAATGTCAAACTCATAAGATTTCATCACCAATAACCAAAACTCTCATCAAAAATCTGCATATACCTCATATAGGATTCTCAAGCCATAAAATCTTATTTTCCAATTTTCTTCCTTCACATAACATATTTAATTCATTTACTCATAACTAGCCTATTTTCATGAAAAATATCAAATCAATTCCAAAAATAATTCTTTTCTGGAATTTAGCATAATATAGTCTCATATTGAACATATATTTTTCTCAGAATTTTTAAAACTCATTGACTATTTTTCATATGGCCAAAACCGCCGAATATTCAGACATTTATCATAAATTATACTTTTATCCAAAAATTTTGAAATTCACAGGGTATACTGATATTATATAGATGTACTCCCAATAAAAATTTTATCAATTTTGGAGTTAACCACAAGGAGTTATAAGCGGTTACTTTTAAAATAGCATTTTCTCATAAAATTCATAACTCCTAATCTATACATCCAAAAATCGCCATTTTTAGACACAATCTACAAAACTCATCAAAATATCATTTTAAATTTTTCCAGAATTTTTGAAGGTTCGAAAAAAATACAAAACTGAAAAACATAATCACCCTTAAAAATCCCTTACATACTAACGATAATATCCCTTACCTCAAAAGAGCAGTACTTCTGACTGAAATAACGCTGAACGAACTTGCACCGTATAGAAACACTCAAGATATCAAAATACTCACAAGAATACACTCGATAATATAGAGAGAAAACTTCAGTTTCTGGTGTGTTTTTCAATTCTAACCTAAGCACCATATTTATAGGAAAATACTTAGAACACCAAAGCAGAAAATTGAATATAATATTAATATATTTATATAATTTTTCTTAGACCACCATTTTGACCAAAGAAATCAGCCACACATGTGCCAAAACCAACAAAAACGTTTTTCTAATAAAAAGTACTTAAAACTCCAAAAATCAATTCAGACCCGATATACCGAAACTTCAATAATTCACAATAAATAGCCCTTTTATCAGAAAAATTCAAAACACGAGACTTTCCATAGGAAATTCCATTATCTATAACTTTGCAGAAGAAACTTTTTCCAAATTCCAAACAGAAATTGACCGAAATCCACAAACGGACGATTTTACAGGCTATAATCAAATTTCGGTCAAGAATTGTGGTCCACCGACACATAAAACATGTGTTAATCATTTAATGTCACAAAAATACTCTTCCTCCTCATATACTCATATACTCATATATCTCACATTCATTGTAAAAATATCACCATTAATATATTATTTAAATAATATATTTAAATGAATTATTTTATCAGAAAAAGATAAAATATTAATTTTCAACAATTGTCACATTTAAAAATTTTCTTCATCTATATCCATATAAAATCAATATTTTCCTCATTATATAAATTAATACTTAATTATTCACAAATAATATTACAGAATCACAATACTGACAACCAGGCAGTTCCTAGGAAAGAGGGGGCTTTCCAATAAGGATTTCTCCTTACTGGCTCGTAATTAGGTGACCAAACCTCTCCTTAGACAGAATTTTCTAGACATTGCCAATAATGTTATCTAATAATATTATTCAGATAATATGAATTATTGCTCCGATAATGGAAGATACTGTGTAGTGACAATTATTGAAACAACAGTAATATAAAATATCAACGCAGCAATTATTGAATCAATAAAATAAAATATTGAACAGTAATTACTGTAACAATTATTGAATAGTGCCTTCTTACGTAAGAATCAATAATTGGTGCAATACCGTGTGCTACTGTGCAACAACGCGTATTACTGTGTTTTAACCACCGGGTATTCCAACAGTATTAACGGTAACAACTACGCCGTTATTTGTAAACAACTTATACTTGTCATTTTTTTTATCCAATCGCTTTCCGTTATGGAGCCCACAAAAGGCTGCGCCATCGTATGAATATTCCCTGACAGGAAGAATATTCCACGACCACACGAATATTCCCCGACAACAATGAGTATTTTATAACCACTTACATATATCACCCTTAACTTTACATATATCACCCTTAACTTTAAACTTTTATCAATTTAACCATTTACTGAATAGAAAAATTGAATACTTTTATTTCATAAAATTCGGGGTCTTACATTATATATGCGAAATGTTGTATTATTTGAACTATTTCAAATTCATTGTAGCCATTTAAGTCTACCAATCCAAATTGCTTTGGTGCGATCTCGCATGAAACTAAGATGAACAACCCGGATAACGGGGTAATTGATGTCGGGCATATAGTCCTATTTACGCTTATGCGTTTAAACTTTATAATTGTGCACAATGTAGGGTACGATAGGCTGATCACCTGGAGTACTTGCAGAGACTGTTTACAATCTATTTGAGTGTTAAACCGTCTGATGGTTTTCGATGAAACAAAGTAATGTTTAGGGTATCTAACACCCCTTAGTATGCTATTGAGAATTCCATAACTCTTATCTTGATATTTATTTCAACTGTTGAGAAATATTCATACTAATGCTTTTACTTCTGATGTATATTCTCAAACTACTTTATAAACTTGCTGGGCAATTTGTGCTCATTCTTGCTTAAACCTTTCAGTTAAGGCTGATAACGCTGAGGGCTCGGGCAAGGACAAGGGAAAGTCTAAGATGAAATGATGAGAGTTATTTATGTAATAAGTATATTTCTGCATATGATATAATGTAGCGATAAACGCTAAGTTTAAGTTTCAATTTATTAAAGGTTGTAAAGACTTGGGACTTTATTTTGAATAAGTATGTAATAGTTAATATTATTATTATTATTATTGTTAGAGTTACTTAGATAGATGATGATGTATGTTGTATCGTGAGCACCATGTCCTATAATCGATGTTACATGGATTTGGGGGCGTCACAGATTGGTATCAAAGCAATAGGTTATAAACCTCAGGTGGAGAACCTTAGACTATAACCTTAGGGAAGTTAGTGGAGATAATAAGGAGACGAACTCACGTAGAGTTCTAGGGGTTGTGTCAAATCTATTTTTTTTTTCTAAAAACAAAAACATCTATTTTAAAATACTAACCGAGTTATTTTTTTCTTGTTTGAAGGATGTCAGGAGAGGAGGAGGTTAGAGATATCCACGTTGTGAGTGAGCAGTTGGTGACAGATGTACCTGAGCCTATAGCTGAGTCAACAGCTAACTCAAACCCAGAGGAGTATCCTGAAGAGGAAGAGGAGCCCGAGGAGGACTCTGAAGAAACACCTGAGGATACTTTTTTGAATGAGTTGATGGATAGGATTACGGAGTTGGATGATAAAGTCCATAAGTTAGAGGAGCTGTATCAGAGGGAGCAGCAAGCTGCAACATTGCTTGAGGCATTGGTGCACCACCTAATAATTATGAATGGTGTGACGCCCCCAAAATTAGGTATACATCACCCATCTTGGGTTGCCAGATATATGGTACAGAATTCAAATACAACTTACTAATACAACTGTCGTGTACAATACGACAAAACATAACTGTGAGTTTGAATACAATTATTGTCTACTAGAGATTATACAAACTCAAAAGGAGTCCTCATTACAATTATTGTCACGCTATTTAACAGAATAGTGAGGACTACTAATGCTATCATCTGGTCCATCACTCCGTTCCCCGACTCGTCCCAGCTATATTATCATTTCCTGAAGAGAACAGTGAAAGAAAGGGTGAGCTCAACTAGCCCAGTAAGAAATATTATGACTATGATAATGCAGAATAAATTATCATTAGCCTTCAACAGTGTTAAACTGATAAAATATAATAAACATCAAGTTTAACTGCAGCGGAACAAGTAATCCATTAGAAGAGTCAAGTAGAGAATAAAATCTACTATCTTCTATGATTTAAAAGGTTTTTCAACATTGTTATCGCTGGGACTCAGCTTAATAAAATAATCCACATCATCGAACCACCCTTACACTACGGCCAAAGATATTCTTTAGTATCACGACCACAATTATCCATGCACTACTGGCCAAGAATATTTGTGTATTCATTAATGGTCATGATCATGCCAACAACTGTCCATCAATGCACTACGGGCCAATGAGGACTTTTACCACATCATTTGTAACATTACGGTCATGATTATATCGAATAATCCCTGGTCATAATCATACCAAGTCCATCTATGCACTACAGGCCACAGATGACTTTCAACATTTTATAAACATGAGGATGATGACAATGATATAAGAATTCAATAAAACAAGTTCAAGAATTAATTTATCCAAGAATTAACAACGTCCAAATTGTCAATATGATACTGCTTTGTAGAGTAAAATTCAAGAATTCTTAGAAGAATATTTTCAAGAAAAGATACTAGATGAAGTGCAAATATCAAAGATATTCCACTAATTTCATTGAGTATAGAAGTCAAAGTTTTAACCAACTGAGTATAATAAAGAATGGAATAACAAAAGAAATCACCACACATGCGATAGACCGCACAGACAGGTTATTCCAACAGAATAATAAATAATGGAACCAGGTCCGGCGTAAAACGAACAGACAGGATATTCCAACAGAATAATAATAAAGATGGAACCAGGTTCGGTGTAAAACACACAGACAGGATGTTCCAACAGAATAATAATAAAGACGGAACCAGGTCCGGTGTAAAACACACAGACAGGATGTTCTAACAGAATAATAATAAAGACGGAACCAGGTCCGGTGTAAAACACACAGACAGGATGTTCCAACAGAATAATAATAATAAAGAAGGAACCAGGTCCGGTGTAAAACACACAGACAAGATGTTCCAACAGAATAATAGAAGAATGTCACCAAGTATAGGGTAGACCGCGTATACAGGTTATTCCAACAGAATAATAAGCAATGGAATAACAACAGTTCTCTTCATGAATAAGAAAGAATAACACCCCTTACCGTTTTAAAGAAGAACTGAAATAAAGAAGTAGTTAAGTAGCAGAATACTTTTTTTCTTTCTCTCTATAGTTTCTCTCTCTAGAGTTCAGTGAATTCGTAAGAAAATAATGAAGGAATGAGCTTCTATTTATAGGAAAATAGAATGCATACTAACTAATCCATGAACAGTCCAGATTAATTTACTTTAATCTGACGGTTCATATTTAAAGAAAAATCTTTTAAATAAAATATAATATATTCTATTTATATAAAAAGATTTTTACTATGCAAATACTATGCAAAACACTATGCAACACTATGCAATACTATGCATAATAAAATATAATATATTCTATTTATAGAATAACTTTAATAAAGTATTCTGTTTTTATATAAAAAGATGTTTCTGTTTTATTACGTTAATAATACGAATAAAACAAAACTTCATTATCGCTAACTAATTCATATTATTAATTCATAATAATTGAATCAATTTGAGTGACTTCTCACATAAGCATTAATAATCAATACCGTGTGCTACTATGCAACCACACGTATTACTGTACTTTTACTACCGAGTAGTTCAACAGGATCAACGGTAAAACTTCCGCCGTTATTTTTAATAAAATATTTTTGTCGTTTTCTCAATCCGACAATAATTCTATTGTGGGGTCCACTAATGATCGTACCGTCGTACGGATATTTCCTGACAAAAAGAATATTCCCCGACCAAACGAATATTTTATAACAACTTGCTTACTTTCCAAAATTTATAAATATTACCCCCAACTATAACATAATATCAATTTCACTCCATAATATTCAAAAATAATATTTATAGAAAATTCATCTTTATTCATAAAGTTGGGATTTTACAATCCCCCCTTCTTATGAAATTTCGCCCTCGAAATTAGGGTACGTACCTAGTATGTCGAAGAGGTAAGGATACCTTGATTTCATTTCAGATTCTAACTCCCAAGTCATTTCCTCAACATCGTGGTTTCTCCACAAAACTTTGACTTGAGGTATAACCTTGGTGCGTAGAATATGTTCCTTCTTATCTAAGATTTGAACAGTAACCTCTTCATACGTCAAATCTTTCGCTATTTCGTCCGGTTCTAACTCAATAATGTGGTTCGGGTCTTCCACATATTTACATATCATGGATATGTGAAAAATGTTATGAACACGAGACATACTTGGCGGTAAAGTGAGTCTATAGGCCACAGTTCCTACTCGATCGAGGATTAAAAATGGGCTAATGAATCGAGGATTGAGCTTTCCTCTCTTTCCAAATCTTGTAACTCCTTTTCACGGAGTAACACGTAACAACACATGATCTCCTATATCGAATTCCACGTTCTTTCGATGAAGATTAGCATAACTCTTTTGTCGATCTTGTGAGATTTTTATACGTTGCCGGATCGTTTAAATCTTTTTCGTAGTCATACGTACCAACTCTGATCCCAACAACGTTGCTTCACCAACCTCATCCCAGCATACTGCAGAACAACATTTTCTTCCATACAACGCTTCGAATGGAGCCATGCCAATGGTAAGAACTTGTCCCAACTTCCCTTGAAATCAAGGACACAGAGCCTTAATAGATCTTCAAGAGTTTGAATAGTCCTCTCTGATAGTCCATCCGTCTGAGGATGATATGCCGAACTAAATCATAAATCTGTGCCCATAGCTTTTTGTAAACTAACCCAAAATCGTGAAGTGAATCTTGGGTCTCGATCAGAAACTATGGATACTGGCATACCATGCAGTCTTACAATCTCGTTTATGTACATACGAGCAAGACGTTCAAGTGTATAAGTTTCTCGTATCGGTAAGAAATAAGGAGACTTGGTCAATCTATCAACAATGACCCAAATCGCATCTATGCCTTGAGAAACTTTGGGAAGACCGATAACGAAATCCATGATAATATGCTCCCACTTCCATTCTAGAATTTCAAGTGGTTGCAATGGACCTTTTGGTACTTGATGCTCCGCCTTGACTCGTTGACACGTTAGACACCTTGAGACAAATAGCGCTATCTCTCTCTTCATATTGCTCCACCAAAATGTATGACGAATATCATGATACATTTTGGTACTCCCAAGATGGATTGCAAACGGTGTGTTATTCTCCTCCAACATAATTTTATACTTTAAATCAGGGTCGTTAGGAACACAAAGTCTAGAGTTGACTCGAATTATTCCTTCATCATCGATTCTTGCTTCCGGCATAGCACTTTCTTCCTCATACGCATCAGCTCCAGGTCTGTAGCTTGAGCAACTTTAACTTTATCAATTAAAATCGGTTCTACTCGTATATTCGCCATCATCACATGGGTCCCTAGAATTTTTAACTCTATCTCCATCCTTTGCAAGTCACACAAAATGGGCTTTTGTGTTGTCAATATTGCACTTGTACCCGCATATGATCTTCTACTCAATACGTCAGCTACCACGTTCGCTTTTCCAGGGTGGTATTGGATGGTATGATCATAATCTTTCAACAGTTCAAGCCAACGTCGTTGTCGCATGTTGAGTTCCTTTTGAGTGAAGAAATATTTGAGACTTTTATGATCCGTAAAGATCTCCACCTTCTCCCCAAACAAGTAATGCCTCCAAATTTTAAGTGCGAAGACCACAGCTGCTAACTCTAGGTCATGAGTAGGATAATTCCTCTCATATTCTTTGAGTTGTCGTGAGGCATAGGCTATGACTTTTCCATGTTGCATGAGAACACATTCTAACCCTTCGCCCGAAGCATCACTGTTGATGACAAATCCCTCTGAACCAGATGGTATTGTCAGAACAGGTGCTAAAATTAGTCTCCTCTTGAGTTCTTGAAAACTCTTCTCACATTCCTCGCTCCAACCGAACTTTGTATCTTTCCGAGTCAGCTGAGTTAGTGGAGTAGCGATTCGAGAAAACCCTTCTACGAATCTCCGATAATAACCAGCTAAGCCGAGAAAGCTACGTACTTCGGTCACTGATTTAGGTTGTTCCCAGTTTTGAATAGCTTCAATCTTTGCTGGGTCAACAGATATTCCATAACTTGATACCACGTGCCCAAGGAATGCTACTTCCTCAAGCCAGAACTCGCATTTCTTCAACTTGGCATAAAGCTTATATTCACGAAACTTTTGGAGTATCAGTCTCATATGTTGCTCATGATCTTCACGACTTTTGGAATAAATAAGGATGTCATCAATAAAGACGACCACAAAGTGATTCAAATATTCTTTGAATACTCGGTTCATCATATCCATAAAGGCAGCAGGAGCATTAGTCAATCCAAAGGACATGACTAGGAATTCATAATGCCCGTACTGAGTTCTGAAAGCCGTCTTTGGAATGTCATCGGATCTAATCTTCAATTGGTGATATCCGGAACGAAGATCAATCTTTAAAAAGAATTTAGCTCCTTGTAACTGGTCAAACAGGTCATCAATACATGGCAACGGGTACCTATTTTTGATGGCGACATGATTCAACTCCCGATAATCAATATAAAGTCGCATACTCCCATCTTTCTTCTTCACGAATAGAACAGGAGCACCCCAAGGAGAAGTACTAGGACGAATAAAGCCAATGTCTAACAATTCCTGCAATTGGGTCTTTAACTCCTGAAGTTCAACAGGAGTCATTCCATATGGGGCTTTAAAAATGGGTTTTGTACCGGGTTCAAGGTCGATACAAAATTTAATTTCACGCTCTGGGGGTAGGCCAGGAAGTTCTTCAGGGAATACGTCAGGAAATTCATTAACAATAGAAATATTATTCAAAACTGACGTATTTTTGTTTAGATCTGTGACATGAGCTAAGAAAGCTTGATATCCGTTTTTCAATAAACGAATAGCTTTATGGCTTGAGATGACATTGATTGATTTTAATGGTTTGGTCGCTTGAATTCGCATAACAGATTGGTTAGGAATATAAAAGATAACAACCTTACGAAAATAATCAATTTTAGCATGATGAGTAGTTAACCAATCAATCCCTAGAATCACGTCAAATGCAAGTATTTTCAATGAAATAAGATCGACACGTAATATGAGGGTACCGATTTGAACTAAACAAGACTTATAAACAGTGGATGTAATGAAGGTTTCTCCCAATGGAGTTTCCACAGATAAGTCAAAGTCTAATTTCTCCGGAGTCAAATTTAATCGTTGAGCGCAAGTAGGAGAAATAAAAGAATGGTTAGAACCGGTATCAAATAAGGTATAGACTTCGCTAGAGTTTATGATAAGCTTACCCGTGATGACCTCATTCGGGTTCTTTTCTTTCTGGGAGGTCACTACAAACGCTTTCCCTTGCACTACTCGCTTTGACTTTTCTGGGACAGCCTTTGGTGCCTCCATCCTAGCTGAACTTGTCTTCGGTGAACGATAAAATCGGGCTAGGTAACCTTCTCTTCCACAATTATAACATGTTTTGGACGGCATCGCGCAGTTTGGACTGATGTGTCCCTCTCCTCCGCATTTGAAGCATATGATAGGTGGTCGTTCTCCTTCCTTAACAATGAGTGCTGGTGCTGACGTCTTTCTATCATTGTTGAATCTCCTCTTCTTGAAATGTCCATTCTTATTGTTTTGACCCTGATTACCACCGAAGTGGTTACCATTTCTGGCCTGTTGATTCCCTCCACGCTTGTTGTCACCGCTTCGATGACTGCTCTCACTGGTATTATCAATTTGTCGGCTGTTCTCCTTTAATTGCGTTGACTCATTATCGCGCTCTACTAACTGAGCCCTATTTACAACATCTAAATACAAACATAGTTTATGAGAAATAAGATGTTGACTTATCTCAGGTTTCAAACCTCGCAAAAACATTCGCGTCATTCGCTCTTCATTATCCACCAAGTGGGACGCAAACCGGGACAACTCAGCAAATTTATCCTCATACTTCGACACGGTCATATTATTTTACTCCAGCTTGATAAACTCCACCTCCTTCATATGACGAATACTCTCAGGAAAGTACTTGTCGTTGAATAGCTCTTGGAACTTCTCCCAAGACATCTTGAGTGCGTCAGGCTGGGTACGTTTTACAGATTCCCACCAGTAATCTGCCTCTTCACACAACATGAAGGTGGCGAAGGGAACCTTTTGTTCCTCGGAGCATCCCAAGATATCAAATATCTTGGTGATCTGCTTTATCCATGCTTCCGCCTTAAGTGGTTTTGGCTCTCCTATAAACTCCGGTGGTCCCAGCTCCTTGAACTCTTTAGCAGTGACCGTCCGAGAGTTTCCAGTGTTTCCACCTACATTCTCATTTCCTGAAGAGAACAGTGAAAGAAAGGGTGAGCTCAACTAGCCCAGTAAGAAATATTATGACTAAGATAATGCAGAATATATTATCATTAGCCTTCAACAGTGTTAAACTGATAAAATATAATAAACATCAAGTATAACTGTAGCGGAACAAGCAATCCATTAGAAGAGTCAAGTAGAGAATAAAATCTACTATCTTCTAAGATTTAAAAGGTTTTTCAACATTGTTATCGCTGGGACTCAGCTTAATAAAATAATCCACATCATCGAATCACCCCTGCACTACGACCAAGGATATTCTTTAGTATCACGACCACAATTATCCATGCACTACGGGCCAAGAATATTTGTGTATTCATTAATGGTAATGATCATGCCAACAACTGTCCATCAATGCACTACGGGCCAATGAGGACTTTTACCACATCATTTGTAACATTACGGTGATGATTATACCGAATAATCCCTGGTCATAATCATACCAAGTGCATCTATGCACTACAGGCCACAGATGACTTTCAACATTTTATAAATATGAGGATGATAAAAATGATATAAGAATTCAATAAAACAAGTACAAGAATTAATTTATCCAAGAATTAACAATGTCCAAATTGTCAATATGATATTGCTTTGTGGAGTAAAATTCAAGAATTCTTAGAAGAATATTTCCATGAAAAGATACTAGATGAAGTGCAAATATCAAAGATATTCCACTAATTTCATGGAGTATAGAAGTCAAAGTTTTAACCAACTGAGTATAATAAAGAATGGAATAACAAAAGAAATCACCATGCATGCGATAGACCGCACAAACAGGTTATTCCAACAAAATAATAAATAATGGAACCAGGTCCGGCGTAAAACGCACAGACAGGATATTCCAACAGAATAATAATAAAGATGGAACCAGGTTCGGTGTAAAACACACAGACAGGATGTTCCAACAGAATAATAATAAAGACGGAACCAGGTCCGGTGTAAAACACACAGGCAGGATGTTCCAACAGAATAATAATAAAGACGGAACCAGGTCCGGTGTAAAACACATAGACAAGATGTTCCAACAGAATAATAATAAAGACGGAACCAGGTCCGGTGTAAAACACACAGACAGGATGTTCCAACAGAATAATAATAAAGACGGAACCAAGTCCGGTGTAAAACACACAGACAGGATGTTCCAACAGAATAATAGAAGAATATCACTAAGTATAGGGTAAACCACGTATACAGTTTATTCCAACAGAATAATAAGCAATGGAATAACAACAGTTCTCTTCATGAATAAGAAAGAATAACACCCCTTACCGTTTTAAAGAAGAACTGAAATAAAGAAGTAGTTAAGTAGCAGAATGCTTTTTTTCTCTCTCTATAGTTTCTCTCTATAGTTTCTCTCTCTAGAGTTCAATGAATTCGTAAGAAAATAATGAATGAATGCGCTTCTATTATAGGAAAATGGAATGAATAGTAACTAATCCATGAACGGTCCAGATTGATTTACTTTAATCTGACGGTTCATATTTAAAGAAAAATCTTTTAAATAAAATATAATATATTCTATTTATATAAAAAGATTTTTACTATGCAAACACTATGCATAATAAAATATAATATATTCTATTTATAGAATAACTTTAATAAAGTATTCTGTTTTATATAAAAAGATGTTTCTATTTTATTACGTTAATAATACGAATAAAACAAAACTTCATTATCGCTAACTAATTCATATTATTAATTGACAAAAATTGAATCAAACTGAGGGACTTCTCACATAAGAATTAATAATCAATACCGTGTGCTACTATGTAACCACGCGTATTACTGTACTTTTACTACTGAGTAGTTCAACAGTATCAACAGTAAAACTTTCGCCGTTATTTTTAATAAAATATTTTTATCGTTTTCTCAATCCGATAATAATTCTGTTGTGGGGTCAACCAATGATTGTACCATCGTACAGATATTTTCTGACAAAAAGAATACTCCCCGACCAAACGAATATTTTATAACAACTTGCTTACTTTGCAAAATTTATAAATATTACCCCCAACTATAACATTATATCAATTTTACTCCATAATATTCAAAAATAATATTTATAGAAAATTCATCTTTATTCAAAAAGTTGGGGTTTTAAAAATGGGGATCTGGCTGACAAGCTGCGGACATCAGACCAGAAGGCAGATAGGTTGAAGGATGAGAAAGAAGCTATTAGAACCCACTTGGGGCATACCATTAATGGGTTGGAGTCAAGGATACAGAGTCTTCAAACCGACAAGCAGATCATCACCACATTATGGGGAGATGAGAGGAAAGACTGTGTTCGGGCCAAGAAGCTAACTGGCGAGTTAGAAGGAGAGGTGAGAGATAAGAAGGTTAAGATAGACAAGATGAAGTACGTGTTTAAGTCATCACATGGAAGGTTCGAGCATAGGGTGCATTATTTTCCAAGTGAGGAGCACCGGTCTAGATGTGTTATAAGCCGATGGCTGGTACTGGAGATAGCGGATGAGGAGCATGAAGACGCCATTAGGTGGGGCTTTTAGTTTATTATGGTGAACTTTTACTACTAGCGTATAGAACACTTATCTATGAATAAAAATCTTTATTTCGGTTTTTACCAAGTATGTTGGTTTAAAGTGATGTAAATGGCTTAATGTCATAAGACGATGAAATACCTTGGGTGTTATGTTTATAAATAAATATGCTTTTATTTAAGTATGTGATGTGATGATTAAGTTCTCTTCTTATGAATGATATATTCTGTAGAGTAAGTGATAAGATAATAACATTAAGTTCATTTTAAACAGATAAATGGCTAGAGGAAGACGTCGTCAAACACCCGAGGGGTCAGGCGGTAATGTTGGGGATCTGCTGAACCCTATGCAGCAGTTTATAAACATGTTAGCGGGGGCACTTCGGAATCGAACCCCGAATGCCAATAACCCTCCAGTGGCCCAAGTGGCACACTTCAAAGACTTCAAGAGCGCGGGATCCCCTAAGTTCAAAGGAACCACTAAACCCATCGAAACTCAAACTTGGGTCAAGGAAATCGAAAAGGCGTTCCCTATCGCCCGAGTAGGTGATGATCAGAAAACAATCTTCGCCACTTACATGTTGAAGGTTGAAGCTAACTTCTGGTGGGAGGCAAACCAGACCAGGGCTGGACAAGGTGTGATAACTTGGGAAGGGTTTAAGAAAATCTTTTTCTAGAACTATTTTCTGGTTAGTATATAGAGTCGCATGGAAATGCGATTCTTGGAGCTGAAGCAAGAAGACAAGAAGGTACCTCAATATGCCGTAAAATTTAACGAGCTGGTGAGGTTCGCGCCTCACCATGTCGACACTGAGGAGAGAAAACGAGGAGGTTTGAGCAGGGTCTCAAACCATGGCTATATAGAAGACTCTCGGTGTTACAGACGCATAGCTTCGCGACTCTCCTAGAGAAAGCTATAATCACTGAGGGCGGAAGTGAGGCCCTGATGAAATTTAACAAGGAGAAAAAGAAGAATAATGAAGGAGGGAATCGTGGGGAAGGTAGCAGCAATAGTGGTACAAACAAGAGGAAGTGGAATAATAATAACAGTAGCAGCAACAATTTCAAATCGGGAAACGCTGGGGGAAAACCGTGGGAAGCAAAAAAGAGAACTGAGGCATGCAAGGAGTGTGGGAGGAATCACTCGGGGGCATGTGTAAAAGGAAAGAATATTTGTTTCAACTGCGGGAGGGGCACATCTCTCCCAATTGCTCTGCACCAAAGAGAAATAGATGCTTCAACTGTGGAGCATTGGATCATCAGGCAAGGAATTGCCCAAATAAGAGCATATCAGGAGGAAATGGAGGAAGGGGACCAAGCGGTGGGAATCTCACGATTAATGGACCACCAACTCAGAATCGACCAACAGCAAGGACTTTCAACATGACAGTTCAGGATGCGTTCGCATCCAAGGACATGGTTTCAGGTATCATTCCGATCAATGATATATCTGCTTACATATTATTTGATTCGGGTGCTACTCGTTCCTTCCTATTGCATGAATTCTCCCAACGATTAAACTTACCCCAGGAAGAATTAGAATATCCTATGAACATAGAAGTTGCTAATAAGGAAATAATTTATGTTAGCCATGTCTATAGAAATTGTGTTGTAGACATCAGGGGATATAAGTTACCTGTGGGTTTAATTCCAATTTAATTAGGAGAATTTGATGTAATTCCAGGAATGGATTGGTTATTTAACCATGAAGCGGTGATAGATTGCCAAAAGAAGTGTATAAACCTTATGACTCCAGATCAGTCTAAGGTAGCGTTCTATGGAAGTAAGTCGTCGAGACACTCAAGTTGTATGACGATGATGCAAGCGAGGAAGTTACTAAGAAAAGGATATATAGGATATTTGGCCCATATCGTCGATACGCAGAAAGTAGGGATAGAGATGGGATAGATAGTAGTGGTGGACGAATTTTCGGATGTATTTCCAGAGGAATTGCCAGGACTTTCGCCGGATCGAGAGGACGAATTCGTTATAGATTTAGTACCGGGAACGGCACCGATTTCAAAAGCCCCTTACAAAATGGCACCGGCGGAAATAAAGGATTTGATGGTACAGTTGCAGGAGTTATTAGATAGGAAGTATATTTAACCGAGTGTGTCTCCTTGGGGAGCACCGGTTTTATTTGTGAAAATAAAGGACAAATCGATGAGACTATGTATCGACTATCGAGAGTTGAACAATTTGACAATTAAGAACAAGTACCCGTTACCTAGAAAAGATGATCTGTTTGATCAGTTGAAGGGAGCGAAATATTTTTCCAAGATGACTTGAGGACGGGATATCACCAGTTAAAGGTGAGGAAGGAAGATGTACCTAAGACAGCATTCAGGACTCGTTACGGTCACTACGAGTTCCTAGTGATGTCATCCGGGTTAACAAATGCGCCAACAGCGTTTATGGACATGATGAATCGGGTATTCAAGCAATACTTTAATAAATTCGTAGTTGTGTTCATAGATGATATCCTGATCTATTCCAAGACTCAAGAAGATCATGCTGAACACTTAAGGTCAGTGTTGGGGGCGTTGAGGAAAGATAAGTTATACGCAAAATTCTCGAAGTGTGAGTTCTGGTTGGAGAAAGTTCAATTTCTAGGTCACGTGATCAACAAGAACGGAATTTCTGTGGATCCAACGAAGGTGGAAGCGGTTCAGAATTGGGAACAACCAAAGTCACCGACTGAAGTAAGAAGTTTCTTAGGACTGACAGGCTATTACAGACGGTTTATCCAAGATTTTTCAAAGATAGTGGGAACGTTGACAAACTTAACGAAGAAGTCGGTAAAATTTGTCTGGAAGGAGAAGTGTGAAGGGAGTTTTAAGGAACTCAAGAAAAGACTGAGTGAAGCACCAGTGTTGTCTTTACCTGACGATACAGGTGACTTCGTGATTTTCAGTGATGCGTCACACAAAGGATTTGGCTGTGTGCTTATACAACATGGTAAAGTTATTGCGTACGCATCGCGTCAATTAAAGGATTATGAGAAGGGATATCCTACCCATGACCTGGAATTGGCGGCGATAGTATTTTCCCTAAAGATATGGAAGCACTATTTATATGGTGTAAGGTGTGAAATATACACGGACCATAAAAGTCTGAACTATATCTTCACACAGAAGGAGTTGAATATGAGACAGAGAATATGGTTGGAGCTTATAAAGGATTACTATTGCGACATCTTATATCATCCTTGAAAAGCTAACGTGGTAGCGGATGCGCTAAGCAGAAAAGGCAGTGGTAGGTTGGCAATGCTAACAGCTCAAGAGGAGTTAATTAAGGAGATGGTTGGATTGGAACTCGAGATAAAAAGTCTGAGGGAGCCAGAGGGGAAATTGTTCGCAATGGAGGCTCATCCGAATCTATTGGAAAAAATCAAGGAAACACAAGGCAGCGATGAGGAATGTGTGAAGATGAGGAAAAGAATTTCAGATGGAGAAGAGCTTAAATTCAGTATGCGTGGTGATGAACTATTAAGATTTGAGAAGAGAATTTGGGTGCCAGCGGTGTTTGAATTAAAGGAAGAAATCTTGCAGGAAGCTCATAGCTCAAGTTACTCAATCCACCCGGGAAGCACAAAGATGTATCAAGATCTTCGCCAACATTATTGGTGGCCCAATATGAAGAGAGAAGTCGCAGAGTACGTCAGCAAGTGTTTAACATGGCAGCAAGTCAAGGCGGAACATCAGAAACCGAGCGGGTTACTTAAACCTTTAGAAATTCCATAATGGAAGTGGGAGCATATCACGATGGACTTCGTGGTAGGACTTCCAACTACGCAGAAGGGTTATAATGCAGTATGGGTGATCGTTGATTGATTGACCAAGTCAGCGCATTTCTTGACAATCAAGATCAGATATACCTTGGATCAGTTGGCAAAGCTTTACATCAAAGAGATTATTTTTAGGAACGGGGTACCTGTATCAATTGTGTCAAATCGCAATCTGCGGTTCACAGCAAATTTCTGGAGAATTTTCAAGAACACATGGGAACGCAACTGAGGTTGAGCACGACGTATCATCCTCAAACAGATGGGCAGAGCGATAGAACTATTCAAACGTTAGAGGACATGTTGAGAGCATGTGTTATGGATTTCAAAAGAAGTTGGTATGACCACCTACTGTTAGTAGAATTTGCATACAACAATAGTAATCACGCAAGTATCGGTATGCCACCTTATGAAGCTTTATATGGAAGGAATTACAGAACGCCATTGTTCTGGGATGAAGTGGGAGAACGACCATTGTTAGGGCCAGAATTGGTGCAGCAAACTACAGATGTGATGAAAATGATACGAGTAAGACTAGTCACGGCTCAGGATCGACAGAAGAAATATGCAGATCAACATCGGTAACAACGAGACTTTGACGTCGGCACTTATGTGTTTTTAAAAGTGTCGCCTTGGAAAGGGAAAATGAGATTTGGGAAGAAGGAAAAACTTAGTCCCAGATTAATAGGACCCTTTAAAGTGTTGAGGCGAGTGGGTGAGGTAGCTTATGAAATAGCTTTACCTTCGGAGTTAGAACATATACACAACGTGTTCCAGGTGTCGACGTCGGGATTTTGAAATGTCCCTTTCCGTTACTTGTTCTTTGGTGTTCTCATTTTAGGTGAGATTTTTTGAAAAAATAAGTGAAAAAGGTCTGACATGTATAATGTCGACGATGGGACTGTTAAGAGTCGCCAGTTGGTTTTTTAAATAGTTGTACCAACACAACCGACAAAAAGGTTTGCACATTGACCCAGTGATGTGGCACTGCTATACGGGTCGATGAAACCGAGATTCGTTTAAAGTCCGGGGACTTGGTTATGTGGGGGGAAGGTGTTAGGCACCCCCCGACATCCGTGTTACCACAGTGACCGCCTCTTTTCAAGAAACCATTATTTGAATATGTGTGTGTGTGTCGGCCAATGTGTTGTTTATTTCAAAGTGGTACGAGGCCTCGTTCGCACCTATATACATAGGGTTTGAATTTATGTAACAATTCAATTTTAAGCAGAATATGGCAGTGATGTTTTATAAAGAAGGTTTTTTTAAACCCTGATGCTCAATAGTAATTGAGGCCTTTTGCACTCCCATTTTATTCCGTATTCGGCTTGATTCATTTTATTTGACGGCTGCGAGGCATCCGTATGAAAATAATGTACAACATAATGCCGACTTCCTCGTGGGTATGTAAACCATCTGAGGAAATTCAGACACCGCAGAAAAATTTACAAGCTACTTACAGCTGAAAATGTCCATCACGGGAACCGAATCTAGATCCAATGGGATGAATCTTTGATCACATGATTCCTAGGCTCACATGATATCGCAATTTGTATGAAAGCAGTAAGCAGGTATATATATAAAAGCGGTAAATATATATATACAAACATGATCACCAACCACGAATCAGCTTCATGGGGGATCAGAAATGTAAATAAAGCTGTTCAAAGCTATCAACCGCCACGGAGGAAACTCCAGGCGGGACAAAACGTAAAGAAAGCTGTACAAGGCGATCAACTACCACGAATGAAACTCCAGGCAGGACGAAAATAAATAAATAAATATATATATATATATATATATATATATATATATATATATATATATATATATATATAAAAGCATTAAACGCACCGGATGTAAAATCCAGGCTCATCGAACGAAATTCGACCACAGTTTATATATATAAGTATATATATATAAATAAAAGCAAGTAAACGCACCGGATATAAAATCCAGGCTCACCGAACAAAGTTCGATAGCAGTTCATATATATAAGTATATATATATAAAAAAGCAATTAAACGCACCAAACCGAAGTTTAGGCTCATCGAACAAAGTCCGACACACAGTTAGTATATATAAGTATATATATATATATATTAAAGCAATAAACGCACCAGACTGAAGTCTAGGCCCAACCGAATAAAATTCGATACACAGTTCATATATATATATATATATATATATATATATATATATATATATATATAAATATATATATATATATAGGAAAGCAAATAAACGCTCCAGACCGAAGTCTAGGCTCAATCGAGGCATAACTCGATAATGTTAGTCAATATATATATATATATAAATATAAATATACATACTGGAATGAAACCACGGACCGAAGTCCTGGCAAAAGCAAGCAACACGACTCTCAACGTGTAGAAGGGTGTGTGCAAAGATGAAGAGAAAGACTCTAAAGTGTGTAAGAAGGCTTACAGCTGACTGCTAAAAAAGGCTTCTATATCTTTAGAGTGAATAAACACTGGCTTTTGTAGATACAAAAGGGGTTGTATGTGAGCTCACAGGTGTTTAAGAGTGGGAAAATACACTGTATGGCGAGTGTGGAGCAAGTTCTGCAGGGTTTCCCCGTCGTTTTCTCTTGAAAAATCAGCACCCCAAGCCTCTTATTTATAGGCAAAAGGTGTCGCAGGTACACCTGCTGCAGCCGCAGGTGTACCAGAGGCGGGTCTGGTTGGCCCGATTTGGTCGGGTCGGGTCGTCTCGAAGTACGTGCAAGTAGGCACTGTAATGTCCACTCAGTTTCTCAGTAGTGCAATCCGGGTATCCGTTTGAGGTATAAAGGACCTATTTCGGACCACCGTTGTCGAGAGTTTGTACGATGGCATGGGATTGGAGTTTGTACGAAGTCTTTGAAGATGGGTCGGTGCCCTCCGGTCTTCAAGCTTCAACTTTCATCCGTTACCCCGCACAATAGTCACTCGGGATTGATTAGCCTTGTGGGACGTTGTTGCGTAGAGATGTCGAGACGAGGTGGCGTGGCATCGTTTTGGTCAGATGACGATGTTTCCCCTTACCGGTGTTATTGTCGGGTTGGGTTGATAAAGCAGACGTTGCTCAGCTTCGCTGGGATTGGACTGCTGCAATTGGTTGAAGGTCCTCATTGTCATCCTTGAGGTACATCTGTCTTCCCGATGTCATCGCCGGGCTGATACAGTGTACCTCGTTGTGAGCGCCGAGATTGAAACTGGTCGCACTTGCAACAAGTATTTTCGGGGTTAGTGCCGAAACTGCATTCCTTGGGGCTATCACCAAGGTTGGAGGTTATTCCCATATTTGGGGTTGAGACTGGATATCTCGGGGTTATCTCCGAGATTAATTGGTCTTCTCTGGTGTATGTTCCGGTATTGATCTGCATGCCTCAGGGTTCTCCAAGATTAGAATGATTACTCCCAGATTGCGATCCGGGGTTGATGCTAAACTTCCGGTAGTATTCGGTACGGATCTGGACTGTCTTTCAGGGTTCTCTCATAAAAGACGAATTCAAATTGTCTTTCAGGGTTCTCTCTTAAAAGATGACTATGTCCTACTGCAACGTTGGTGACAGTAGTACAGAAAATTTTGAGTGTCTACAGATGCCCCTCTTTATCATACTCATGCATGGCGATGCATGGGTAGGATAAAGAATTCTAGACACTTGAAATGCAACAAGATTAACATGGTATTATGGATAACAACATGATGCAGATGTATGATGCATGTGTACGGGGTTGTAGCCCAACACGCTGGGGATGATTGCTGGTTCCCTATTGCTTCAACTGGGGACTGGCAATGATGACCAGATTTGATGTGTAATCTGAATCTGTCAAGATGTTGATGTTGGAGTTATCACCAACTTCCTGGATAATGACTTGATCCTGAAGAGGTACCTCTAATGTACAAGAGATCTATGGGGATAAAGCTTAATCTGTTTGAGGATGTGTATAACATATTTCATCATCAATCCTCATTGATGACAATCTCCTAGTTTGTATCGTCAGGACATGTCTGGGTTCTGTTGGGTTTACTGCCAACAGCAAATGATGTCAGGGATGCCTGACCTTCGTTGACGTGTATTTCACCGACATGTGAATCAACGGCTGAACTCCCTGTGGGGAACATTGTCAAGGCTGCTTGACTTCCATTGTCGTGTGGATCAACGGAGCATTGCATTGTGACCCCCGTCGGGGACTGACGTTGTAACCCCCGTCGGGGACTGACGTAGGGTAACAACCCAGAGTTAGAGGCATCGGACCTGTATAAGGTATTGCAGTATGTGATTAGTTACAACTGGGATCATTGGTAGGGTATACCTTGTGTTCGGGTGACTACCAATGAGCGATGTACAGATTCAAAGTATCATCGGAGAAGACCAAGATTGTATGTAGTCCGTGAGAACTCTGTTTTAACTCGAACTGGACCGAGCCGGAGGGGCGGGACCCTCATAGAGGAGCCGCAGGTACACCTACTACAGCCGTAGGTGAGGTTGCGGCCAGGCGTGATACATATAAACCAGCAGCCTGCCTTCACAAATTATTTTTAACTTATTTCGCCTAGAGAAAACCGCGAGCCATCTTCAGATCTGCTGAGTTCGGGCTGCTTTCTGCAAGTTCTGTCACCGTACAAGTGTTCTACACTATCCTGGTAACATATGCCTGTATTTTCTCTTGTTTCTGTCCGTTAGATTGTGAGTTATCGCACGAAATGCATCTAAACACATAGTAGTGATTATGTATGCACAAATGAATTGATAAATAATATTCAACATAGTAAATGTTAGTATTAAACCATGCTGAACATAATGATGTGAAAAAATTTAACTTTTGAGACAGTCAAATTGGCACCTTTTTCTGCTATTTTTTGTCCTATTTGAGGTCCAATGAGCAAAAGGTGGAAAGGCAAAGTACTCCTAGCATTTAGGTTGGCCTTATGCACGATGATTTTGATTTTTAATGCATATATTATGTATATGACTTTGGGGCAGGTGTGCTACTGAATGGCCACCTAGACATGCCTATGTGCATGTGGATAGTCCTATTTTCAAAGGGGACTATAGCAAAAATTTTCCAAAATGTAGGCATTGAGTAGTCATGCATTTTAACTCTATTGTGATAAAGTAAATGGATGTATGCATATAGTCATAAATGCATTATAGAAAGCTCCAGGTAAGGAAATACCACACCCTTTCTGAGGTGATTTGGAGACTTATTGTCCAGATATTATGCATTCGGATCAGCCGAGTAGTTCCCATAGGACCACTTCTGGCGTACGGCGGAGGGCTTCTAAAGTGCCTCGTCCCTATTCTGTCAGACAGCCTCGTCGGTTGGTGGAGACTGTGATACATCCTGTCCAGGTAGATGTTCCAGACATTGAGGACGAGGAGGCAGATATTGAAGAACCCGCTCCTGCTGTACATGTCCCTCGCAGGGAACTTCCGAGCATTCAGGTGGTGAACCCGGAGTTGTTGGGTGATTTGGGCAGACACCCATCGATGTATTTACATGCTAACGAGGTATGGTGTTAGACTTTGCTTTTCCTTCTCTCCCATTGATGAGGATTTAAAGGATTCTGATGTAGACCTGCATTTCATGCAGGTTCCCAATTTTACACAGCCTCAAGAGAACTGGTTTAGCATCCACTCCACGTATCAGGCGCTTCATCCTGACTATAGAGCAGTAGTGCATGAGTGGGGATTTGGGGCATTCTTCTCCATCCTTCCCCGTCGCTGTCCCTGGGGTTATCTCAGGGCTTTATCTGAGCGGTGGTTTCACCAGACTCAGTCACTCCACTTGCTGGATTGTGAAATGATGATGACGCCTATGGATTGGCTATTCATCATAGGCGTAGAGCTTGGAGGGGATCCAGTGCCTTGCGTGGCGAATATTACCCCTACTGCCGTTAGATCCTTATTAGGAGTTTCGGCATCGGCACTCAAAAGCAGGACCGTCCGTTCAGGTCCTTTGAGCGTAGATGTTGTGAGTGGGCTATTGAGTGAGCCTATGTCTGATGATATCAGGATCAGGGATCGCGTTCTGCGGCGATTGTTCCTGATGATCATTCGAGGCTGCTTCATAGAAGATAACTCTTCCACGGTATCTTTCGCTTTGGTCAGTGCCACGCGCGATGTGGACCGTATTGGAGAGTACGATTGAGGCTCTTACACCCTTGCCTATTTCCTCCGGGGCATGCGCATGCACTCACAGGGATTGACCGAGGCTTGGTTAGAATTTTACCCATTTCTGCTGGTGAGTACTTCTCTTGTCTTTCCCATTTATAAGTTTAAGAGTGTTTACTGATAGCAGATATTTTGCCATTGTGTTGGCAGTTCTGGGCCTATGAGAGGCTCCCATGTTTACGTCCCGTGAGTGTGTTAGGTTTAGACACCTATCCACGAGGACGACAATGGCATCATTCTATTTTCCCAGAGGTACCTGTAGCAAAGGAATTCACTCACTGCCGTATGCAGCTGGAGTTGTTGACAGCTGACACCATCACATGGCTTCCCTATTCTGGGGAACACCTGACAGTGGGTTTTGAGGATGGATACCCGACTGGAGTCGAGTATTTTATTTCCACCAGGAGAGTTCCACTCTTCACAGATGGCGGATGGGAGCTCTATTTAGGAGAGCGTGCTATCAGGAGCACCACAGGGGAAATTCATATACCGATCTTGCCTCCTGCCAGGCGTCATTGGCCTGTATCACAGTCACCCGCCAGTCAGATCCCATTGTTGGGGATTGACGGTTTTGATTTATCTGAGGGTCCATGTACTCGGGAGATATTCCAGCGTTGGTGGCTTCCTCGTACTATTGGAGCCCAGTCTCGCGCCACATAGTTTATGGGGGAACATGGTTCCTGGATCATTGGTGATGACTGATTGGGTAGCTTGTGTTCGAGCTCCGACCCATATGACCCAGATTGATAGCTTGACCCGTTAGTTAGATCGAGAACATATATTCATTCGGCATTTGGGCAGAGATCCAGCAGAGGCGGAGTCATTTGTTCCTTCCAGCTCAGGAGCTAGCCCCTCGGACGACCCATTCGGTTTTGCCGACGCAGATCCTCCCCTTTATAGGTCTGGCATCCCTGTTGATAGAGATCTAGTGACTCAGGAGGAGTTACATCAGGTGGACAGGATTGATGATGTGGACATCGACACCATTGTCTTTTTCTGATGTATTCTCGTTATATCTTTTGATAGGCCTCTGATAGATATTGGGTGGCTGTGCCCCATTCTCGCTATATCTTTTGATAGGCCTCTGTTAGTAGTAGGGCGTCTGTGCACCATTTCCCTGTATTTGTAGCTTTACAGAGCTGATGTATTAGATGATGATATACTTAGGAATGTATGCACAGTCTTTTCCATTCCCTATATCATATTGCCATCCATTATCTGTTATGCATGTATCATGTTATGCATATGTATGTATGTCCAGAGATATTTGGCATTGACCCCTGGATGATCTTATGACACGGCCCACACAGATGTCTTCTTCGACAGTTAGCCGTATAGAGCATACCCCCCCCCCGTCATTGGTGGTATCGGGTATGCGATCGTGGTACGATAGTATGTCACCACCAGGCAGGGTGACTATAGATCTGTTACTGCAGCATACCATGACCCTTTTGGTATTTCAGGTTTCTGCAGGATTTGTAGATGGGATGCTAGAGCGTTGGCGACCTGATAGGCAGGTATTCCATTTTGGCACCCATGAGTTGACTCCTACTCTGGAGGAGTATGCACGTTTGACGATGCTGCCCCTGGACAGACCTTACGTGCATTTGGCTCTAGGAGACATGAGTAGACGATTCATGACTCTCACAGGATTGAGGCGCAGAGTAGTGCAGGATGAGCTGACATCTGGCCATGTGATCTCTCAGCGTTTTCTATATGACAGATTTGGCATGGAGGACAGCTACTCACGACATTCCGGGGATTTCACCGTGTCGAAGGATCATTGGCGTCTAGCCAGAGTTAACGTACTGATGCTATGTGTACTGTCATATGTGTATATGCCGCAGTATATGGATGAGATAGATATAGGCGTTATCATGGTCGTGAGAGCTCTCAGGGAGGGTCGTACCATTATACCTATTATCTTAGCAGAGACCCTGCGGTCGGCATCATATTGTTGCACGTATCCTACAGGAGTGTTCACTGGGAGCTCGGTCCTTCTGTATGTGTGGTTCATGTCACACTTGAGACCGATTGGTACCCTTAGACGACATGGATATTGGTTTACCCATGAGGTAGCTATGTCTTACTCCTTTCAGCCATCGAAGTGTACAGATGCTCAGTCTTGGTCCGCATTTTTGGCAGACATCAGAGATCCATTTAGCATATTGCTGTGCTCGGGGCTTCACTCACCATACAGCTTCATTACACATGCTCCGGACATGGATTTCCTCCCTCTGGCTGGCTTGCGGGGTGTGACTACTTATCACCCATTAGCCGTGATGTCGCAGTTCGACCAGTTCCAGGATTTTCATCCTTTCACAGGGGCGACAGGTCAACGTTCAGCTGCTCGATACCTCTCAGCAGAGGACCGATCTCGTGTATACGCTTGTTGGGACCATCGTGAGATAGTTGCTTTTTCAGTGAGCAGTCCAGGTTATTCCGCAGAGTATTCTGACTGGATGGAGACAGAAGTTTTATCGGCTGCAGCAGTATCTGCAGTGCCGGACAGTGATGTAAAGGGTGTGGAGCCCGTGGAGGACATCGATACCCATTTCGATGAGCCCGCTGCTGGGTTGCCAGTATTTCTTCTAGATTCTCCCAGTACTAGTACTTTTGTGATTCAGCACTCAGCACAGTATTTGGAGCAGAGTCTGCATCTGATGACCTTTGAGAGAGATCAGGTTCGATCTATGATGTCGACTGCTCTGCATGTGAGAGACGCCGCTCTATTGGAGAGAGACGATGCATTGACTCGTAGAGATTCCGTTATTATTGAGCGGGATGAGGCCAGGTTAGCCATGGACGCAGCGGTAGTTGAGCGGGATAGTGCTATATCTGCTCGGGATGTAGCCCTCACAGATAATACTGCAGCGAGGTCCCTTACCACTGGTATAATCACAGAGATGAGCGCTTACATTGATGAGCATATGGTCATCATGCAGACGGCTTCTGATCTATTAGGTCGAGTGGATACTCTCATGTAGGAGACCATAGATTTACCTCCTTCTCCTGAGAGGGACGCCATGTTGGGCTTGTTAGCTCGCCTATACCCGGACCCGTAGATAAGCTTGTATTTACCTGCACAGACGAGCTTAGCCATTTTGTCATGCACAGTCTACATTGTATATATCAAACAGCATTATATATGACAGGGAAATATATTTTTGGATCACTTCCCTTTTAGATATGCCTTGCTATTTGTTTGATATTTTTCCTGCTGTTTCAGGGCTTGTAATCTTGATGTATTCTGAATTCCTCCTGAACGGATGGAAATTGAGTTGTCTCTGGATATTTCAGAATGGATCATTGATCTATATGTATCCCTACCATCTTTGGTGTCTTGGGACTGGTTTCTGTATGGAAATGTGGAGAGGAGTATGGCTTTCCTCTCTGAGATTGACCGCACCACAGATGGTCGCAACACTTCTATTCAGGAGAAGCCTAGTTAATTCCACCTCTTATGGTTTGGCGTTACTCTTCAAGGTATGACCGCAGCTTAGATGGTCGCCGAATCTCCTATTTGGGAGGAGTTCCGGTAATCTCATCCCTTTGGTCTGAAGCCAATGAAATGTAGTGATTGAAGGACGATCCCAGTACCAGTTGACAATGGTTTGTGTTTTGGTAGGGGTGAGACCGCACCATAAATGGCTGCCTACGTACTCCTATTGAAGAGGAGATCAGGTCTGCGTAGTTCGAACCTTGTGTAAGAGGTTCAATGCAGTAGATGGCAGAACTGGTGTAGAGATATTTTTTGTGGTTTTTTTTTATAAGAAGAAGGGTAGGAATGTTTTTGTTGTTTTTGTTTTATTGCGACCGGGCCATATGAAATGGTTGCCTACGTACTCTTATTGAAGAGGAGATCAGGTCGACGTAGTTCGCCCCTCAGGGTGAGAAGAGAAAGCGTAATCCCATGTGCAGGTCAGAGTGCGGGGAGGAGAAAGTTTAATCCTAAGTTGAGGATAAACTGCAGGGGAAAACTTTGATCCCAGGTCTGGGTAGCCAAACTGTAAACGTAAGAGGTTCGATCCACGGTGGGATGACCTATTTGATATGAGTGCAAAGGAAAGCCAGGTTGTTGGCTTGAAAGGTATGTTTCCCTGAGGGGCAAAGTGTGGAAAAGTTGTATGTGGTAAAGGGTTAAAAAACCGGAATGACTGGTGACCTGATGATTATGCACCAGGGTGTTTGCTTGATGGTAACTTCAGACATAATACCGTTTCACGATGTCCGAGTTGATAAGTTATGGAAATTCATCGCCGTTCATTTCTTGCAATCTGAGAATGCCTCCTGTCAATACTTCTTTGACAATAAATGGGCCTTCCCAGTTAGGAGCGAATTTTCCTTTGGCTTGATCTTGGTTATCCAGGATTTTCTTCAAAACCAAGTAATGTTGCTTAAATTGCCGTAGCTGGACTTTTTTGTTGTAGGATCTGGCGATCCTCAGCTGATATAACTGACCATGGAAGATAGCCGCGGTTCACCTTTCGTCTATTAGAGACAATTGGTGATACATGTTTTGTACCCATTGGTCTTCATCCAACTGAGCGTCTATCAATACTCTGAGGGATTCCATCTCAACTTCTATAGGGAGCACTGCTTCCATCCCATAGGTTAAGGCATAGGGGGTTGCCCCGGTGGAAGTACGTATGGAGGTTCTGTATGCTAACAGAGTCAGAGGCAATATGTCAGGCCAATCTCTGTGGTTGGCGGCCATCTTTTGCATAATCTTCTTGATGTTTTTGTTAGCTGCTTCAACAGCACCGTTCATCTTTGGACGATAGATGACAAAGTTGAGATGTTTGATATGGAATTTACTACATAATTCCTCCATCATTTTGTTGTTGAGGTTCTTAGCATTGTCCGACACAATCACCTCTGGTTGTCCATATCGACAAACAACATTGTTTCTGATGAAAGCGATGATGACTTCTTTAGTGACCCTAGGGAAGGAGGATGCTTCTACCCACTTGGTAAAGTAGTCGATCATGGTGAAGATAAATCGATGACCATTACTGGCTTTGGGCTCGATGGGCCTGATAACGTCCATTCCCCACATCGAGAAGGGCCAAGGTGAACTCATATTGTGGAGTTCCCGTGGAGGGGCGTGTATAGCATTTCCATGAATCTGGCACTGATAGCATCTCTTGACATGGTCATGGAAATCAGCTTTGAGAGATAGCCAATAATGTCCCGTCCTCAGGACTTTCTTGACAAGGAGGGGGCCACTCATGTGGGAACCACAGACTCCACCATGGATTTCATCCATGAGCCTTTGGGCTTATCTTTGTCTAAACACCTGAGGAGACCTAGTCCTGCATCTCTTTTGTAGAGCGCATCTCCACTCAGGTAGAATTTCATTACAAGTCGATGGACCCGCCTTTTCTCAGTCGGGCCCGCCTCAGCAGGTGTAGATCCATCTCATAGATATTCCTTGATATGCTGATACCAAGGATGTTGGATGGGAGGTAGCTCATCCGATACTTCTCCAACGTAATTCCCGTAGGCTGGGGCCTTGTTCAGGGAAATGGTGACGCTTGGCAAGTGTTCCTTATCCAATATGCGAATTAAGGAGGCCAAAGTTGCTAACGCGTCCGTGAAATCATTCATATTACGAGGAACATGTGGAAAGGAAATTTCTTCAAACTCCAACGCCATCTTTAAAACCTGCCGATGGTAAGGCAACAAGCGTAGTTCCTTGGTTTGATACATTCCGGTGGATTGTCTGATTACCAACTCTGAATCTCCAAGGACAGTTAACCGTCTGATATCCATTGAATGGGCAAGTTTTAGCCCCATGAGACAGCCTTCATACTCAGCCGTATTATTGGTGCTGTCAAACTATAATTTGACGGCGACGGGATACTGCTCCCCCGTATCAGATACTAGAACTGCTCCAGCTCCAGAACCTTCCATATTAACAGCTCCATCAAAATACATCTTCCATGACTGGCGCGTATTGTAAGACCCCAACTTTTATAAATTAAGACCCCAACTTTGAATATTATGGAGTTAATTTGATATAATGTTATAGTTGTGGGTAATATTTATAAATTTTACAAAGTACGCAAGTTGTTATATAATATTCGATTGGTCGGGGAATATTCGTTTTAACAGGGAATATTCGTACAGCGGCACAATCATTGGTGGACCCCACAACGGAATTATTATCGAATTGAGAAAACGACAAAAATATTTTATTAAAAATAACGGCGGAAATTTTACCATTGATATTGTTGAACTACTCGGTAGTAAAAGTATAGTAATACGTGTGGTTGCATAGTAGCACACGGTATTGATTATTAATGCTTACGTGAGAAGTCACTCAGTTTGATTCAATTATTGTCAGTTAATAATATGAATTATTTAGTGATAATTAAGTTTTGTTTTATTCGTATTATTAACGTAATAAAACAGAAATATCTTTTTATATAAAACAGAATACTTTATTAAAGTTATTCTATAAATAGAATATATTATATTTTATTTAAAAGATTTTTTTTTAAATATGGACCTTCAGATTAAAGTAATCAATCTGAACCGTTCATGCATTAGTTGCTATGTATTTTATTTTTCTATAAATAGCAGCTCATTCATTCATAATTTCTTACGAATTCATTGAAACTCTAGAGAGCGAAATTATAAGAGAAGTTATAGAAAAGTATCATGCTTCTTCCCTACTCTTATATTCAGTTTATTTTACGATAAGGATATTATTCTTTTGTATTCAAGAAGAGAACTTCTGTTATTCCATTTCTTTATTATTCTGTTGAAATAACCTGTATACGCGGTCTACCCTATACTTGGTGACATTCTTCTATTATTCTGTTGGAACATCTTGTCTGTGTGTTTTACACCGGACATGGTTCCGTTTTTATTATTATTCTGTTGGAACATCCTGTCTGTGTGTTTTACACCGGACCTGGTTCCGTTTTTATTATTATTCTGTTGGAACATCCTGTCTGTGTATTTTACACTGGACCTAGTTCCATTATTTATTATTCTGTCGAAATATCCTGTCTGTGCGTTTACGCCGGACCTGGTTCCATTATTTATTATTTTGTCGGAATATCCTGTCTGTGTGTTTTACGCCGGACCTAGTTTTATTATTTATTATTCTGTTGGAATAACCTGTCTGTGCGGTTTATCGCATGCATGGTGATTTCTTTTGTTATTTCATTCTTTATTATACTCAGTTGGTTAAGTTTTGACTTCTATACTCCATGAAATTAGTGGAATATCCTTGATAATTGTGTTTCATCCAGTATCTTTTCATGAAAATATTCTTCTAAGAATTCTTGAATTTTACTCCACAAAGTAGTATCATGTTGACAATTTGGACGTTGTTAATTCTTGGATAAATTAATTCTTGAACTTGTTTTATTGAATTATTATATCATTGTCATCATCCTCATGTTTATAAAATGTTGAAAGTCATCTGTGGCCTGTAGTGCATAGATGGACTTGGTATGATTATGACCAGGGATTATTCGGTATAATCATGACTGTGACACCCCCAAATCCAGGTTCTCTAACCTCAGATTTGGTGCTCACGATCTATCATCATCATAAGTATTCTATAACTATTACGAAATAATAAACATAAATTGTTTATTATAATAAAGTCTCATAACACGGTCCCAAGGTCTCCACAACCTTAACTTTAAATACACCATTTATCATACAAATAGTTTACTTAAGAAATTCCATCAGATAATAACTAAATTGACATTCAGTCTAAATTACTCCTGGATCTTACCCTTGCCCTTGTCCTTCGTGTTGGATCCTTCGGGCTTAACTGAAATAGATGTCATGATATAGCAAGAGTAAGCAACTAATTTGCTTCACAAGTTTATATAGATAAAGGAGATATATCATGACTTAGAAAGAAATATTGCGTTCAATGTTCAACAATAATATAAGATTGTGAAGGAACATGAATTAATAATCAACAATTGAATATTCGATAATTGAATAACATGAACTGAGTGGTTTTGAATAACCATGAACATTTGCTAAGGTGCTCAGTGATTAAACTGGACCTCTTAATAAGTTTTGGTATTTAAGGGGATCAGCCTTTCATACATCGTGATTTATGCATAAACACTTAATAATCCGGCATTGATATCATTCCTTAATCAAATTCGTCCTTTTCTCAGTCAAGAGTTCTTACTATATCAATTTAATAAGAACAGTTATTTAAAACACATTTGATTTAACAAATTTAGACATGCTTGATCTAGCTAATACAATTAGCATAGATCTATTTCATAAACAGTTCATAAATGAAGAACTTTAATTTAATTCACAGTTCAATAGCAGTAGAACGGAATTCAATTGCACAAAGTGCGAATTTCAATAATCAATATAGACGTGAATAATCATAACATGCTTTGAAAATAATAACTCGAGCTTGAGTTAGGAAACTTACCTCGATCGTAGGTTACGGTTACGAAATTAAATTTCTATCTACTATGCAGTTAAATTATCTTCCTTTGAGAGACCTATAAATTAATCTTTCAATTAGTCAAAGCATAACATTAGATTATGTAATCACATAGATATTATACATTACATTTAGTTCTTATAAACATTATCATGTCTAGATAGTGTTACTATTAATTAACGACTACCTTTAGTTCACATAATATTATTAACTTAGATAATATTTAATTCACCTTCTAGTATTATTGGTTTACTAATAATACTTTCATTCACTTACTAATATTATTATTATCTTAGTAATATTTCAATACCTTACTAATATTATTAATCCTCTTAATAATATTTTAATCATGCATTAATATTATTACCATAATAATATCTTACTTATGCTTTAACATCATTAATAAATTAATAATACTTTCAATCATTTACAAATATTTTATTCACTTACTAATATTATTAATCATTTAATAATATTTTATTCATTTACTAATGTTATTATATTTAATAACATTTTATTTAATCTCAAATATTATTATTTAATAATATTTTAATCATTTAATAATAATACTTTAATCTAATATTATTAATTTTTTAATAATATTTTAATCTAGGATTAATAACTTAATCTAATATTATTAATTATTTAATAATATTTTAATAAAATTTTAATCTTAATATTTTTATTTACTTAACAACATCATATTATAATATTATTAATATTATAATAATATTCCAATGATTTACTAAACTAATAAATAATTTATTCTAATTGCTCATCCTTTATTAACCCCTTATTTAATATCCATAAAAGGTCATAAATAATATTTATTATTATAAATTACCAACATGCCCTAAGATAGTCATGATATAATATATTATGAGCATTTAAGCATAAAAATCACATTTTTCTCATTAAAGACATCATTTAACCATTTATTTCTTTTTATTCATAATTTAACCATTTTTAGAAAAAATAACAAACTGATTTCAAAAATTCTCAACTTTTGGATTTTGACAGAATATAAACACACAATGATCTCCTAATTTTTCTGGAATTTTAGAAAATAATTTACTATTTTTAAAGTGTCTAAAACACTCGAATCTTGCCCCATTTTTCATAAATTGAGTTTTGCTCAGAAAACTCTGAAATTTTCAGGGTATGCTCTCGTAACATATATCTAAGCTACTGTAAAAATTTCGGAATTTTCCAGTGTATACACAGTGAGACATTCGAAGGTTAATATTTCAGAGTCCTTTACGGAAATAGTCATTACGCACAATATATAACTCAAAACGTGTCCGTTCTTTTTCCTGCATGTACATAACTTCTCAAGGTACCTCTGTGATTTTTTCCAAATTTTTAAAAGACAAGTAACTAACCAAAACAGCCTCATGAAAAACGGATCAGTAGCTAATTTAGGGTTTTCAAAGCCTCAACATGCAAAGCGGACTGTTTTGGGAAAAATAGTCTCAAAAGTTTCAAAATTTACTAGATTTGTGTTCTACCACTTGGGTTTACTACATAACTCATGTATCTAGTACCTCCCTTCGACGGATCATAATTCCAAGTTGTAAAACTTGAGTTACTCAAGATTTAGTGGAAGAAAAACAAGAGTTTTCACCCTTGGAGAACATATACTCATTTTCTTCCTCTAAGTCTTTGATCTAACACTCAAGTTACTTAGTTCCATACATGATGATATGTAGAACTAGTGTATCTTGAGTATTTGTACATAACCCCATCAAAACTCAAGCTAGCAAAACAAAGTAAAAAAAGAAGATGAAGGTAAGTTATACCTTGACTTAGTTGCTACCTTTCTTGATTTTCCAAAGTAAGTAATATACTTAGGAGGCATGAACAACTAGCACTCTTATCTCTTCTCTCTATAACCAAAACCCTCTCTCTCTTTTCTCTCTATGAAGTTGGCTAGCTTGGGAGCAAAAGATAGAAGAAGAAGATGGAGAGAAAATGAGATGTTGGAAGAATGAAATGTGATTACAAAATGAAATGGGTAATTCACTAATAATCCTCCCATAACTATTTTGTTGTCCATTGGGTAAAAACTTTGTATTATTATTTCCATTAGGCTAGACATGATTAAATGTGCATAATGGAGTGGCAACCAATGGGAGCTTGACAACATTGTCCTTGTGTTTAATAATTCTACTAATGGACAAGTTAGCTTAATTATTCCACTTAGGATCCTCTAGCCCATAATATCCTCCATTTAGCTTTTATTTTAAATGCCCAATTTTGATTAATCAAATGTCTAGAATACCCCTAATCAAGTGGGCTAAGTATTGGATTGTGTTTTATTTCTTTTGGGCTTCTCCTTTAATTGTTTTGGGCTATATACTAAACATAGTCTAGCAATTTTAATAATGTTACCCAATTTGATTATTTAGGGCTTCCATTTCCAATCATAAGAAGTTTAATTACTTATACATGTGACTTTATCTCATAACCTAATTAGATTTACAAGAATTAGGTTTAAAATTATTAGTCGCTTGAAATACTATGTTTACCCACTTAAGTTAGTATACATATTAAATACTAACTTTTCCGTATTACCATAACCCTTAGGTTATTTAATAGTCTTACCTAATGTATAATTAGGTTACAAAGCTTTCATTTTTAATGAAATCTATAAATGTATGTATCCATAAGTATAGTATATATGTTAATTACCACATGCACCACTTCACATATGTGGTCACATATTAAATCCTTATATAACACAAAGTTAAAAAAAATCGATAATGTACATACATATATGGTGACTTAAAATTCACGGTTATTACAATGACCGTAATAAATAATGTGGTAAAAGTCCTCATTGGCCCGTAGTGCGTTGATGGACAGTTGTTGGCATGATCATGACCATTAATGAATACACAAATATTCTTGGCCCGTAGTGCATGGATACTTGTGGTCGTGATACTAAAGAATATCCTTGGCCATAGTGCAGGGGTGATTCGATGATGTGGATTAATTTATTAAGCTGAGTCTCAGCGATAACAGTGATGAAAAACCTTTTAAATCATAAAAGATAGTAGATTTTATTCTCTACTTGACTCTTTTAATGGATTGCTTGTTCCACTGCAGTTAAACTTGATGTCCGAATGATAGTATTAGCTAGTAGTCCTCACTATTCTGTTAAATAGTGTGACAATAATTGTAATGAGGACTCCTTTTGAGTTTGTATAGTCTCTAGTAGACAATAATTGTATTCAAACTCACAGTTATGTTTTGTCGTATTGTACACGACAGTTGTATTAGTAAGTTGTATTTGTATTCTGTACCATGTATCTGACGACCCAAGATGGGTGATGTATACCTAATTTTGGGGGTGTCACACGTATTGTATTGATGTTGTTGTTGTACTGTCATTACTCCTTCATTAGGGAAATATGTTTCTAAGGATTTAAAATCCCCTGAAGGTGAGGCGGCCAGTTGATCCGCAATTCCTTGACCTTTGATGGACTTTTGAGTCACATATACGATGTCAAATTGTTGTAGGATCAACTGCCATCTGGACAGTCTGCAATTTAACATGGGTTTGTTGAACACGTATTTAAGAGGATCCACGCGGGATATGAGATGGGTTGTGTGACCATGGAGATAATGTTGTAACCTCATGGAAGCCCACGCTAAAGCACAACACGTCTTTTCGATCAGAGTGTACTTGTATTCACTGCTGCTGAACCTTTTTTTGAGGTAATAGATATCTCGTTCTAGACCTCTATCGTCTTTCTGACCCAACATGCAGCCCATAGCATTGTCACTTACTGACAGGTACATGAACAGGGGCACATCATCCCTGGGTGGTACCAAGACGGGAGCTTTGACTAGCTGTTTCTTAATTGTAAGGAAGGCATTCTGGCACTCATCATTCCATTTCATGGAGGAGTTCTTCCTTAATAGCTTCAAGATTGGCTCACAGATTGCTGTGAGTTGGGAGACAAATCTACTGATGAAGTTGATTCTTCCCAAAAATTCCCGTATTTCCTTCTCTGTCTGAGGAATGGGCATTTCCGTGATGGCTTGGATTTTGGCAGGATCCAGCTCAATCCCTTTGTGGCTAACTAGAAATCCTAGGAACTTGCCTGATTTAACACCAAAGGCGCATTTAGCTGGATTCAACTTCAAGTTGTACTTACGCAACCTGTTGAACAACTTTTTAAGATGGTCTATATGGTCATCCTCCTTCCGGGATTTGACAATGATGTCATCCATATAGATCTCAATCTCTTTATGCATTAAGTCGTGGAAAAGAGCCATCATAGCTCGTTGATAGGTAGCTCCGGCATTGATGAGGCCGAATGACAACCATCTATAGCAAACAGTTCCCCAAGGAGTGATGAAAGCAGTTTTCTCACGATCTTCCTCAGCAACCATGATCTGATGGTATCCAGCAAAGCAATCAGCAAAGGAGTACATGTCATATTGCGCAGTATTGTCAATGAGAATGTGGATAAATGGCACGGGAATGCTGTCTTTTAAGCAAGCTTTGTTCAAATCCCGATAATCCACGCAAACTCGCACCTTCCCTCCAGGTTTAGGTACGGGTACGATGTTGGATATCCACTCAGGATATGTAGATACCATGATGATACCAGCTTGGAATTGTTTCACAATTTCTTCTTTCACTTTTAAGCTCCACTCAGGTTTTAATCGCCTGAGTTTCTGCTTGATTAGCTTAAATCCCTCTTTAATAGGAAGGCGATGAAGAACAATGTCAGTGTACAAATCCATCATGTCTTCATGAGACCAAGCAAACACATCCTGGAACTGGGTTAATAGCGTAACCATGTCATTCCGTTTATTTGGGGTAAGGTCTGAACCAATTTGGATTAACTTAGGGCTTTCTAAGGTTCTGAGATTGAAGAAAGTGGTTTGATCAAGGTTGGGTTTAGGTTTGTCTTTGACCCATTCTTGAATTTCTGGAGGCACCTCAATGTCATCCAGTGTATCCATCAAGGCTGAATTCATCTCTACAACAAAGGTACAATCCCTGTGTAGGAAAGGCATCGTATCCGCAAGTACAGGCACATCTAAATTCAGAGTCCTGAAACAAAATATGCTTTCACTTAGTATATATGAAATGTGTTTGATCATACACAGTGTTAGCATATACTGGAAAAATAAACTGCTAGTACTGTACAGCAAAGTAAGTAGTTATTATATCTACAGGGCAGAAAGAGTTTCTGCCCGCTTTACCCTTGACGACCAATGCAAGGAATGTTGTTCCAATTAGCAAGAGCGAAGTCCGGGTGAACCGCGGTGATGGATGGATTGTCATCATCCTCCCTGTCCCGAATGATGGCCATTATGTCTGGGCAATCATCGTCTGGGGTGTATCGGTTGGTATGTTCATCATGAACAATGATGCGCATGCCCGACATCATACGGACAACGTTCTCCTTGATTCTCCGCTCCTCTTCTTCAATTGCGGGATCTAGAGTAACTATTTTCTTTTCCTCCACCGGTTTCGGCTGAGGAAATAACATAGCCATGACATTGGCTGGCACCTTTACTGGAGGTTGTGCGAACTCAGAGCTTGAAGGCGAAGATAAACGCCGTATGGTTGAGGTTGAAGGAACCTGCGGATGTTTATGAGGGTTCCTGTGACTAGAGCTGGCAGAATAGCCTAGTCCAGCTGTTCCAGCTTGATTGGTTAAGCGAATAGGGTACTTGATACCCTGGCAATCTTTACCCAACCCTTGTCCTGGCTTATGACCCAATGACATCATTTCTTGAGTAGCCGACATTACTTCGGCAGAAATCTTTGGTTCAGGCAATGGCGCTCCAATAGCACGGTATTGGGTATTGCTTATTTCCAGAGCATAAAAGCTAACCAGCTCAACATCAGAGTTTGCACTAATTACCGGCATGTCTTCGCGTCGAGGAATTTCTGGTTCAGCGTTGACAGTGACCAGGCTATTGTTGATGATGTATTTCAACTGTTGGTGCAGGGTGGAGGGGACTGCCCCTGCCATGTGAATCCACGGTCGTCCTAAGAGCAGGTTGTATCCCGACTCTATCTTGAGCACATGGAAAGATACGCAGAATGTGTGAGGACCAATTTCGATTGGTAGCTTAATTACTCTGACCGAGTTACGGTGGGATTCATCAAATGCTTTGATGATAGTATGGCTACTTCGAATTCGATTGGGATTGATATTCATCTTCACCAAGGTAGCGTATGGACAGATATTTAGAGAAGAACCTCCATCTATTAGAACGCCGGCCACATATATCCGGAGGACAAGACAGCAATGTGCTTTGCAATGATCGGTCCCTTCGGATGGTATGTCGTCATCAGTGAAGGATATCACATTGTGATTGAAAATGTGATCAACCAGATGTTGAAACTTTTCCGTGTCAACTGATGTAGGGAGATAGGCTTCTTCCAAAACCTTTAACAAGATCTTCCGGTGATTCTCGAAAGTTAGGACCAGGTCCAGAATTGATATCTGTTGTGGAGCTTCTTTCAAGCTTAAAACCACCGTAGCCTCGTTATGACCCATAGTGTGGAGGAATTTTTCAATCTTTTCCATAGGTATTTTCCCCTTTGATTTGATGGTAGGCTTCATCACCCGTTGGGGAAGATACAGTGGATTGTCCTTCGACACTGCAGCAGTTGTATGTGAGGTCGATCCTTCACCTTCTCCATAATTCCATGGAACTTGGTGCAAGCTAACAATAGGATATTGTGCTCTGCACGGTATGTTGATTGGCTCGGGAGCGGCCACTTTCAAAGGATTGTTGTTTCCTTTGAATTGAATTATTGGCATGACGAGTGATTGATCAGCTTCAGTAGATATGACGGCTACCACACTCTTCCATTTAGTGGGACCAGCATTCTTACTTGCACTTAACACCGTATCGTCATCTGCCAGACACAGTACGCCACTGTCAATTAAATTTTGAATAAGGTGGCGGAGTGCCCAGCATTCTTCTGTGCTGTGACCACGAGATTGGGAGTGATATTGACATATTCCCTCAGAGTTGTACCGTCCAGAACGGGGGTTGATTGGAGGTAGAAGGGAACTGATCCTTCCTTCATTGATTAACATATGAAGTATTTCCTCCATAGGTTAACCCAAATATGTGAATTCCCTCTTGTTGGCGAAATCCCGACGAGCTTTAGCATTTGCTCTCTTCGTCACTTTGTCTTCCAGCATTTCATTTTCTGAAAGGGACGAGGGAATATTCATAACAATAGGCAGGAGACTGGAATGCTCCTGGCTAACTAGCTGGCGAGTTATTTGATGCTGGTAAGTCACCAGTTCCGCCAATTGTTCAATTTGTTGGCATAGAGCTTTCATTTTTCGTTCCATTGTGAACTGGAACTTAGCATAATCCCATTTGTCATCACCGTCTTTGGGGGCCTGGGAAGAATCACAGCTAAAATTGGAACTCGGTCCACTGCTCCAATTAATCATATTAACTTCTTCTTCTTTGTGCTGAGGAAGAGGGTTATCTTGTACATGAGGTTGATCGGGTTTGGTGACTACGATCTCCCCGTTGTCTATCAGGTCCTGGATTTTGTGTTTCAAGGCCCAACAATCTTGAGTATCATGTCCAGGTGCCCCGACATGATAAGCACATTTCCGAGCAGCATTAAAACCCCTTCCGTTAGGGCTGGCTGGTGGAAGCAGATGCGTAATCTTCTTTTGTGTTGTCAGAAGATTAAGAATATTCTCGAGGGTATCCCCTAAGGGTGTGAACACTCGAGGGCATTTGGCTTCTCCACCTTTTGGTATTGGAGGGTTCACAGGTTGTGATTGAAAGATAGTGTAATTTCTCCTTTGAATAGGTATATTTTGATTGCCTTTCTGACCCTGTAGTATCAGGGAGACATCTTCCTTTTTCTTTTTATGGACCTTTCGAGGGTTATTACCATAATTTCCAGACTGGATGTGATCAGCAACAGCCTTGAGTGCAGATAGGTCTTGAATTTTTCCCAACTTCAATCCCATTTCAGCCATCTCTCCATGCTTGACCATTTCAGAAAATGGTTTGCTAATGCCGGCTAACACTCTCTCATAAAAAGGAGCTTCTTATATGTCTATGAAGGTCATGACCATCTCTGCTTCGGTCATGGACGGACTGACTTGGGCAGCCAGACGACTCCACCTTTGGGCATACTCTCTAAAAGACTCATTGGACTGTTTCTGGATCTTGGTAATTTAATACCGATCAGGAGCCATTTGAGTTTGAAAGCTGTATTGAGTGAGAAAGGCATGTGCTAGCTCTTCCCAGCTGTGTATTTTGGAGTTGTCTAATCTTGTGTACCATGAATGGGCTTCTCCAGTTAGACTCTTTTGGAACAAGTGCATTCTGAGTTTCTCATCCTCTGTATAAGATCCAAGTTCTCCAATAAATACTTTTAAATGTGTATAAGGATCTCCTAACCCGTCATATTTTTCAAAGTCAGGAGTTTTAAATTTTTCAGGATAATGAACACCAGGAAAAATAAACAGGTCAGCATAAGAAACACTTCCGTGTGATTCAATTCCTTTGATAGTGCGAAGGGTCTCTTTCATTTGGAGGACTTTCTTTTTGATGTCACCATTGTCTGGATCTCCAGTGGGATGGGTAGCATCAGGAATTTTGTTAGTTGGTTCCAACTGTAATTCAGGTATTGTAATAACCGGGCTTCCTCCTTGTGTGGAGGATTCAGCATGTACGGATATTTTCTGACCCTGTGTGGACTGGTGTAATTTTTTGAGTAGAACAGCCAAGTCTGCAATTTTTTTGCTTAATCCGTCTAATTCTTTGCGAGAAACTGGATTAAGTTCAGTCTGGTCGGATGACGACATGATTGACTGTAGGCCCGCAGCCTTTTTGGACTTTGAACGGGTAGTAGGCCCGATTGACTCCCTGCGAAAGACTTACATAGTTTAGTCTTTAGGGAAGGTTAATATTAATATGCAATGTGTTGAGTCCATTTTAGGGATTTTATCCTGCAAAATGGATGTTAGCTGTTTGTAGCATTTATGTATATGTGTACACATTTCTTCATATTTCTCATTACATGGAGATAGATATGGCATGAAATTGTGTAATTGAAATGAGAGCATGTAGAGACTTCCCTCCGTTATGGGTTTATCAAAGGTTGTCCTATCTTAGGTTACTCTCGCGGCTTTTTGGCATGAAGGTTCCCAAATCATTGCAATCTACTTGACGAAAAGTTAATCCGGTCTTTCAACTGGAGCGAATTTGGGTGGTGCCTTTCCTGAGCCTCGGAGAATCAGTCTTCTCACGAGTCCAGTAATCAAACACCGACGGGATAGCCTCCTAGTGGAGGGACCACACAACATACATTCACATACATCGCGTCTCACCGTATGAAATGATGACATGTGCGAAGCACTAATCTCATAAGCAGTTTATAGTGTGAGGCACTAACATCACACGCAGTTTATAGTGCGAGGCACTAACATCACACGCAGTTTATAGTGCGAAGCACTAAATAAGGAAATGCATTCGTACACATTCATCCAATGTAAATGCAACATCCACACACAAGCAGATAATAATTTTGAAAAAATTGTAATAGCGGCTTAAGTCCTCTTACTGGTGTCCCCAGCAGAGTCGCCACCTGTCGGCGTCGAGATTTTGAAATGTCCCTTTTCGTTACTTGTTCTTTGGTGTTCTCATTTTAGGTGAGATTTGTTTGAAAAACAAGTGAAAAAGGTCCGACATGTATAATGTCGACGATGGGACTGTTAAGAGTCGCCAGTTGGTTTTTTAAATGGTTGTACCAACACAACCGAGAAAAGGTTTGCACATTGACCCAGTGATGTGACACTGCTATACGGGTCGGTGAAACCGAGATTCGTTTAGGGTCCGGGGACTTGGTTATGAGGGGGGAAGGTGTTAGGCACCCCCCGACATCCGTGTTACCACGGTGACCGCCTCTTTTCAAGAAATCATTATCTGAATGTGTGTGTGTGTGGGTCAATGTGCTATTTATTTGAAAGTGGTACGAGGCCTCGTTCGCACCTATATACACAGGGTTTGAATTTATGTAAAAATTCAATTTTAAGCAGAATATGGCAGTGATGTTTTATAAAGAAGGTTTTTTTAAACCCTGATGCTCAATAGTAATTGAGGCCTTTTGCACTCCCATTTTATTCCGTATTCGGCTTGATTGATTTTATTTGACGGCTGCGAGGCATCCGTATGAAAATAATGTACAACATAATGCCGACTTTCTCGTGGGTATGTAAACCATCTGAGGAAATTCAGACACTGCAAAATAATTTACAAGCTACTTACAGCTGAAAATGTCCATCACGGGAACCGAATCTAGATCCAATGGGATGAATCTGTGATCACATGATTCCTGGGCTCACATGATATTGTAATTTGTATGAAAGCAGTAAGCAGGTATATATATAAAAGCGGTAAATATATATATACAGACATGATCACCAACCACGAATCAGCTTCATGGGGGATCAGAAATGTAAATAAAGCTGTTAAAAGATATCAACCACCACGGAGGAAACTCCAGGCGGGACAAAACGTAAAGAAAGTTGTACAAGGCGATCAACTGCCACGAATGAAACTCCAGGCAGGACGAAAATAAATAAATATATATATATATATATATATATATATATATATATATATATATGTGTGTGTATATATAAAAGCATTAAACGCACCGGATGTGAAATCCAGGCTCATCGAACGGAGTTCGACCACAGTTTATATATATAAGTATATAAATAAATAAATAAAAGTAAACGCACCGGATATAAAATCCAGGCTCATCGAACAAAGTTCGATAGCAGTTCATATATATAAGTATATATATATATATATAAGAAAGCAATTAAACGCACCAAACCGAAGTTTAGGCTCATCGATCAAAGTCTGACACATAGTTAATATATATATAAGTATATATTTATTAAAGCAATAAATGCACCAGACCGAAGTCTAGGCTCAACCGAACGAAGTTCGATACACAGTTCATATATATATATATATATATATATATATATATATGAAAGCAAATAAACGCTCCAGACCGAAGTCTAGGCTCAATCGAGGCATAACTCGATAATGTTAGTCAATATATATATAAATATAAATATTTATAATATATATATATATATACAGACTGGAATGAAACCACGGACCGAAGTCCATGCAAAAGCAAGCAACACGACTCTCAACGTGTAGAAGGGTGTGTGCAAAGATGAAGAGAAAGACTCTAAAGTGTGTGAAAAGGCTTACAGCTGACTGCTAAAAAAGACTTCTATATCTTTAGAGTGAATAAACACTGGCTTTTGTAGATACAAAAGGGGCTGTATGTGAGCTCACAGGTGTTTAAGAGTGGGAAAATACACTGTATGGCGAGTGTGGAGCAAGTTCTGCAGGGTTTCCCCGTCGTTTTCTCTTGAAAAATCAGCACCCTAAGCCTCTTATTTATAGGCAAAAGGTGTCGCTGGTACACCTGCTGCAGCCGCAAGTGTACCAGAGGCAGGTCGGGTCGTCTCGAAGTACGTGCAAGCAGGCACTGTAATGTCCACTCGGTTTCTCAGTAGTGCAATCCGGGTATCCGTTTGAGGTATAAAGGACCTATTTCGGACCACCGTTGCCAAGAGTTTGTACGATGGCATGGGATTGGAGTTTGTACGAAGTCTTTGAAGATGGGTCGGTGCCCTCCGGTTTTCAAGCTTCAACTTTCATCCGTTACCCCGCATAATAGTCACTCGAGATTGATTAGCTTTGTGGGACGTTGTTGCGTAGAGATGTCGAGACGAGGTGGCGTGGCATCGTTTTGGTCAGATGACGATGTTTCCCCTTACCGGTGTTATTGCCAAGTTGGGTTGATAAAGCAGACGTTGCTCAGCTTCGCTGGGATTGGACTGCTGCAATTGGTTGTAGGTCCTCATTGTCATCCTTGAGGTGTGTCTGTCTTCCCGATGTCATCGCCGGGCTGATACAGTGTACCTCATTGTGAGCGCCGAGATTGAAGCTGGTCGCACTTGTAACAAGCATTTTCGGGGTTAGTGCCGAAATTGCATTCCTTGGGGCTATCACCAAGGTTGGAGGCTATTCCCATGTTTGGGGTTAAGACTGGATATCTCAGGGTTATCTCTGAGATTAATCGGTCTTCTCCGGTGTATGTTCCGGTATTGATCTGCATGCCTCAGGGTTCTCCAAGATTGGAATGATTACTCATAGATTGCGATCCGGGGTTGATGTTGAACTTCCGGTAGTATCTGGTATGGATCTGGACTGTCTTTCAGGGTTCTCTCATAAAAGACGAATTCAAATTGTCTTTCAGGGTTCTCTCTTAAAAGACGACTATGTCCTGCTGCAACGTTGGTGACAGTAGTACAGAAAATTTCGAGTGTCTACACCAGGTTTCAGTCCTACTACCCTATAAGTAGGATTACAAGAATGTCATAGAGTATGAACCTAATCAGTTTGAAAAGGACTTAACCTATGAAGAGGTTCCAGTGTAGATAATTGATAGAAAAGAACAAGTGTTAAGAAATAAGATAATACCTTCTATTAAAGTACTACGGAGGAACCACAACGCCGATGAGGCTAAGTGGGAACTCGAGGAGAAAATGATGAAAAATTACCCTAATCTTTTTGTTTGATCCGTAATGACTCCGGGGACGGAATCCTTATAAGGGAGGGTTAATATAATATCCGAGATTTTCTATGTAATTTAATAATTATCAATAAATGAACTTATGTGAATCACTTGTGTGATTTCATTTATTAGATGTATATGTGTTACGTTAAGATATGTGATGAGATGTATTTAAATGGTTGGTTTAGTTTTATTTAACTATTTAAATTGATTAAGTAAGGAATTAATTCTATTTATTACGTGGGTTGGTTATAAATCATGAACTGGAGTTCGGAGTAGAATTTAGAGACGCGGACTGCGTATTCGAGTTCAGAACGTCAAAATTAGTCAGGATAGACTGTAGCCACGAAAAAGTATCACGGTTAACTTTTTGGTCAAAGTCAACTAGTTGACTTTTTTGAGGAAAAAGTCATCTACGAATTTTGGAGGCTAATTTGATGAAATGGATAGTCCAATGACGTCCGGAACGTCAAATCAATAAGAATTGATATTAGTTTCAAAACGTTTGGCTACGGAGGGTAAAATGGTCAAAATAGTATATTAAACGATTAAATTGATTATAGTAATTTTTTAATAGAAAAGTGCAGCAACCGTGGGGCCCACGTGACAACCAAATTGGGACAAGATAGGGGAGTATTCATATTATAAGGTAATGAGGGGGGGGAGTTATAACCCTTTACAATCCAAGACCTTTCATTTCTCTAACCCCCACCCCATACTAAATTGAATTTATACAATATACTATAACTTATATTGGAGATGGAAGGGTTGGAACATCAATTGGTTATCATGTTTTACATATACTCCCTATCCAAATTTTCTTCCTTTTTGTAAAAAAAATCCTACCGTGAGTGAAGTTGAGAGTGAGAGAGGAAAGAGCTTGAGAGGGTGGCGCATTCTGGAGTATTCAGAAGCTAATCAAGCGAGGAGCATCATTGGAGGAATTCGAGTAAGAGGAATTCATCAAAGAGATAATCCATGAATATTTATTTCATGTTCTTAAGTAAAAATGAGAGAATATGCTTATGAGACTTTTTGCAAACGATTTGTTTTGGACCTTGTGAAGCCATGCTACTGTTAGTTGTTGATATGTGGATGTTAAGAACGAAAGTTCTTGTTTAATCATGCTTCAATATCGTAGAGAATCAAGGAATTATGTCTCGCATGCTAAATATTTGATAATATGACTCAATGATGCTAATTTGATCATATCATAGAAATTTAGTGAGTTCAATTATTGTGAAATGTGAAAACATGTGAGAGTAGATGATCTGGACATTAGGAACAATTTAATTGCCTGCTAGAAGCAAAATCATGATTTTTTTTCAAAGTTGGTTAAAAAGTGTAATCTGTAATTCTTGGGTTTTTCGGAGCCTTGGATTCGTGGTTTATATGACTCGATTAGCATATGTAATAATTTTATAAAATAGTACGTAGTACGAAGTCTAATCTGTCCCAAATTTCGTTAGAATTGGAGTTATAATGAGAAAGTTATGAAAATCATAAGCAAGCATGTTCATAACAAAATCTGCAGAAAATCTGGAATTTCCAAATTTTTTTACAAGTATAGAATCAGTGCTGGCACGTTTTTATATGCAGTTGGTTTTTGGTCTTAGCATGCTAGTTTCATGAATGTTATATTTTTTTTAAAATATCTTATTGTATGAAGTTTATTGTGTCCAAGTATCAGGGTCATATCATCTGTAGATTAGTGGGAATAAAATCGCACAAAAGTAGCTGCAAGAAACAACAATTTGATGTCTTTCTTGGGACTGTTTGGATCAGTCTGTATCGGGGGCATTTTCATCCACTGTTTTGTACTTTAAAAATTCTTGAAAGATTTGGAGTATTAATATAATAAGATATGAAGGTCCTCTAAAAATTTGAAATTTTTTGGCTATACGGTTTGAGAGTTATGAATTTTACGACTAAGAACACTATTTGAAAAGATACCTGAATAACTCTCTGTGTATAAGTCCAACAATTACGAAATTGTTACTGGAAGTACATGTATATAACAGGAGTTAACCCTGAAAATTTCAGAATTTTTGGAGCTAATCTCGATTTATGAAAAATATGAGAATATTTGGTTATTATGGGCTATTTAAAAATAGTAGATGGATTTTAAATATTCCGGGAAAAATATATGTTCAATGTGGGACTATATTCTACAAATCCCAGAAAAGAAATATTTTTGAGACTGATTTGGTATTTTTCATATAAATGATGTTATATGGATAAATGAGTTTAATTAAATATGTGATGTCATAATTATGGAAAATGAGGTTTTTTGACTTGAGACCCTTAAGCATATTTTATGGAGGTTTTGGTTCGAAAAATGTCAGAAATTTATGTTTCCCATATTCTTTTATTTAACCACGTGGCCTATATGTAGCAACATGTTATGTAATTGAATTGTATTTGAATACGTGTGAGTTTAATCGTCTTATTAAAATAAAAGGGAACCATTACACTTCAGTGTTCGAGAACCAAATTGCTTAATGTGACATATGTGAATAGGTTACGTGAAGGGCTAGTAGATAGCGGTAATTGTAGAAGACGTATCAGGCAAGTTTCCTAACTTTATTCACTTTATTGCAGTGAATGTAAGTTCCCTTGACTTGTACAATTTATCATTGTGTACAAGTCTCTTATATTTTAAGTTATAACTTGTACAAACTTATATATAGTGCAAGTTCTATTGATGATTACTCAATTATTAATTCAGTTGTGTATGCTTTAAAGTTCTTAATTATTTATGAACTACTTTCAAGAATGCGATCTGGCCATTTGTTTCGGTTAGATATTATAGATGCGAAATGTTATATTATTTGAACAATTTCAAATTCATTGTAGCTATTTAAGTCTACCAATCCAAATTGCTTTGGTGCGGTCTCGCATGAAACTAAGATGAACAACCCGGATAACGGGGTAACTGATGTCGGACATATAGTCCCATTTACACTTATGCGTTTAAATTTATACTTGTGCAAAATGTAGGGTACAATAGGCTGATCACCTGGAGTACTTGCAGAGACTGTTTACAATATATTTGATTGTTAAACCGTCTGATGGTTTTCGATGAAACAAAGTAATGTTCAAGGTATCTAACACCCCTTAGTATGCTATTGAGAATTCCATAACTCTTATCTTGATATTCCAGTTTATCTCTTGATATTTATTTCAACTGTTGAGAAATATTCATACTAATGCTTTTACTTCTGATGTATGTTCTCAAACTACTTTATAAACTTGCTGGGCAATTTGTGCTCATTCTTGCTTAAACCTTTCAGTTAAGGCTGATAACGTTGAGGGCCCGGCAAGTACAAAGGAAAGTCTAAGATAAATGATGAGAATTATTTATGTAATAAGTATATTTTCGCATATGATGTAATGTAGCGATAAACGCTAAGTTTAAGTTTCAATTTATTAAAGGTTGTAAAGACTTGGGACTTTATTTTGAATAAGTATGTAATAGTTAATATTATTATTATTATTGTTAGAGTTACTTAGATAGCTGATGATGTATGTTGTAACGTGAGCATCATGTCCTGTAATCGATGTTACACGGATTTGGAGGCGTCACACAAATCCTACAAGTTCAATGCAATAACGTATAATCCTCGTATCCCTTACGTATACTAGTTCGTATAATCTTTCGTAATACACGTTATACTAACTTTCATATATACTCATATAATACATCGTATTATACTCGTATTCATTGCCTCGTATAATACTCGTTATTATACGATCATCATTTATTCTAATCCTTACGTTCCTTAACATTCTCAAATTTAGTACGACAGCGAAAAAACTGCGTTAGCCATACTTGAATTATTATTACATAATCCATCCTCCCTCATTATTCTATCATTACATATTTCTCGGAAGTTCAAAAATAATTCCCTAGCAGAAATTAGTGAATAGTATTTTTCGAAAAAATTCTCAGAAAGCTTTTATTTTCGTCTTGGAAATTTAAACACTTTAATTCCTTCATGTAACCAAAATACTACGACATTCTGACACAATTAAGTTATAGAACAACCTTCATCTTACTAACACATAATAATAACATATAATATAATTTTATTCAGTATTTAATTAAATAAAATTATTTTACAATAAATCTGAATTTCTCGATCGTTACATCAGTCCCCCCTTATAAGGATTCTGTCCCTAGAATCTCATCTTACATTAAACACATAGCTAAGGAAAATTCTTCTTTATCTTTTCTTTATGTTCCCATGTTGCTTCTTCGGCATCGTTGTTCTTCCATAACACATTTACCGAAGGTATAACTTTATTCCTTAGAACTTGCTCTTTTCTATCAATGATTTGAATAGGCATCTCTTCATACGTCAAGTCCTTCTCAATATGAATAGGTTCATATTCTATCATATGCTTATAATATGGCTTATAAGGACGTAACACAGATACATGAAATACAAAATGTATTCATTCTAGGTCTGGAGGTAATGCTACCACGTAGGCTACCTCTCCTACCCATTTTAATATTTTGAAAGGTCTTATAAACCTCGGACTTAACTTTCCCTTCTTTCCAAAGCGTATCTTTCCTTTCCAGGGAGATACCTTTAGGAATACGTACGAGCCTACTTCAAACTCTCTGTTTACTCGATGTGAATCTGTATATTTCTTCTGTCTGTCTTGAGCTGCCACGAGACGCATCTGTATGAGATTCACTATATCGATGTTTGCTGCACCAATTCAGGTCCTAGCATTCGGCGTTCTCCCACTTCATCCCAACACAATGGTGTTCTGCACTTCCGTCCGTATAGAGCTTCGTAAGGAGGCATGCCTATGCTCGCATGATAACTATTGTTATACGCAAACTCTACTAGTGGTAGATGATCATCCCAACTACCCTTGAAATCCATGACGTAAGATCTCAGCATATCTTCTAGCGTCTGAATTGTTCTCTCGCTCTACCCATCAGTTTTTGGATGATAAGCCATACTCAACTTCAGTTGCATTCCCATCTGTTCTTGCAGACTCCTCCAAAAGCTCGACGTAAATCGTGGATCACAATCTGACACAATCAAAACTGGTACTCCATGTCTGTAAATGACTTCCTTAACATAAAGTTTAGCTAACTGATCTAAGTTATACTTAACCCTTATTGGCAAAAAGTGAGTCAACTTTGTCAACCGGTCCACTATCACCCAAATCGCGTCGTACCCCTTCTGAGTAATTGAAAGTCCCACCATAAAGTCTATCGTGATATCCTCCCACTTCCACTCCGAAATCTCCAATGACTATAACAAGCCACTTAGTCGTTGATGTTCGGCCTTAACTTTTTGACAAGTCAAGCACCTACTCAAATACTCTACTATCTCCATCTTCATGTTCGGCCACCAAAAACTATGTCGAAGGTCTTGATACATCTTAGTACTACCAGGATGAATCGAGTACCTTGAACTATGAGCTTCTTGTAACACTTACTCCTTTAATTTCGTCTCATTTGGAACCCAAATTCTTCCTTCAAATCTTAATAATCCCTCATTATCAAGACTGTACTTTAAATCTTTTTCATCTGCTAACCGCTTCTTCATCTGGTCACACTCATCGTTTCTGAGTTGTACTTCCTTGACTCTCTCTACAATGGTAGATCGAATCTCTATTGTAAACAATCTCTGTCCCGACTCACTCAGTAACTTCACTTCTAACTCCATCCTAGCCATCTCTGCTATTAACTCAGTTTGAGCCGTTAACATAGACAACTTTTCCCAACCCTTCCTACTTAAGGCATCGGCAACTACATTGGCTTTTTCTGAATAATACAGAATTTCACAGTCGTAATCCTTTATCAACTCCAGCCATCTCCTTTGTCTCATATTCAACTCTTTCTATGTGAAGATATATTTTAGACTCTTATGGTCCGTGTATATCTCACATTTCTCCCCATATAAGTAATGCCTCCATATCTTCAAGGTAAACACTACCACGTCCAGTTCCAGATCATGAGTAGGATAAACTTTCTCATAATCCTTCAACTGCCGTGATGCATACACAATGACGTTACCATGCTGCATGAGCACGCAACCAAGTCCTCTATGCGAAGCATTGCTATAAACTACAAAATATCCTGTATCATCGGGTAAAGACAACACAGGTGCTTCACTTAGCCTTTTCTTCAGTTCTTGGAAACTGTCTTCACACTACTCCGTCCACACGTACTTCACTATCTTCCTTGTTAAGTTAGTCAACAGAGTAGCTATCTTCAAAAAATCTTGGATAAATCTTCGATAGTATCACGCTAACCCTAGGAAACTCCGCACATCGGTCGGTGTTTTCGGTTGTTCCCAACTCATCACTACTTCCACCTTATCTGGATCCACTGAAATTCCTTCTCGGTCGTAACATGACCCAAAAACTGTACTCTTTCTAGCTAAAATTCACACTTTGTGAATTTTGCATACAACTTCTCCTTCCTTAGTGTCTCCAACACTATCCTTAGGTGTTCAACATGATCTTCTGGCGTCTTAGAATAGACTAGAATATCATCGATAAACACCACGACGAATTTGTCCAAGTATTGTTTGAACACTCTGTTCATCATATCCATAAATGCAGCTAGTGCATTAGTCAACGCAAATGACATCACCAAGAACTTGTAATGGCCGTAACGAGTCCTGAATGCAGTCTTAGGTACATCCTCCTTCCTAACCTTCAACTGATGATACCCTGTTCGCAAATCTATCTTAGAAAAATACTTTGCCCCTTTCAACTGATCAAAGAGATCATCGATCCTGGGCAATGGGTATTTATTCTTTATCGTTAACTTGTTCAACTCTCGGTAGTCGATACAAAGTCTTAACGATCCGTCCTTCTTTTTTACAAACAGTACCAGTGCTCCCCACGGTGAAACACTCGGTTGAATGTACTTCTTGTCCAATAGTTTTTGTAATTGTACCATCAACTCCTTCATCTCTAGGGGTGATAACCGAGCCAAGTAGTTCGGTACTCGACTCGAGATAGGCTCGAAAATATGATCCAAAGCTCAAATTCGAAGTTGATCCTAGTCGAATATGATCCATACTCATTTTCTGTTTAATGATACACGAGTCGAACTCGAGCAGACCAGTGTTCGCTCATATTAAGGTTCGAGTATTTCATTTTTTCTCAAACCATACTCGATACCTGCTCGATGGATCATATTTGAATATTGGTTTGATCCATGCTAGTAAGCTAAATATGTGATATTTGTATCAATCTTTATAATTTATAATGTGTAGTATGAAATTGTGTAAACTTGTACTTGAATAAATCAATGAATTAAATGTCAATTTATATTACATTCTTTATAATTTCAATACATAAATAAAAGTGAAAAAGTTTTATATATAAATATTAGTTAAGTAACCAATTTAGTATATAGTGGTTCAATTTTAAGTGAAATGGTTCATATTCGAAACTCGATTTGAAGGCTCATGAGTAACTCGCTCTGTAAACGAGTCGAGTACTTACGAGCCGAGTAGGTCCAAGTAATGATCTGAGTCGAATCTGGCGCAAAAATATAAATCCCTTATCGAATTCGAGTCAGATTCGAGCTCAATTTTTTCGAGCCGGGCCGAATCTGAGCATGAAAGTGTTTGCTGAGAATCGACTCGTTTTCACCCCTACTCATCTCCACTGGCGCCATACGGTATGGTGCCCTTAAAACTGGTGTCGCTCCTGGCACAATGTCTATTATAAATTCGATCTCCGGCAATTCACTTGAAAATACATCCGCAAATTCTTTCACTATAGATATTTGTTCCATCGTTGCTCCCACTCTTTAGGTATCAACAACATGGCACAAATAACCTACACATCCCTTCCTCAACAATTTCCTCATTTGTGTCATAGTAAGACAACATGAACGTCCCGGCAATTTATTACGGTAAAACACTACATGAGGTTGCCTCAACGTTCTAATGTTTACACATTTCTTTTGGCAATCTATAATTCCACCATGGTTAAACAACCAATCCATCCCAAGAATTGCATCGAATTCTCCCAACTTTATCGGTAATAAATCTACCAATAATTTATAACCCCGTATATGTGACAACCCCAAAATAGGTCCATTCCATCCAACCCATTCTGAGTCGCCAAATACATGGTACAGAAAATAACTACAACTTTATTACAACAATTGTCATACAAAATACAACAACACATATGATGTGGGTTTGGATACAAATATATACCAACTGTGACTCTCATCCCAACTTTGGATAGCACGTCACAATGACACCTTACATAAAGGTATAGTCAAAAACTGTTTTAGAAATTAAAATCTTGGGGAAATGCTCAAGGAAACCTTCGTACATGGGAGGCCATGCGTCTAGGTTATGATAGATATCATATGGCCACAGAATTATTCTTGGTTGACCCAATAGACCCCAAAGAAAAACGAGAAGATTACTATCATATTCTTTCCAATGGTGAGTCTTCTCTTGACATATCATTATCTCCACCGTCTCTAATTGAGAATTATACTTCAAACAAACACCAAGATTATATAGGAAGTGCTCGTAAATATACTCAGTAAGTGGATGTGCACAACCCTGTCTTATGATGACACGAGATTGTATGTCATTAGACATCTTGTATGATGGTGGCAAAACACCCTTCCAACGTTGGGTACATGGTGTGCTGTCGCAGACAACCAAAAATAAAACCTTACTGCGAAAAATAATTATGTAGTAGTGCAAGTAAGAGTCGATCCCACAGAGACTGATTAATCTACTTTTATATACTTTGTATTCCAAAAGGGGAGGATTTTTTTTGAATGTTGTAAATTAAAATAACTAATGTATAAAATACTATAACGAATTAAATCAAGAGAACAAATCTTGGGTTAAGTCAACTTCCACCTTAGAAACATACACTAATCATTGACTCAAGCATACACAATTAATACTTTGAATATTCATCGTTAGAATCTCTTCTATGTCTTTCCTTAATTTTAGTTAGATAGAAACAAGCGAACTAAATAACCCTAACTACTAAACAACTTCAGACAAGCGCTAAAAGTTTAATCTAGTAGAAGCTTTAAGAATTAGAAAAACCGATGAAGCTAAATAACACAAGCACAAGCGGAAGCATTCAATTTAGTTGAATATTATTCCTAAAATATAATAATCTCGTGATCTGCAGTCAATTATTAATGTTAGTTGCTTCGCAAATTAGAGTGACCAAACAATTACGGATTTGATATCTAATTTAGCAGTAGATTTCAATGAATAATAAACTAGTATGCATCCTAGCAATTAAACACATCAATCATATAATTCAAGCACAGAATAATAATCAATACGCATAATATTAATTGAACAAATAAAATCAATTAGATCTCACAGTGTATTTAATCCAAGGCTTCCGTCTCCTTAATCCAAGAACAAAAGCTTAGCCGCACATGGCTATGAAAATACTAACAATTATAAAGAAGAGTATTTTATTTTAATAGATGAGATGATAGATATGAGATCCCAAGCCCCCTATTTATAACATTAAAATAACAACCCTAATTATGCCCTAGCTGCTGTTTAAATCTGTTTCGCAGAAGGAGAAAGGCTCGACTCTATCGCCTACCCGCTGGGGCGGGTTAGTGTACTGTCCGGACCTGCTTCCCCTTTAATTAATAAGTGCTGCGTTAGTGGGCCCATGAATTATCCCTTATTTCATGAGCTACTACTGGACGACATATTCAAGCTGCTGAACCGAACTTATATGGATTACCAATGATTAGGAACGTGCACATGAACCCATGTAATTTTCCTTCTCCTAATTTGGAATGAGCTGCTGCGTGGCCCACTCCTTTCGCAAGCACGTGAACTCATTTATTTAGCCAAGCACTTGATCTGCTCAATTTGTAATGCATGCTTGCTAGATTCGTGGCCCACTTGATGAGTTGCTTCAACCTTAAATTCTTGCATTCCTTTTATTAAGCTGATGGTCCGTGGCCCATGTGATTTTCCAGCTTCTAGACCCAACCGTTAGCCTCTACGTGGACTTGACTTCTTGGTCATGCTGATCCGTTAGCTGCTCAACCTCATTTGTCCGCTGACTTTATTCCTTTAATTGCTTTTCTACTTCCCTTTTCCACTAGCTAAACCGTGGGCTGCTCCAACGTGGCCCCATGTAATTCCTTTGCTAGCTGCTTATGTGGGCTACTAAGAGAATGAATTTGTGATACATGGCATCCTCTTTGTAATCTATTTATTTGCTAATTGGACAGCATACAAAGCTTCAATCCGTAACCCACTTGGAAAGCTGCTTGGATTTTGCTAATTGGGTTAGAAGCCCACATATTTATTCCCTTTTTCATCCACTTTGCTTCCTTAGCTCCATTGTACCTAAAATAAAAATATAAGATAAATGAATATATTTAGGTATAAAATAAATATAAAAGATTAAGTATTAAGGGAATAAAATATAACATATTTCATTCTCATCAAATTCCCCCACACTTATCTTTTGCTCGTCCTCGGGCAAAATAAAAAAAAATAAACAAATATGTCAAACTGGAGCCATGAATTAATATGAATTTCAACCTTGACCTCAAATATTCAAAATAATAACTCTGGGTAAACTTTAAAATAATGTATCATAAGAAACCCAAATTTCCCTATCAATCTTACTTTATTCTCAACCCTTTGTGTGTGTGTGTGTGTGTCTCCACCTGTATCAAACTAGTCAGAATATAGAAAATTTACAAAATCATAGCCTTAAAGAGAAAGATAAACTCAACCACTCATTTTCTCACAAATTTTAGTTAACAAAAGCAGATAACACCAAAGGATCAAAAGGCTTTTCTTTCTTTCTGTTTTTTTCTTTCTTCTTCGGTAAGTGCATTTTATGCTCCATCTTACCTACGAGTGTGTTTTACGCTCCATCTCGCATGTCACATGTTTATGAGTGAGTGCGTTTTACGCTCCATCTCGCCTCACCACATGAATCATTTCTTTTCTCTTTAAATTTTTTTTTTTTATTTTATAAATCATATCAACTTTAAGTGGTGATCAAACAATTGAGAGAGTTCAAATTTTCTTCCCTAGACATTCAATCAGATAAATTGCTTCTAAGTGAAGAGTAGTTCGAACAGATGGATATGTGCTTAATAGTGAAATGTCTCAAATAAAGTAGTGATCAACAAAGAAAATTTAGATTACCCATTGTCTATTAGTCCTCCCATAAGTTATCATAAAGAAATCAAAATTTTGGTCAAAAATCAAAATTCACATTAACCTATTGCTCAAGAGAGATCCTAAAATTACTCTATTTTCGTAGGAAACACGATTGCACTTAGCGTGTGCAACAAGCCTGTAAACCCCAAGTGGACGAGTTTTGTCTCGTGAGGGTTTGCAGTGAATATACCCACAAAATTCAAATAAAATAAAATAAAAATTAAAAAATTTGGAAAATATCTAAATGCTTCCCCCCACACTTAAAACTTACATTGTCCCCAATGTAAAATAAAATACAAAGAAAATTAGAGAGATATTCCCCTATGGGTTGCCTCCCATGCAGCGCCTTTGTTAACGGTCGTTGGCTCGACTCGATATTGTTTTTGAGTTAATTTGTATAAACCGGATCCTCAAGATCCATATTCTCCACCGTTTCTTCTTGGACACCCTCATGAAAACATTTGAGTCGATGACCATTAACCTTGAACACTTTAGAAGTTGCGAAACTTTTGATTTCAACTGCACTATGTGGGAAAACATTAGTAACAACAAAAGGTCCATTCCAACGAGAACATAACTTACTTGGAAATAACCGAAGCCGTGATTGGTAGAGAAGAACTTTTTGACCAATTTGAAATTCTTTCCTAGATATCCTTTTGTCATGAAAAGCTTTCGTTTTTTCCTTGTAAATCCGTGCGCTTTCATACGCGTCATTACGAATTTCCTCTAACTCTTGTAGTTGCAACTTTCGGTGTACTCCACTCTCATCTATATTCATATTGAAGCTCTTAACAGCCCAATAAGCCTTATGTTCTAACTCAACGGGTAGGTGACATGGCTTCCCAAACACCAATCTATAAGGGGACATACCAATGGGTGTCTTGAATGCGGTCCGGTAAGCCCATAAAGCATCATCCAGGCGCAAACTCCAATCTTTTCTGCTTGGGTTAACTGTTTTCTCAATGATTGTCTTGATTTCTCTATTCGATACCTCTGCTTGTCCATTGGTTTGTGGGTGATAAGCAGTGGACACCTTATGAGTCACCTGGTACTTCCTCAACAATGCCCCCACAGTCCGATTGCAAAACTGAGTCCCTCGATCACTGATTAGAGCTCGTGGGAAGCCAAACCTAGAAAAAATATTAGACTGAATAAAACCTGCAACAACTTTAGAATCGTCAGTTCTGGTGGCTTTGGCTTCCACCCATTTCGAAACATAATCAACAGCAAGTAAGATATAAGTACACCCGAAAGACACAGGAAACGGTCCCATGAAATCAATTCCCCAAACATCAAAAATTTCACAATATAATATGGGAGTTTGCAACATCTCATTTCGTTGGGAAATATTAACGGTCTTTTGACAATTATAGCATGACTTACAAAATAGATATGAGTCTTTGAAAAGAGATGGCCAAAAGAAACCACACTCTAATACTTTCCTTGCTGTTCTCTTAGTTCCAAAGTGACCTCCACAGGCATAAGTATGACAAAACGTGAGAATAGAAGTAATTTCACTTACAGGGATGCATCTTCGTATCACTTGGTCGGCACAATGCTTCCATAAATAAGGATCATCCCATACATAGTGTTTGGCATCACTTTTGATTTTATCTTTTTGAGCTTTAGACAAACTAAAAGGTAGGATGTTAGTAGCCAAATAATTCACAAGATTTGCACACCATGGCATGGTTGTATTTGTAGAAAATAATTGGGCATCGGGAAACTCTTCTTTTAGTTGAAGTTCATCATGCACATTCACTAAACGACTTAAGTGATCCGCAACACTATTCTCCGCTCCTTTTTTGTCCTTAATTTCTAGGTCAAATTCACTCAAGAGAAGTATCCATCTTATCAATCTTGGTTTTGCCTCTTTCTTAGTCATCAAGTAACGAAGAGCTGCATGGTCAGAATATACAATGACTTTAGTACCAAGCAAATAAGATCGAAATTTTTCTAAAGCAAAAACAACAGCTAGAAGCTCTTTTTTCGTAGTGGAATAGTTTCGTTGGGCATCGTTCAAAGTCCTCGACGCATAATAAATGTCATGTGATGCTCTTCCGGTTCTTTGGCCCAAAACAGCTCCTACAGCATAGTCATTTGCATCGCACATTATCTCAAAAGGCATGGTCCAATCAGGTGGTTGAATAACTGGAGTGGATGTCAGTGATTCCTTCAATTTATCAAATGCATTGCGGCACTTCTCATCAAACTCAAACTCTGCATCCTTTTGTAGTAGATTACATAGGGGTGATGCTATTTGGGAAAAGTTCTTGATGAATCTCTGATAAAAACCTGCATGTCCAAGAAAGGAACGAATTTCCCGAACACTAGTGGGATATGAAAGAGATTGTATAATGTGAATTTTAGCTTTATCTACTTCAATTCCATTAGATGAAACAACATGACCCAAAACAATACCTTGTTGAACCATAAAATGACATTTTTCAGAGTTTAAGACAAGATTAGTTTCTATGCATCTTTGAAGAATAAGGGTAAGGTTATGCAAACATTTATCAAATGAGTCTCCATAGATTGTAAAATCGTCCATAAAAACTTCCATGATATGCTCAATGTAATCTGAAAATATGCTCACCATACACCTTTGAAAAGTAGCCGGTGCGTTGCAAAGTCCGAAGGCCATGCGGCGATAGGCGAAGGTACCAAACGGGCATGTGAAAGTAGTCTTCTCTTGGTCCTCTGGGGCAATTGCAATTTGGAAGTAACCTGAATAACCATCAAGAAAACAATAATAAGAATGACCCGCTAATCGTTTAAGCATTTGATCAATAAAAGGTAATGGAAAGTGGTCCTTGCGGGTTACAGCATTTAATTTTCTATAATCTATACAAACCCGCCACCCATTTTGAACTCGGGTGGGAACCAACTCGTCATTTTGATTTGTAACAACAGTTATTCCAGTCTTCTTAGGGACCACTTGGACTGGGCTGACCCAACTGCTATCTGAAATAGGGTAGATTATTCCGATGTCAAGAAGTTTGAGAATTTCTTTCTTCACGACATCCATCATGGGAGGGTTCAACCTCCTTTGTGGTTGACGGGAAGGTTTCACTTCATCCTCCAGCAAGATCCGATGCATGCATGTGGAGGGGCTTATTACTTTAATATCAGCTACCGTCCATCCAATGGCTTTCTTATGCTCCTTTAGAACATGCATGAGTTTCTCTTCTCGTGATGCATCAAGTGTATTGGAGATAATCACTGGTAATGTTTCTCCTTCTCTAAGGAATACATATTTGAGATGACTAGGTAGAGATTTCAAATCAGGTGTTGGTGCCTGTACAACAGAGGGTAAAGACTTCTCGTTAGAAATCGGTAATGCAACATAACAGATGTTACCTGATTTTGGAATGTCATCCACAACCGTTACAGTTGGTTGCAACTTGGTGTTTGTCAATTTTGCACTGTCTTCATCAATGTTTGTGTTAAGTGCAATTTCCAATTCATCTGTATCATCAAGTTCAAAGATTTCCTGTGCTAAAGAATCAATCACGTCAAACGAATAAATACAATTATCATCAGTGGGGTAACGCATGGCATCATAAATATTGAACTTAACAATTTCGCCATCAAATTCCATTGAAAGCGTTCCACTATGAACGTCTATTTTAGTCTTTGATGTTTTTAAGAATGGTCTTCCTAACAAAATAGGGGCATTTTGGTCACCGTTTTCCATATCTAGTACATAAAAATCTGTAGGAAAGATCAAATCATTAACTTGCACAAGAATATCCTCAATTACACCTTTGGGGTAGACATTAGACCTGTCAGCCAGTTGTATTACAATACCAGTTTTACTTAATGGTTCAAGTGATAAAGCAGTATATATAGAGTATGGCATGACATTTATAGAAGCTCCTAAGTCTAACATGGCTTTCTCAAATCTAGTGCTACCTATCGTGCATGGAATTGTGAACATACCCGGATCTTGACACTTAGTAGGTAGTTTTCGTTGAATAACTGCTGAGACATTCTCCCCTACCCTTAACTTTTCATATTTTTTTAATTCTTGTTTTCTCTTGTGTGTACACAGTTCTTTCAAAAATTTAGCATAACGAGGTACTTGTTTGATAGCATCTAACAATGGAATATTTACCTCGCATTTTCGAAAAGTTTCATATAAATCTGAATTTTTCTCATACGTTCTGTTTTCTGTTAAAGCAAGAGGGAAAGGGGGTACCGATTTATATTCAGAGAGAAGAGGAAATTTACGCTTAGATTCATCCTCGTCATGCAGAACATTGCTGTCTGCTGCTTCTTTTTCCTTGTCTACATTGTCTTGATCTTTTGAAATGGCCACTGTCTTTTCTGGAACTGTTATCTCCTTACCATTCCTCAAAGTGATCGCACTTGCGTTTTCTTTTGGGTTCACCACTGTTTGGGAGGGTAATTTTCCTGAACTTTGTGCCTCCAATCGACTGATTGCAGTTGCCATTTGTCCCACTTGCGTACCTAAATTTTGAATACTTGCCCTGGTTTCTTGTTGAAAATTTAGAGTGTTAGTGGCAAGTGTTTTAACAATATCTTCTAAAGACATATTAGGGTTAGAAGATTGGCTCTGTTGTTGTCTATGGGGATACGCCGATTGGTAATGCTGTTGATTTGGAAGAGTTTGAGGTGCGGGTTGACTTGCTTGTGGATTCCCGTAGCTAAAGTTTGGATGATCCCTCCATCCAGGATTATATGTATGTGAATAGGGATCATATTTCCTTTGTGGTTGCCCAGGAAATCCTCCTGCTGCATTTGCATGTTCAATGGATTCCTCTTGCAGAGTTGGGCACATATCTGTCGTATGCCCTACTACTGTGCAAATTCCGCAAGCTTTCACCTGTTGTGTGTTACCTGCACCTAGTTGACGAACAAGAGCAGTTAAACTTGCAATTTGTTGTTCAATAGAAGAAATTTGTACCTCACTAACATTCCTAGGTGCCGAATCCAGTCTAGTGCCAAATTGTTGAGAGTTAGTTGCCATATTCGAAATCAGGTTTCTTGCAGCCTCGGGAGTCTTATCCACCAATGCTCCGCCACTAGCAGCGTCAATCATGCTTCTATCGGTACAACTGAGACCTTCATAAAAATACTGGATGAGAAGCTGATCACTAATTTGGTGATGAGGGCAACTGGCACATAATCTCTTAAGTCGTTCCCAATACTCATGTAGGGATTCTCCATTGTTCTGCCTCACACCGCAAATGGATTTTCGAATATTGGCTGCCCTTGAAGCTGGAAAGTATTTTTCTAAAAAGAGTCTTTTGATCTCTTCCCATGTAGTGATACTTCCGGAGGGTAGATAGTAGAGCCAATCCTTAGATGAATCTTTTAAAGAAAACGGGAAGGCTCTTAGCTCTATTTGCTCTTCGGTTACTCCGGTAGGTTTCATACTTGTGCATACCACGTGGAATTCCTTCAAGTGTTTGTGAGGATCTTCACCTGCCAAACCTTGAAAAGAAGGAAGAAGATGTATTAATCCAGATTTCAATTCAAAATGAGTGTTAGTATCAAGATTAAGGAAAGTTATGCATAAGGGTTGTTGATTCAAATCAGGAGCTGAAAGCTCTTTCAAGGTTCGATTTGCGGCCATGGCTTCCTTTTCACGATTTCTCCGAGCTTCTTTCCTTAATCTCCGACAAATTCTCTCTATCTCTGGATCAAACTTTAAATCACCTTGATTAGTAGATCGAGTTTCAGGCATAAACAATCAAGGAAATTCAAATTATCTAATAAATAAATAAAAATACAATAAGGATTACAAAAATATAAAAATAAACTAAAATCAAGTCCCCGGCAGCGGCGCCAAAATTTGGTGTGCTGTCGCAGACAACCAAAAATAAAACCTTACTGCGAAAAATAATTATGTAGTAGTGCAAGTAAGAGTCGATCCCACAGAGACTGATTAATCTACTTTTATATACTTTGTATTCCAAAAGGGGAGGATTTTTTTTTGAATGTTGTAAATTAAAATAACTAATGTATAAAATACTATAACGAATTAAATCAAGAGAACAAATCTTGGGTTAAGTCAACTTCCACCTTAGAAACATACACTAATCATTGACTCAAGCATACACAATTAATACTTTGAATATTCATCGTTAGAATCTCTTCTATGTCTTTCCTTAATTTTAGTTAGATAGAAACAAGCGAACTAAATAACCCTAACTACTAAACAACTTCAGACAAGCGCTAAAAGTTTAATCTAGTAGAAGCTTTAAGAATTAGAAAAATCGATGAAGCTAAATAACACAAGCACAAGCGGAAGCATTCAATTTAGTTGAATATTATTCCTAAAATATAATAATCTCGTGATCTGCAGTCAATTATTAATGTTAGTTGCTTCGCAAATTAGAGTGACCAAACAATTACGGATTTGATATCTAATTTAGCAGTAGATTTCAATGAATAATAAACTAGTATGCATCCTAGCAATTAAACACATCAATCATATAATTCAAGCACAGAATAATAATCAATACGCATAATATTAATTGAACAAATAAAATCAATTAGATCTCACAGTGTATTTAATCCAAGGCTTCCGTCTCCTTAATCCAAGAACAAAAGCTTAGCCGCACATGGCTATGAAAATACTAACAATTATAAAGAAGAGTATTTTATTTTAATAGATGAGATGATAGATATGAGATCCCAAGCCCCCTATTTATAACATTAAAATAACAACCCTAATTATGCCCTAGCTGCTGTTTAAATCTGTTTCGCAGAAGGAGAAAGGCTCGACTCTATCTCCTACCCGCTGGGGCGGGTTAGTGTACTGTCCGGACCTTCTTCCCCTTTAATTCATAAGTGTTGCGTTAGTGGGCCCATGAATTATCCCTTATTTCGTGAGCTGCTACTGGATGACATATTCAAGCTGCTGAACCGAACTTATATGGATTACCAATTATTAGGAACGTGCACATGAACCCATGTAATTTTCATTCTCCTAATTTGGAATGAGCTGCTGTGTGGCCCACTCCTTTCGCAAGCACGTGAACTCATTTATTTAGCCAAGCACTTGATCTGCTCAATTTGTAATGCATGCTTGCTAGATTCGTGGCCCACTTGATGAGTCGCTTCAACCTTAAATTCTTGCATTCCTTTTATTAAGCTGATGGTCCGTGGCCCATGTGATTTTCCAGCTTCTAGACCCAACCGTTAGCCTCTACGTGGACTTGACTTCTTGGTCATGCTGATCCGTTAGCTGCTCAACCTCATTTGTCCGCTGACTTTATTCCTTTAATAGCTTTTCTACTTCCCTTTTTCACTAGCTAAACCGTGGGCTGCTCCAACGTGGCCCCATGTAATTCCTTTGCTAGCTGCTTATGTGGGCTACTAAGAGAATGAATTCGTGATACATGGCATCCTCTTTGTAATCTATTTATTTGCTAATTGGACTGCATGCAAAGCTTTAATCCGTAACCCACTTGGAAAGCTGCTTGGATTTTGCTAATTGGGTTAGCAGCCCACATATTTATTCCCTTTTTCATCCATTTTGCTTCCTTAGCTCCATTGTACCTAAAATAAAAATATAAGATAAATGAATATATTTAGGTATAAAATAAATATAAAAGATTAAGTATTAAGGGAATAAAATATAACATATTTCATTCTCATCAGTACAACTTACCCTATTGGATTCAGCAAATATAACTATTAAATGAACTTTTCTATACTGCTTAGGGAGAACTCCACAGCTAGAGACCACCGTTCTATTCCCTTGTTACCCCCGCTCGACCCAGCTACACTCTTATTACCTGAAAAGGAATTGTGAAGCAAAAGGGTGAGCACAACTAGCTCAGTAAAGAATATCATGACTAAAGATAATTAATTTATCAATAGCCTTCATCCATAATAAATCAGATATTTAGAACATATGGTAGATGATAAAACTTTTCAACCATAGTTGCAGCGGAACGAGCAATCCATTAGAAGAGTCAAATAGACCATAAAATCTATTATCTTCTCCATGTTAAAAGTCCACCAACAATGTTTTATCGCTGTAACATCAATCAACAATTCATGTCCACAATCACGTGTACAACTCATAATCGTAATTGTGATTCTAAACTTCTCTTCGCATCCAGGACGAAGATAATTTTCATCACATGTCTTTACCTGAAACATCAAAGATCATGGTTATACCAAATCACAGTTCCTGTTAATAATCATACTAAAAATTTCATCTTTGCACTACGGCCAAAGATATTCATCAACAGGTCATCTTTGCACTACGGGCCAAAGATATTCATCAACAATTCATCTTTACACTACAAGCCAAAGATATTCCTCAACAGTTCATATTTGCACCATAGGCCAAATATATTCATCAACAGTTCATATTTGCACTACAGGCCAAATATTCATCAACAGTTCATATTTGCACTACAGGCCAAATATATTAATATCTCAAAGAAATATATAATCATTTCAGAATTTATATAAACAATAATTATAACCATGTTGATCATTTCACATTTGCACTTAAGCTAAAGATATTCAATTATAAATTCAATGGTCATGATCATACCAGTCAACAATTCAACTTTGCACTACTGGCCAAAGAGAACCCATAGTCATGATCATACCAAAAATCTACCCATCTTTACACTCAAGTCAAAGAGAAATATCATCGTTAGGGTTATAAAAATGTTATATATGATAATAAAAAAATATATGATCAATATATAGTTTTAATCTCAAGAGTAATATTTATAAATCAACTATAATTTGGATAGAAAAAGAAACCAATTTTGTCTTGAATAGTAACTCGTGAATAGTAACTCATGAATAGTAATCCCGACATAAAAAAGGTAGAAATTTTACAATAAAATACATACCAATATTTCGATATAATGATATTAAAATAACATTTCTTAAACTTATAAATAATTTATTTTAATTGTTTACACTTTACTATATAATATATTTAATCATCCTAAAATGTCAAACTCATAAGATTTCATCACCAATAACCAAAACCCTCATCAAAAATCTGCATATACATTATATAGGATTTTCAAGCCATAAAATCCTATTTTCCACTTTTCTTACTTCACATAACATATTTAATTCATTTACTCATAACTAGTCTATTTTCATGAAAAATACCAAATCAGTTCCAAAAATATTTCTTTTTTGAAATTTAGCAGAATATAGTCCCATACTGAACATATATTTTTCTCAAAATTTTTAAAATTCATTTACTATTTTTTATATTGCCAAAACCACCGAATATTTAGACATTTATCATAAATTGTATTTTTATCCAAAAATTTTGAAATTCACAGAGTACACTAATATTATATAGATATACTTTCAATAAAAATTTCATTAATTTTGGAGTTAACCACAAGGAGTTATAAGCGGTTACTTTTAAAATAGTCTTTTCCCGTAAAATTCATAACTCTTAATCTATACATCCAAAAATCGTCATTTTTGGACACAATCAATAAAACTTATTATATTATCATTTCAATTTTTTTTAGAATTTTCTGAAGGTTGGAAGAAGTACGAACTGAAAAACATAATAACCCTTAAAATCCCTTACCTCAAAAGAGCAGTATTTCTGACTGGAATATCGGATGTAAAGCCGAAGCAAACTTGCGCCGTAAAGCAACACTCAAGATATCTAAATACTCACAAAAATATGTTTGATAATATAGAGAGAAAGAAAACGTGTTTCTGGTGTGATTTTCAATTCTAACATAAGCACCTATTTATAGAAAAATGTTAGAATGCCAAAGGAGACTAAATTAATAAAATAATATTATATTATTTTTTCCTCTCCTACGCAGCCAAGCTAGACCAAAATCTCAGCCACCACAGTGGGGCCCACCTAAAATCAGCACATGTTTTCTCGACAACCAAAAGTGGGTCCCACCCAATTTTAATAAAAATTATTTTATTTTTCAGAACTTTAATAATTCATAGAAAATAGCCCGTTTATCAGAAAAATACTAATTTAATGTCCATTCCACACGAAATCGAATTCTCTACAACTTTACAGAAGAAAGTATTTTCAAATTCCAGACCGAAAATATCCGAAATTCATAAACGGATGATTTTAAACATCGTTTCAACACCTTTTAAAATTCATAACAAATCATGCGTTAATTTTCAAAGGTTCAAAATTTATGGACATATACTCAACTTATATATGTATAACATATCCAAAAATTACCACGATCCAACGGTCGGATTAAAATTATAACTCACGCAATAGAGCTTAAGAACACCGATTTGATCTTTTAATACCTCCAATTCGATAAAATACTGATAAAACACCTCAACATTAATTCCTTCATTAATAACCACATAAATAAATACATCATTTATATCCACATCAAATAAATATTTCCTTATCATAAAAATTAATAATTAATTATTCACAAATAATATTACAGAATCACAATAATGACAACCAGGCAGTTCCCAGGAAAGAGGGGGCTTTTCGATAAGGATTTCTCCTTACTGGCGCGCAATTAGGTGACCAAACCTCTCCTTGACAAAACTTTCTAGACATTTTCAATAATGCTATCTAATAATATTATTCGAATAATATGAATTATTGATCTGATAATGGAAAATACTGTGCAGTGATAATTATTGAACAACAATAATATAAAATATCAACGCAATAATTATTGATTCAATAAAATAAAATATTGAACAGTAATTACTGTAACAATTATTGAGTAGTATCTTCTCACGTAAGAATTAATAATTGAAAAAAATAATGTGCAATACCGTGTGCTACTGTGCAACTACGCGTATTACTGTATTTTAACCACCAGGTATTCTAACAGTGTTAACGGTAACAACTACGCCGTTATTTATAAAAACTCAAATTTGTCATTTTCTTCATCCGACAATTATTCTGTTATGGGGCCCACAAATGACTGCGCCGTTGTACGAATATTCCCCGACAGAAAGAATATTATACGACCAAACGAATATTCCCCGACAACAATGAATATTTTATAACCACTTTTATATTTTGAAAAAAAATTCATATATCACCCTTAAATTTAACCTTTTATCAATTTAACCATTTACTGAATAGTAATTATAAGAAAATTTAAATACTTTTATTTCATAAAATTCGGGGTCTTACAATCTCCCCTCCTTATGAAATTTCATCCAAGAAATTTACGTAACTGATAATTCAAAGAGTTGAGAATACCTTGCTTTCATTTCAGATTCCATATTTCATGTCACCATGATTTCTCCATTGCTCATCTCCTGTATTTCAGATATCATTCTAGAATACAACTTCAAAACAAGGGTTAATTGAACAAATGAACATATCACATAAAATCTTGATATTATGATTGACCAACAAATAAGCTTAGGTAGGACACACTAGCGAAGGATTTACTCATCTCTCCCCTCCTAGTTCTATTCCCCGATCTTCGCCAGAGACCATATCCCTAAGCTCTGATACCAAATTTTACTCATGTCCCAACCGTGGACAGCACATCACAGTGGTACCTATCAGTTTGCCACCGCAGAACGACGCCCCTACGGAGAGTCTGGCTTCGGTGCATCCCTCATTAACAGGAAGTCACCAGCAAGAGGCTCGGGGCTCTTTACTTATAGCTCTGATACCAACTGTGACTCTCATCCCAACCTTGGATAACACGTTACAATGACACCTTACATAAAGGTATAGTCAAAAACTGTTTTAGAAATTAGAATCTTTAGAAAATGCTCAAGAAAACCTTCGTACATGGGAGGCCATGCGTCTAGGTTATGATAGATATCATATGGCCACAGAATTATCCTTGGTTGACCCACTAGACCCCAAAGAAAAAAGAGAAGATTACTATCATATTCTTCCCAATGGTGAGTCTTCTCTTAACATATCATTATCTCCATGTCTCTAATTGAGAATTATACTTCAAACAAACACCAAGATTATATAGGTAGTGCTCGTAAATATACTCAGCAAGTGGATGTACACAACCTTGTCTTATGATGACACGAGGTTGTATGTTATTAGACATCTTGTATGATGGTGGCAAAACACCCTTCCAACGTTGGGTACACCTTACCCTATTGGATTGACCAAATATAACTATTAAATGAACTTTTCTATACTGCTTAGGGAGAACTCCATAGCTAGAGACCACCATTCTATTCCCTTGTTACCCCCGCTCGACCCAGCTACACTCTTATTACCTAAAAAGGAATTATGAAGCAAAAGGGTGAGCACAACTAGCTCAGTAAAGAATATCATGACTAAAGATAATTAATTTATCAATAGCCTTCATCCATAATAAATCAGAGATTTAGAACATATGGTAGATGATAAAACTTTTTAACCATAGTTGCAGTAGAACGAGCAATCCATTAGAAGAGTCAAATAGACCATAAAATCTATTATCTTCTCCATGTTAAAAGTCCACCAACAATATTTTATCCCTGTAACATCAATCAACAATTCCTGTCCACAATCACGTGTATAACTCATAATCGTAATTGTGATTTTAAATTTCTCTTCGCATCCAGGACGAAGATAATTTTCATCACATGTCTTTACCTAAAACATCAAAGATCATGGTTATACCAAATCACAGTTCCTGTTTATAATCATACTAACAATTTCATCTTTGCACTACGGCCAAAGATATTCATCAACAGACCATCTTTGCACTACAGGCCAAAGATATTCAACAATAGGTCATCTTTACACTACGGGCCAAAGATATTCCTCAACAGTTCAAATTTGCACCACATGCCAAATATATTCATCAACAATTCATATTTGCACTACAGGCCAAATATATTAATATCTCAAAGACATATATAATCATTTCAGAATTTATATAAACAATAATTATAACCATGTTGATCATTTCACCTTTACACTTAAACTAAAGATATTCAATTATAAATTCAATGGTCATGATCATACCAGTCAATAATTTAACTTTGTACTACTGGCCAAAAAGAACCCATAGTCATGATCATACCAAAAATCTACCCATCTTTACACTCAAGTCAAAGAGAAATATCATCGTTAGGATTATAAAAATGTTACATATGATAATAAAAAAATATATGATCAACATATAGTTTTAATCTCAAGAGTAATATTTATAAATCTACTATAATTTGGTTAGAAAAAGAAACTAATTTTGTCTTGAATAGTAACTCGTGAATAGTAACTCATGAATAGTAACTTCGTGAATAATAACTCATGAATAGTAACCCCGACATAAAAAGGGTAGAAATTTCACAATTAAATTCATACCAATATTTCGGTATAATGATATTGAAATAATATTTCTTAAACTTATAAACAATTTATTTTAATTATTTACACTTTACTAAATAATACATTTAATCATCCAAAAATGTCAAACTCATAAGATTTCATCACCAATAACCAAAACCCTCATCAAAAATCTGCATATACATTATATAGGATTTTCAAGCCATAAAATCCTATTTTCCACTTTTCTTACTTCGCATAACATATTTAATTCATTTACTCATAACTAGTCCATTTTTATGAAAAATATCAAATCAGTTCCAAAAATATTTCTTTTTTGAGATTTAGCATAATATAGTCTCATACTGAACATATATTTTTCTTAGAATTTTTAAAATTCATTTACTATTTTTCATATTGCCAAAACTACCGAATATTTAGACATTTATCATAAATTGTATTTTTATCCAAAAATTCCGAAATTCACAGAGTACACTGATATTATATAAATATACTTCCAATAAAAAATTTATCAGTTTTGGAGTTAACCACAAGGAGTTATAAACGGTTACTTTTAAAATAGTTGTTTCCCGTAAAATTCATAACTCTTAATATATACATCTAAAAATCGTCATTTTTGGACACAATCAATAAAACTCATCATATTATCATTTCAAATTTTTGCAGAATTTTCTGAAGGTTAGAAGAAGTACGAACTGAAAAATATAATAACCCTTAAAATCCCTTACCTCAAAAGACCAGTATTTCTAACTGGAATATCGGATGTAAAACTGAAGCAAACTTGCGCCGTAAAGCAACACTCAAGATATCTAAATATTCACAAAAATATCCTTGATAATATAGAGAGAAAGAAAACTTGTTTCTGGTGTGATTTTTAATTCTAACATAAGCACCTATTTAAAGAAAAATGCTAGAACGCCAAAGGAGACTAAATTAATAAAATTATATTATATTATTTTCTCATCTCCTACGCAACCAAGCTAAACCAAAATCCTAGCCACCACAGTGGAGCCCACCCAAAATCAGCACATATTTTCTCAAAAACCAAAAGTGGGTCCCACCCAATTTTAATAAAAATTATTTTATTTTCTGAAATTTCAATAATTCATAGAAAAGAGCCCGTTTATCAGAAAAATATGAATTTTATATCCATTCCGTACGAAATCGAATTCTCTACAACTTTGCAGAAGAAAGTTTTTTCAAATTCCAGACCGAAAATATCCAAAATTCACAAACGGATGATTTTAAACATCGTTTCAACACCTTTTAAAATTTATAACAAATCATGAGTTAATTTTCAACGGTTCAAAATTTGTGGACATATACTCAACTTATATATGTATAACATATCCAAAAATTACCACGATCCAACGGTCGGATTAAAATTATAACTCACGCAATAGAGCTTAAGAACACCGATTTGATCTTTTAATACCTCCAATCCGACAAAATACTGATAAAACACCTCAACATTAATTCCTTCATTTATAACCACATAAATAAATCCATCATTTATATCCATATCAAATAAATATTTCCTTATCATATAAATTAATAATTAATTATTCACAAATAATATTATAGAATCACAATAATGACAACCAGGCAGTTCTCAGGAAAGAGGGGGCTTTCCGATAAGGATTTCTCCTTACTGGCGCGCAATTAGGTGACCAAACCTCTCCTTGACAGAACTTTCTAGACATTGCCAATAATGTTATCTAATAATATTATTCGAATAATATGAATTATTGATCTGATAATGGGAAATACTGTGCAGTGACAATTATTGAACAACAATAATATAAAATATCAACGCAACAATTATTGATTTAATAAAATAAAATATTGAAAAGTAATTACTGTAACAATTATTGAGTAGTATCTTCTCACGTAAGAATCAATAATTGAAAAAAATATTGTGCAATACCGTGTGCTACTGTGCAACTACAAGTATTACTGTATTTTAACCACCAGGTATTCCAACAGTGTTAACAGTAACAACTACGCCGTTATTTATAAAAACACAAATTTGTCATTTTCTTCATCCGACAGTTATTCTGTTATGGAGCCCACAAATGACTGCGCCGTCGTGCGAATATTCCCCGACAGAAAGAATATTCCACGACCAAACGAATATTCCCCGACAACAATGAATATTTTATAACCACTTTTATATTTTAAAAAAAAATCATATATCACCCTTAACTTTAACCTTTTTTCAATTTAACCATTTACTGAATAGTAATTATAAGAAAACTTGAATACTTTTATTTCATAAAATTCGGGGTCTTACAGTATATCTACACAACAACTCCTATGAATATCTTCAACATAAATTATTTCTTCGTTTACTACTTTGATATTCAAAGGTACAGGTAATATTTGGGAAGTAATCCTAATTGTCTATCAAAATCACATGCTATGGAAAAACAAGTAGCACCCGAGTCAAATAACACATAAGCATTTATATCGTTGATCGGGATAATACCTGCAACTACATCCCCTGATGCAACTGCATCGTAGACCGTCATGTTAAAGGTGTGGCCCATTGGTCTACCCATCTGCGCTGGACCACCAATAGCTAACTTACTGCTATTAGCGCCCTTATTCTCGTCTGTCCCCTTCTTTGGGTTGTTCTTTGCTATGTGATCAGTTGATCCACACACGAAACATCCATAGTATTTCTTCAGACTTGGACAGTTAGGCGAAATGTGCCCATCATGTCCATAGTTGTAATATACGGTCTTCCCCTTGAGACAGACTCATAAGTGAGTCTTCCCACAGTTCTTGCATGCCTCTATCCTTCTCTTAGGATCTATTTACTTCACTCCGGTATTCCCAGAGTTAAATCCCTTCCTCTTTTGACCATCGCCACTACCACTGGCTCCTTCTACTTTTAATCCCCCACCTACTTTTCTCGTGTTCTTCTTCTCCTTGTAGTATTGGCTTAAAGCCTCATTACCACCCTCAGAAATTATTGCCTTATCCAATATGGTCCCAAAAAAGTTACTTTGGAACACAGATATCCGGCTATAGAGCCAGGGTTTCAAGCCCTGCTCAAACCTCCTAGCCTTCCTCACCTCGGTGTCCACCTGATGTGGAGCAAACCTCGCCAATTCATTAAACTTGGCAGCATATTGGGGAACCGTCATCTCCCCTTATTTCAACTCTAGAAACTGCATCTCCATCCTCCCCTACATACTCGTGCGAAAGTAGTTCTCGAAGAAACTCTCCTTGAACTGCGTCCACGTAAGGTTCTCTATTCCCGCCCTAGCATGGTTTGCCTACCACCAGAAATTGGCTTCTCCCTTCATCATATAGGTGGCAAAAGCAACCTTTTGCCCCTCGTCGACATTTGCAATAACAAATGCCTTTTCTATTTCTTTTACACAAGTTTGAGCTTCTATTAGATCCGTAGTTCCTTTGAACTCCGGCGAACCGACACTCTTAAAATCCTTAAAGTAATAGCTCGAACTACTGCAGGATTTACGGGTATATTAGCCCCATTCCTATTAAAAGCAGTCGTTAACAAGTTAACGAACTCTTGCATCGGGTTAACCAGACCTCCCTCCTGTTGATTCACATTCGCTTCTTGATTTCGTTGTCTTCTTCTTGGCGGCATTTTTCTGTTAAGATAAACAACACATCATTATTACTTCCTACTTGTTAGTTAGTTATTATTCATTATTAATCAATAACTTCAACTCATTGCACAATATGTTCCATAAAAAGGTTTATATTGATTTACTTTCTTGCAGTATAATACTACATCAATCATTCTTATACAACCTTAGCTGATTATATTTCTATCCCGCAATTACTTTCCAAAAATTGGTATTTACAAAAAACTACCCTTTGATATATAAAAGAGGGTTTTACATCACTACTAGATACATCATATTTACATATCTAACTCTACTCTAGCTACTACTAAATTACATCTGCCTTATGGAATTCTCAAAATCTGTGTTGGCAAGACCGGTAATAATATCTCGGCTGATAGTATGCCGAGTCTGCCCTGCCTCTATCGGATACCCAGCTACTTGCTGCTGAAAATCCGCATGAGAACTCCTATGTATATATGACATTCTTCCTGTCTTTGGTTTCTTGACCTTCAGCTCCTGCCTGAGCTCAAAGGTCTCCTATTTCAGTTCGTGGACCTTGTCCTTCATTAAAACTCATTTATCATGCTCCTCGTCCCACATAGTCTCCATGCTCTTCTTATCCTCCAGGATTTCTTGGACCTCTTCCTTCAACTCTCTTACTTCCTTCCTCAACTGGATATTTCTATCCAAAATTGTCATGAACAGTGCCTTTATTGACTCCCCAAGAGTCATCTCTTCTACAGGTGCTACGGTGTTAAAGGACACCTCCTCCTCTTCCGACATACCATCAAACAAAGACATGAGGTCTAAGTCTTTTGAGTCTCCAGACTCGATCACAACCACTTCAGGCTCTTCTGCTATAGGGAGATCTCTACTTGATTTACTGACTCCTCGCTAACAATATGTATATCCCTATACATCTCATTATTTCCTGACATCTACACAAAACAAATTAGTTTCATTAGTACACGTCAGTAGAATAATAAAAACACATATCATATTTAATGCATTTTTAGGGTTTACTTCTTTAACTTTTCTTAAGGTTATGACTTAAGGTTCTTTTCCCCCCTTAAGTTTTATAACCTAATGCTTTGATACCAACCTATGACTCCCCCAAATCCGGGTATCTTCCAACCCGACAAATGGTGCTACAAGGTGCTACAATTCACACATTCATTCAATTGAAATACCTCAAAAGAGAGAAAATGTCTTCTATATATTCCAAAGCAATATTCTATACCCAGGTTATTTATAACTATTTCATGTGTTCTTGTCATAATATTAAATAATAACAATATTCATCTTAAACTATTACAAATGCAACCTATTGGTTTGCCTTGGCCTACCCTTTATCTTTACCGGAACCTTCAATCCTCTCGGTCTTAGCTTCATTCATATGGTTCAAGCAAGAATGAGCATAACTAGCTCAGCAAGTATGATAATTTCATTTAAACAACAGGCTTGAATTATAAGAATCGTATATCTTCAATAACTGAAATAATAGTTATGAAGTACTATCAATAATTCAAAATAGCACTTCTCTTTTCTTTAAAACGTTTTACAATGAACAACATTCATTAAACATAAATTCGATCCAAGACCATGAGTATTTCATTCTTTTTTTGAAAAGGACAACCCGGCACCAAGTCCGTAAGCCTGGTATATCTTACAAGCACGTCTAGATGATCAGCCTATAGTACTCTATGTTGTACAACACTACTTTCTTTAAACGTATGTACGTTTAAGGTTTGGAAACCTCACGTGTCTGTCGTTTGATGACAAAATATTTGTTTATGCATACTCAGTCTTTCTTTGAAATCAATACCAAAATAGTTTGGTAAAAGATAGCAACTTTGGCAATGGTTTGATAGATTAACTAGAAATCCACAAAACATATTAAGTCTAGCCGAAGGAATTGGCTTCGACTTCATTATACATTAAGTCATGTGTAAGGTACATGAATTACAAATATTGTCCAGAATAAACATAGACAAGGGTTAGAACACTTGCCTTTAGCGTCTTCTACTGTTATTACAAATTCCCTTTGTGCCTTTAAGGTTTCTACAATACATGATCACATAACATACCACATTAGGTCATATATAATCAAGTATGGTTACGACTATATCTTACCCTTCTTCTCAATCTAATCATGCTTTAGATTGTTTATCATTCGTTACGGTTTATCATATTACATTGTATTTACGTTTACGTAATCGTTCCTCAACTTTTAGTTGTCATTCTTAAGGTTTTAAGTATCTTCAATGATGTTACTTCAAGTCAATTAAGTAAACAATTCATTACTAATTAACTCCTTCCTTCTCTATACACTTAAGCATTCTTCTCTACCTCTTCTCTAGTGTTGGCGCTGTGGCGCCAGTTTCCTACCTTCAACTCACGCTACAGCACGGGTTTCCAGTACCATTGCCTCGGACTTGACGCTGCGACACAATTCCCTTTACTAACAGCCGCATTGTGGCGCCACTCTTCAATAGCTAATGGTCAAGCCTGGCGCTGCGGCGCCAAGGACAGTGCCTTGGGCGGTGATGAATGGGTAATTTACCCATGAATTGGATATGTATATGCTTGATTTATTGTTGTTTTCGAGTATTTTAGTGTAGTTTTTATATGTTTACTTGTTATTTTGCAGATTAAGGTTAATCAGGGGCATAAAGGGAGTCTGGGCATAGTCGAGGGTAAAATAGTAATTCAGCAGCAAGAAACCAGCGTCGGGGAGCTCTAAGTTGTACTACCCTCAGCGTCGGGGCGTTGAGGCTTTATCTGGCGTGGACTAGGCGCGTGTAATGCAGAATTTAACTTGGATTAGGATTGGGGCAATAAGGGAAGAGGAGTATTTAAGGGGGATTTGCTGAAAAATTGGAGACTGATCAATCATAGCTGGAGATTAATCAATTTTTCATCAGAAAATTTAGGAGCAAATTTCCAATTGAAGATTGAAGCTAGAAGATTTCTTTTAAAGTTTCTTCTTCTTATTTATTTTTAATTGTGTAATTCTTTCAAGATTATTTTCATGAGATTGTTGGTTTTATTTTTCGTTATGAACTAATTCTTTTATTAAGACTACAAATTAAACCTTTTATGTCTATGAATTAATTATTCAGTTAATTCCAATTATTAATGTCCAGGTGAAATGTTTATCATGTTTGTGCTTATTGATTAATTATTTGGCCAACAATTATTGTATTACTCTAGAAGGATTCGGAAGATGAAAGTTAGGGTTGGAACTAGACATGATAACATGTATGCTTAATTATTTGCCTGAGATGAATAGTTAGGGTTATGAATTGAATAGGAATATCTGTTCACTGCATGTAACAATTGGGAATTGAAACTTAACGGGTTTGATTTAATTATTTTGCATAGGAATATCACAGGATTAATTGAATTGAATAAAAGTTATCTGTTCACTTAGGAAAGGGCTTTTAACAACTAGAATTTCTGTTAACAATTCAGATGGCGTACTAATTGGGTTAATTGGATCATTGGTTTGTAGTACATAATTGGGGATATTGTAGTCTTAACATTTATCTATTTCAATTAATCTCTAAAGTAATTTAGTTTTTTTAATTAGAAAAATCACAAATTGCAGTTGTTTAAATAAAATTGAATTAGTATAGTACTAGTAGTTGGAGTTTATTGATTGGAATTTCCTGTGGGTTCGACACTTAAATTTACCACTTTATTACTTGTTGACTGTGAATATTTGCGCAAGTAATTGATTGTGAAATCAACCAACAGGCGGCGCTACGGCGCCGGCCCTGAGCCTCAGATAATTGACAGTTTTGATTTCTCTTTGTGAATTTCCCGGGCTCATAACTCATTCGTTATAAGTCCGAATTGGCTCGTTCAAAAGCCATTAGCTCAAAAATCACATGCTTTTTCGAATCTTTTAACTCGAAATTCACCGATTAGTTCATTATTACGAAAACATTAAACGTTCGGGAACGTTCAAAGCTCGTTTCTTCGTTCTAAGTCGGAATTTGGTCATTTTCGAGTCCGCAACTCTAGAATGCCAATTGATACTAATCTCCATCGAAAACCAACGTTTCCAAGTTCAATGCTAACTTTTGACTTTCATTCCGAGAATTTAACGATTTCGACGATTATCGTCGAATCTCGTAAATTTTTCCATAACTTTGTTACTTGAGATTTTTACATCGTTCAAAATGGATTCATTCCATATATCTAACAATCTAACCAAACATATTTCATTAAGTAATATACATGACAAATTCTCACATGTTCTTCCTTAGTTCATAACTTCCATTATTATGTTTATCTTACAACATGGTTTATTAAGTTTTAAATCTTATAACAATCATCCTTATCATTTCTTAGCATACATGCACAATTGCATACATGTTCCCTCCCACACACTATGCACAGCATGGTTTATATAACAATTCCCTCCCACACACGCACACACCCCCCCACTATGCATACATGTGTTTACATAGTGTTTGCATAGTAAAATCATATTCTATGCACAACATGGTTTATATAACAATTCCCTCCCACACACGCACACACCCCCCCCACTATGCAAACACTATGCATTTCTTATGCATAGTGTTTATATAGTGTTTGCATAGTAAAATCATATTTTAGCCGAATTCGTCCGTGATTTTTCCACTGTGCGTCCATTTTTAAATAGTATCCTGTCATTCTCCTATAAATAGGATGCTTAGTTTAGAATTGAAAATCACACCGGAATCAGAGAATTCTTCTTCTATAATATTGAGCGTATTTCTTTAGAGTTTAAGAAAGTTTTAAGTGTAGAAAACAGTGTAAGTTTACTTCAATAATATCCCCGTCCTACCAGTCAGAAATACTCTCCTTTTAAGGTAAAGGATATTATTTTTGTTCAATATTCGTATGAAATAATAGTTTCTTTTATACTCTTTAGTATGTAAGTAATATTATTTCGTTTCAGATTCTGAATTCTACACTCATTTTGTTAAAATACTGCTTCTATACTCCGTGAAATTAGTAAAATATCCTTGAAATTTGCGCTTCATCTAGTATCTTTTCACGGAAATATTATTCTGAACATTCTAGAATTTTACAAAAATTAATTTCTTTTCCGTCCAAATCATTTTTGATACAATATTATTCTTGAATTTTACTCCACAAAACAGTATCATGTTGACAATTTTGACATTATTGAATTCTAGATAAATTGAATTATAAATCCTTAAAATTTATCATTGCTCTCGTTTAATTGAATTCTTATATCATTGTCATCATCCTCATGCTTATATTGTGATGAAAGTCATCTTTGGCCCGTAGTGCATAGATGGACTGTTGATTGGTATGATTATGACCATGGATTATTCCATATAATCATGACCTGTAATGTTACAAATGGTGTGGTAAAAGTCCTCATTGGCCCGTAGTGCATTGATGGACAGTTGTTGGCATGATCATGACCATTGGTGATAACACGAATATCATTGGCCCGTAGTGCATGGATAATTCATGGATGTGATACTAATGAATATCCTTGCCCCATAGTGCATGGATAATTCAGTGATGTGGATTATTTATTGAGCTTAGTCTCAACGATAAAATTGATGAAAAACTTTTTAAATCATAGAAGATAGTAGATATCATGCTCTACTTGACTCTTCTAATAGATTGCTTATTCCGCTGCAGTTAAACTTGTTGTTTATTGTATTCTATCAGTTTAACACTGTTGATGGCTAACAATAAATTATTCTGCATTATCTTAGTCATAATATTTCTTACTGGGCTAGTTGAGCTCACCATTTTGCTTTCATTGTTCTCTTTAGAAAATGATAACGTAGCCGGGACTAGTCGGGAAATGAAGTGACAATCCGAGATGGTGGTTGTAGTAGTCCTCACTATTTTATAAAATAGTGTGATAATAACTGTAATGAGGACTCCATTTGAGTTTGGATATTGTCTATAAGACAATATTCGTGTTAAAACTCTCAGCTCATGTTGTATAATTAAGTTTGTATTTATATTCTGTACCATGTATTTTACGACTCAGAATGGGTTATGTATACCTATTTTGGGGGCGTCACATATTTTATACTCATCAGTTATTTTATACTCATACCTAATATGTAAGTAATTAGGTCACAACACTTTCATCACAAGCTTAGTTAGTTAATAACATAAGTTTAACTAAATAAATTCTTATTTCTTAGCTTTCTTTTTGTTCCATTAATTCATTAACTCAATTAGCCTTAATTGGCTTGATAAATTATTACACATATTTATCCACTTTGTATTAATCATAATAATTAATCATTTAATGATCATAAATATTTTCATTTACCATTCAAGGTCAACATCGAAGCTATGTTAATTTTCAACATAAACTTATCTTACTTTTTCTTAATCAACTTGATTGGTTATTCACCTTGGCCCCCTTTTCATTTCTTAGTCAACTTAAAATAAATAAATTAATTAAATTGTTTAATTTATATCATGTAACACATATTCACTCATATGTTCAAGATAATAATAAAAATATTATTCATAAAAATATACATATATAATCGTATAAAAATTCTTGGTCCTTACACCGACAATGTACTTACGCCTAAAACCAACACCCCGATGTTGGTGGGCAGTGTGTGGTGCTCGTTCCAAGTCCCGAAAATTTTCAACTCGTCGTCTCTACTTCACCGCTCTATAACTTCGTCATCCGATATCGAAATAAGTCCGTACTTGAGCCATTTTCTTCCTTATAATATCCTCTACACATCCCTCCAGACGAAATAATTTTTAAGGTTCTTTAATTAATCAAAAAATTGGTCCGAAAGTCCTCCGGAATCCACTTTTTACCGAAAGAAGATTTAACGTCGAATTTTCTAAACGTCACAACTAACTTATACGAAGCTGTATTGTGCTAGTTCTTGAGCCTACGGCTCAAGTTTTCTCCTAACTACACAACCCCTGTAACAATCTAGAATTTTAAATTGTAATTTTAAATATTTATTGAACTATATAAATATTTTAATTGATGTGTTTATTGCTGAATAAATATTTGTTTGATTCGATTTGATTATTTATTATTAAATAAATAATTTATGAGTTGAGGGAATTAGCTTAATTTGTTAATTAAGTGATAATTGGTAATTTGGTATTATAAAATTAATTTAAATAAAAGGGCGATGAATTAATTATTATGAGATAATATTCTAATTTAATTTAATAATTAAATTAGAGAGTTGATAATGATTAAATAAATTATTATAATATTATTTTAATTTGATTTTGTAATTAAAGTGATGTGTTAATTTATTAAATAAAATTATAATTATAATAAAAATTATAATTTTATTGTATTGGTTTATGTGGTAAATTGATTTAATAAATTGTTATTAGATTTAATTTAATTTGAATATGGGAATTTATTTAAATAAAGTGTGACAATAAACTATATTATAAATGACATATGAAAATAAATTAAAAGAGTTTTAATTTAGTTTTACCAAACAAAGCCTTAGAGCTTTTGAAATTCTTATTTTAATCTTGTTTTGCCAAAGAAGGCTTAAGAAATGATTAAGTCATTATTTTAATTAGTTTTGCCAAACAAAGCCTTATGGCTTTTGATTTTTAAAAAATTATAACTGACATCAGTTATATATATATATATATATATATATATATATATATATATATATATATATATATATATATATATATACGGAAAGCTTCAAGAGCATAATCCTTAAATAGCATAACGTCTTAAATAGCATAATTTTATCAAAACGACGTAGTTTTGATAAGACGCGGTGGCATTTTTGTAAATATGCGGTGGCATGGTATTTACAAAAATACCACCGCATCTTATCAAAACTACGTCGTTTTGATAAAATTATGCTACTTAAGGCGTTATGCTATTTAAGGATTATGCTCTTGAAGCTTCCCGTATATATATATATATATATATATATATATATATATATATATATATATATATATATATATATATATATAATACTTTAATACGTATTATATTATACGTTATATATCAGTAGAGAAGAAAGAAGAGAGAAAAGAGAGAGCTCTAGAGAGAATTTGAGAAAAGATGTTTTGCAATAACAAAGAGTAGTAATCAAAAGTTGTGTTATTATCTTCTAGCAAATGTATAATCTTTCTTCCCAAAGTTCTAGTTTTGTTTTAAGGTTCTAGTTTCTTTTTTATGAAAAGCTCTCTGTAAAAGTTATATGGGTAGTAATTGTGATTATATATTTGGTATATATAATAATTTATAGATAAATTGTTTTCATATATTTAGTATATGATTTAGAGTAGTTTCTTCATGTAAATATGATATATATGGAGAAAGTTATTTAATAGTGAAATATATATATATATATATATATATATATATATATATATATATATATATATATATATATATATATATATATATATATGAATATGGCTTATTTTGAAGTCAAAGTTGATGTTTTATTCATAGTATAATGTATACATTGGCTATTGATTATGAAAATACATGAAGAAACGAAAATAAAGTAATTGAAACTAACTGTTTTGGTTGTAAAACGAATTCACAATGAGGAATTTCGCTATGAATGTTAATAGAAGAAGAAATAATAGAAATAGTGAAATTAAAGGTTGTAATTTTGGATGTTTATGTGGTTAGAAACGTGTTAGAAACATTAGTTTATGTTTCTATAAATATATTATAACTTGGGTAAGTTGGTATGGCTGTTAGAAAGGAGTTTTTAGGCCTAATTTGGCTTTCTATAGTGTTCTTCGCGAACTGCAGAAAGTAACCCCGCCCCGGCGGGCTATTATAGTGTAAAACCCTCGCCCCGACGGGCTATTATAGTGTAAAACCCCCGCCCCCGCCGGGGGGGGTAGTCTGACTTACAAATGTTGAGAAAATCTGACCGGACATGTTTTACTAAAATGGGCATAACATTTTCATACGAACTCAGATTGATGCGATTCAAGTTATCCGGAACGAGGACGAGTAGACCTATAACTTTTTTCTTTACGTTTTTCAATTTGATGTCGTTATTAGGGGTCAAAATGGCCATCTTTAGGACTATTGTGCACTTGAAGGCAATCGAAGGGCGTCGAGATACACGAATGCAAGTGCAGTCCTTTGTGTGTTAGCATAACCTAATCTAAAGATAATGATAACATGTTGGACATGTAATATGATGTTGTATCAAGTTACTAATGTGTATATGGTGCAATGACATAATAATTTAATTAGTTGTAATAGAGCTAAAATGTTATGCTCGTGAAAAGATGTGATGTTTAAACTTAAACTTAGTTAGTAAGCTATACTAAAAGTGGGAAATAAACTCATGAAGCTAATATTATTATAACTAATGAATATTGTCAATATATATGGTATGTGTAGGACTTGTGGTGAACGTGAGTAGTGATTGTTTAACCTATGCACGAGGCAAGTTCTCTAACTCTACTTTTACGATTGTGCAAGTGCTTAAACCTTATTGATACATTGAGCAAGTTCTTAACATTTATTATATATATTTGTTCTAAATTGATTATATTCATGCAAACTCTTCAACCTAACTCTTACTTTAAGAAGGGTTCCTATCTTTATTTTGTTTCTTATTACGCAAGTTCCTAAATTCTGTTATTCTTATGTTAAATAAGTTTTATTCCTCAACTTGTTATTAATCATGCACGTTAATTAACTCACTTCTTTTATTGAGTAAGACTATAGCCTTAGGTTATTGTTGTTTAAGCAAGGTTGTTATAATATTCAATGCCTACACTTTCTATTTCATTTCTAAAACATGGTTGCGATTTATAATGTTGAATTCTCTTATGACTCATGATTATTCCATAGCATATTGTTATCACACTTTTGATTCAACTAATCCTTATTTGATGTTCGTTGAACTCTAAATTGCCCTTGAAGCTTATCCAAACCAAACTTACATTGGTGCGGACTTGTATTCTAAAACTGAGAAGAACAACCCTATTATAGGGGATTATTAAGTGAAGCGTTTAGATGTTTGTGCACAATACATGGTACGAAGAGTTGATCACTCTAAGTACGAAGAGTCCCTACAGTCTTATGACTGTTTAGGTTTAAATTGAAAGAATACTTATAACCTTGGACATAGTTCATGGTCTTGTAACCCTCAAATACATTTCAAATTCTGTTTTCAGTTCTTGATTATCATTGAAAGAGAATATTATTCAGTTTTATTGTGTCTGTTCATTGACAGTTATTATGTTGATATTATACATTGTCATTTCAAGTGAACATTTGTTTTGCTCACTCTTGCATATAAAATCATTGCAACTTAAGCTGAGAAGGTTGATGAACCTACTACTAGCAAAGGGAAAGGAAAAATGAACAAGTGTTGAAGACTTGTAAATTTGTTGACTTTTATGATGTCAAACTTTTTTTAATTATTGTGATGTAATTATTTAATTTTCCACACTTGATGTATGTTTTAAAGGTTAGATAACTTGGGAGATTTATTGATTAAGTTATGTAACCCTTTAATAGAAAGATTTATTGCTTAATTTTATTATATTTGGGTAATTAGAATTAAATGAATGGAAAGTGAACACCAAATATTGTGGAAATGAAGTACCCAGATTTGGCGATGTCACAACCCCTGAAAAGAAAGAATTGTCTGGAAGTGTTATCTACCCATAACTTGTCCTAATAAGGGTATAAGGTTAGGGTTTTTCATACTTCACACCTGTTACGGAAAATTTTACCATAACTTCATTATGGTGTATTTTTCCTCCGTTCCACTTGGAACACCTTCTTAACCTGCATAGCTATGATTCCATCTTTCAGGAATCAAACAACAACACACAGACAAATGATTATCTAAGTTCGTTTAGAGTCCACTATTAACTTGTTTTCCATCCTCATGCTTAGGCGTACTTTTGACTTATTTAGTTTACTTGTCATGCATCATTAAGGTGTTTTACAAGGAGTTACTCCTTCCTTTCCACCTTATAATTTCAAAATCCATCATGATATTCAATTAACTAACTATCAACAACTAATTCTTTCAAAGAAGAAAAATAAAAAGATGAAAAGGTGATGCTTTGAATACTTACCCTTCATGGTTCTTCTTCTTCCTTAGCTTTGATCAATCTTGATCCTTGCTCTCCTTGATCTCCCTTTTCCTATCTTCTAGCCCCGACCTCTCTCTCTCTCTCTCTTTTGCTTTCTCTCTTGCTCTCAATTTCTTTCTCTAACACTTAGAATTTTTTTGCAAAGTGATGAGATGATACTTTGGGTTTTGATTATATAAAAGCTAGTTTCCATTTCTTATAAGTTGGTCATCCAACTTAAGTCACACAAGGTCTTCCCCCCTCATGTTTAAAAGCTTACTAATCATCCCCTTGAGATAGCCTAATCAAACCACAATTAAAACTAACTCAAGACACTTAATAGCTAAGAAAACTTAATGAGGGGAGACAACCATTTAATGGTTTGTCTAGATAAGGTGAGTAATGCTAGATCACTCACCATTTGGTCCCCTCATCCTTCAAATATCCAGCTATATGGCCCCCAAATGCCCCTTATTCATGCCTTTAGATAAGCCTTGTTATCCACGTTTATCTCACATGGGATAAACACCAATTAACTTGCTTTGGCTCCAAGTTCTTATGGTTTAACTCTAAGGATTGGACCATGACTCAACCCTAAGACAAGCCACCTTAAACCCTAAGCTTTACCCTTAACTAAACCCATAGGCAAGCTTCTCAAACCCTTGGTTCAAACCCTAGGCTTAACCCTTAGCTCAAACCTAGTCAATTCTTAATTTATTAGTCAAGACTTAATATTCTTAGGCTTAGTTAGTCCAACTAATTCTAGTTAGACATTTTCTTATTTGGTTAGGTTTTCTAACTTTTTTGGTTACGTTTTCATAATCTGTTCGGTTAGCCGAAAAATCGACTTTAGATTTTCGAAAATCCGATTTCGCCACCAATCCCCCTTTTCCAAATAAACAATGTCGTATTCAAAAATTCGAAAAAATGAGATTGTATTTTTAGCGTGAATAGTGTTTTTACATGATTTTCTCTAAAAAAAATTATTTTCCACATTTACTCTTCAAACACTCAAAAACGCTTACATAACACGTTTATTGGTCATATAACGATCATAAGTCACAAAAAAAAATCAAATTATCTATGAAAATTTCATTTTATTAGATAATTTCTTATAAATCTTATTTACAAGAATATTCGATCTTTGCGATCATTATAGCTCTGACACCATTTTTAGGGAAAAATTCTTCGAAAATAGGTTTTTTAAAAAAAATATTTGGATCATCTTTATGGTTTTATATGAAACAATAAATATATATATATATATATATATATATATATATATATATATATATATATATATATATACCATGTATTTAAAGCGATAATTTGTTACCTAGTGTTTGGTTGGATTAACACGTTTTTGAAAAATCACAGTCTCTTATATCCTCTAAATCTTCCCTCCTATAACCTTAGACTAAACCTGGAGTATAGCCTCCAAAGTACCATTCTGGAAAAAAACAACTTAAGTTATGTTTTTCCTATGCTGAAAGAGAGAATACAAAATTTGGTATTTTATTCTGATAAGAAAAAGTACTTCATACGTTTCTACTCAATGATATATAATAACATTGATATTGTTATCTACTAATAATATCAAAAATAAATATTAATTCCATTAAATAATTGTAATTGCACTTAAGTCCAGGAATTAATTAAATAAACCCTTTATTAATAAACTCTAATATTTCCTCTATAAATGTACATTAATATTTCAGAATTAATTAATATAATTTCGATATATTTAAACTAATTTCATAATTCCATAATTTATCTCTATTTGATCATAAATTAATTTAAAAATTAAATCAATACTTTTAAAAATAAATATTAAAAGACTCAGTCAAGATTCTATGATCAATGATAAATTATCATATGAAAAATCTTATAGATTTTTTGAAAATAATAATATTCAGAATATTAATTATATATATTAATCAACATTCTGAGGTATTAATTAACACGATGTAATCTCACTCATTGGAACATCAAATATATATATATATATATATATATATATATATATATATATATATATATATATATATATAAAGAGAGAGAGAGAGGGAGAGAGAGAGAAACAAGATCACGTGCGGGAGTCCGCATTTTGTTAAAATGCGGACTTTTTTTTTATAAAAAAAATAACTAAAAAAATTTAATATTTTATGAAACTGTAATTTTTTTTCATAATACAGTATTTTTGGCGTGATTTAGATACATATAACAAAACAGTCTGTTTTGTTATATGTATCTAAATCACGCCAAAAATACTGTATTATGAAAAAAAATTACAGTTCCATAAAATATTAAAAAAAATTAGTTGTTTTAAAAAAAAGAAAAAAAAAATTTGGTCCGCATTTTTAGAATGTCCAGGATCCCGTATAGGATCCGGACTATATATATATGTGAAAATATTTTATAAATAAAACATTATAACATGATCCGTTTAATGCACACTTTTAATGCACTAGTACTTTAATTAGAAGTTTTACTTCCATAATTAAGATAAATCATCTCTGTTAAAGTAATACTCCCTCCGTCCCAAATTAATTGCTCAATTTTGACTTTTTAAAGTCAAATTGACCATTTTTAAAACTAATATTTTTACTATTTTTGCTAAAATATAGGTAAAGAGATTATAACCAAAAGAAAGTATATACAATTTATTACTAATCTTAATTTTTATAATTTTAGAAATATATTTATATGTGCTTAATTATTAATTCTAAGAATAGTCAATTTGACTTAAAAAAGTCAAAATTAAGCAGTTAATTTGGGACGGAGGGAGTATAACCTACATAATAATATCTCCAAATCATCCTAGGTTATAAATCATTACTTCTTTATTTATATATTACATATGATTTATATCTTCTGTGTATAATATTTATTTATACACAAACCACAACATATATAATATGAAGATAATATGTAAACAAACTAAACGATCATTTAATAAATGATGAATGATGTACTTTTATTAATAAATAAATATCCGACATAAATAAATAAAAATTAAATAAATAGATAAATAGGATTTTTATAGCAAAAATCCAACAATATCAACATCATTTTTATGTCATTTATACAATTTAAGAAAATGTTAATGAATATAATCCTTGAATATTAAATTCTAATTTGTTTATCTTTTATTTTTTCAATAAATTTTAGGTGGATAATATTAAGATTTTATACTTAATTTAATCTATTAGATAAATTATTTTCTTAATATATGGACTTTCTTACGTGGATAAAAAAGAACAGAGAGTATATGTTTTAAGCAACTTATGAAAGGACAACATTCTTTTTCTTTAATCTTGCTCCAAAAATAAAAGATAAAAATATTTAACAAAAATAACAATCTTTTATATATGGTCTCAATATTCGTTTATGGTGCATACCCCTTTATTTTATATACTCTGCTCATCACCTTTAACGATGGACCGGACGACAGTTTGGTTTGTCACTATAGAACAGATAAACAGTTTATATGTTATGACGACAGTTCGATGCGTCGCTAAAAACTAAGACGATGGTTCTTTAATATACGTGACGGACCGAACTGTCGCCCGACCCGTCGTTAAAAGTGATGAGTAAGATATATATATATATATATATATATATATATATATATATATATATATATATATATATATATATATATATATATATATATATATACTCCTTCCGTCCCATAATTATAGATTGATTTTTTTTGGCACGTAGTTTAAGGAAATTAGTTTAAATGGCAATTTTTAACATAATTTTTCACATATACCCATTAATATGGAATTAATGAATAAGTTAATTACTCCTTACTTATCACACGAACTCTCAACTTTATTGATTGATGTGTACTGACCATTAAAGTCCATATCCATAGAATTTTAACCAAAGAGAATACAACAACATTAAATGTGGTGATAAAAATAACGACATTGAATGTTGTTTCTTCAAAAATAATTAATGATTGAATATTTATTATAAGGACATAAAAGTAAAACAATGAACCAACTAAATTTTATAAATAATAAATAGCCTATATATTGAGACATCTCAAAACGAAAAATCAGCCTATATAACTATGGGCCGGAGGGAGTAATATTTTATTTTTTTCTTGTTTTTAACTGCAGCAACTCTTTTGAGGATGGAGTAATTGTTACTTTAAGTAGTGAATTAATGTTCATTCTCCATTCATATTGTTCCATCACCGAGTCAGAGAAATGTAAACAGAAGTATCAAATTACAGCACCTAAAGAAGTAAGAAATAAACCAGAAGATACAAGTTATTATGTCATCTCTTATTTCCACCGCCCATCAGTTGAATTTGTATGGGAGGTACCTAAAAGGACATCACTAGAAAACCAGAAACCTGTAGGGGGAAAACAAACTTTTATGACCTCTAAAGACGATTCAGGATGACAATTGAGTGTTTGCTAGCTTCCAGAGTTTGACCCACTCCACCATAGCTTCTGCGACACGAGCGAAAACCGAATGCACCGGCCCCAGGCGCTCCTGCACCGCTGCAGCCATCTCAATCATACAATCCTCTGCTGTAACCGCGGCTTGAGACAACCTCACCGACTGAAAGAAAGGGACGACTTCCTCCATCAGCTTCACCCCTTCCCACTCTTTCTTCAAACTCTCAATGGCGTCGCCTCTTTCGTTTCTCCACACATAAGGAATCCCGGTTTTCACACCAATCCCCAAGTGATCACACACCACCTTAACACACATTCCACACCATAAATCTTCCACGGTTTCCCACCTCACTTTTCCTTCCCTTTCCAACCTTAAACCCGGCAACAGAGCGGGTCCGACCACCTCGCGGTTAAATGCTATATTGATTCCACTAACAGGCATCAAGGACCTCGCTGGTACAGTAAGAACAGCATCAACATATCGAGAATTCCTCTCAGCTGGCTTGAGGGCTTGTGTGGGTGCATCATAGTCGGCCAAGTTAAGCCACAGTCCACATGATAGAGCACAAGCGACCCCACTCCGCAGGCTAAATGGGTACCCGCGAACAAAGTCTGCTCCTTTACGGTAAGGGTCGTAAAGTGTGTTAAAGAAGAAAGGAGTGGCCGGAGTTGAAAGATTGTTGACGTGTTGGGTGACAACATCTACTAATTGACCCTTATCGTCCTTAGCAGGGACACAATCATCATCAATTGAGATTATATATTTTTTCTTGGAAACAAGATACCCAAAGTAACGACATGAGTAACCAGAAAAGAGAATGGCAGAAGACCCAACAACTTTGTCTATATCGGACTTCGTATAGACTTGCACATCAAAGCCTGCTGGAATTTTAAGTTCCTCTTTGAGATCAGGATCTTTGACAATTATCAGGTGGAAGCGGGAGAAGACCGATTTCCACTCATCCATGAAGGATGTAAGGTCAGGGTTCAGTGCACCAATCACAATATCCACCTCATTGTCGTTGATGCTTACTTGAGACATATTGTGAGATTTTTCTGGAAAATAATGATAAAAAAAAGAGGGAGAATACCTTCACAGTCCTAATTACAGCAGCAGTTTGAATTCAAAAATCTTGAAAGTGCTCAAATAAAATCAAACAGCATCAAAACTTTTCGGAGCATCCTGTCAAAAGAACTACGAATCAGCTTTTTCAAATTCAAATAGGAGAATTGTTTAAGTAATAAAGCATGTCTTACTAGTGGGAAGGACAGGAATCAGAATATGCTTGATATTTAGTGCCTGGATGAGCGAATGGATTTCTTCTTTGCCAGTCGCAATGAAAAGCTTCAAAATCTTCTCAGTCAATTTTCCAGCTCTCAAAGTTCTCTGCCAATCAGAAAAGAAACTAATGAAACTTTCAAAAACATGTTTATAATACTAAAAGGAAAAGGGAGAGGGATGCCTATACAACTGAAAAATGCCAATTTAAATTTAGCACACCGAAAGTAACTTTTTATTTTTATTTTTAACTACAATCGCACAAATTCAATATTCTGACTTAGTTCGGATGCTAAAATATCACATTCGTACTAATTACTTATAGAACAATCAATTTGTTGATGCAACTAAAAATTTCTATAAAACTTAGTTTTATTATATTTAGATTCTATGAGAATTCCCAACTATAAGCACTATAAAGCTACTCTAACATATCATGCGTTTAGTAGCGTACCGAGCTCCCTACTGGTTCCATGAACCAAAATGAACTGCGTTTGAGGTAACATTGGTTTATCATATAGCCCACAGGACCAGCAGGCCAGCACATAACTATTTACATTAACATTCTGTTTACGCTCAAGTGTAGCAAGTATTAATATTATAATAAAGCTATATTGAAAGAGTAACAGCAATATATAATTTCACATCAGAAGATACTATAGCACGCACATGTACAAGAGCATGAACTAACGAGATCAAACCTGACACAATCAAAATTAAAATTAAAGAAAAAACACATCAAAAGCATGGAGGAGACATTTGATGATTTTTGCAATCAAAATTAGAATAGAGAAAATATCAACAACTTCAGAACTAGTCATTAAGGAAATGACATGGTCGCACCACCTAAAGTTGATGCTAGGAACAATGACGACTTAAAAGATATCAGTAGTTAGGATCAGCCCAACTCCAAAATGCACGTGCACACGCACACACATATGGATAGATATGGTATCCAGATAACCATGGGTAATGGTAATGACCAAACTGCCACAAAATAACACACTAAGCCCACCACTCAACCAACAAGGCCTTTTTATCTCAAGATACTTGGAGTAGGCTGAAAATGAATCCCATATACACAGAGGAATAGTAAACCAAGTGTATTTAAAAAAATATTTTTTTTAAAACCTTGATAGTACAAACCTAAATTCATTACAATGTGCCACTACCTTCTCGCTAGAGGCCTGTGACCTTGATGCTAGAGTTCAGGAACAAGAGCTTTGACCTTTCCTAAATTAAAGAAAGATGTAGAACCCAAGTGACCGCATCGACATGGTTTCTACCGTGACAATGACCTAGACCTAGACCTAGACTAGACGCATAACAAAGCTCGAAACACTTGATCCTCTTATATGTATATCTCATCAGATTAATGAATACCTGCCTAACAAACCTAAATTCCTTGATTGCACTAAAAAAAAGAGAAGTACAAACACATTTCGCAACCGGAACCGCACACAAAAGTCAAAACCACAAAAAATGCACCAAAGAAACTGCACCAATGGTTCTAGTAACATATTGTGGTTTTTTCAGTAGGAACCGCACCCCTTACGGTTGAGGTTTTGGTATAGAAATTGCACCCCTTAAAGAACCGCATCCATTTAAAGTTTTAAGTCTTTAATATTTCTCATATTTTTGTGCATGATATAGAGTTTTTAAGTTCTATTTAAGTATGATTGTAAATTTAATTTTGGAATATGCATGTAATTTTGCACGGTTTAAGACTTTAAGTTTGAGCCAATGGTTGTATTGTAATAATGCATGCATCATTCAATTTGAGGAATTAGAAGTTTTGAATTAATTTGTTATTGGTTTCAAGAATTTAACTTTTTGTAGTTGAGTATTATTTGTTGTATCAAGAGCAATGTTTGAGATTTATTTTAAATTTGAAAAGTATGATATGTTTATTATTACTTTTTCAATTGGTTATCGACTCGAAACAACAGCATTTGAAACCGCATCGCATTCTTAAAAACCACACCACACCAATCCAAACGATTTCATGTTGCGATTTTTGATTTAAGCAACCGCACCAAAGTGGTTTCATGTACGATTTTTGCTCGGAACCGTACCAAACCACGCCTCACCCTAATGATGGCCAACATCATATCTTACCCAATGAATCCAGTAAAGTACCATAGAGCTCTAACAAGAAACCCTCTTTCTATATCTCTAGATTGCATGTGTATTGTAATCCATATCCCCTATAAGATATGACGAAACAAAACGAATTCAAGTCAATGTACTTGTAATTGAACAGTTTAAACTCTAGAATTAATGCACATGTACTTGTGGTCATATGGTTCTTAGCTGAAAATGGAACTCACAGTAAGTAAACTCATCTACAACTACCATGAATATAACAAAACCGAAAAAAAGTTATCCCACTACCATGAAGCTAGTTCAAGTGATAAACTGTCTCCAATGTTGGGGAGGAATCTTGCTATGGGAAGCTACTCATGGATAAATAACAAGAAACATGGAGAGGGAAAAGAAAAAGGTTTACTAATAATTTTCCGTATTTCTCTCTGAAAACTCTACATTCAGCATAGGCACTACAACAACTTTGAAAAAAAAAACAATACTGGCAGTGGAGGAAAGCCAAAACACATAACGAGGAGTTCGAAGATATGCACTAAAAGGAGCTCCTGAATATTTCAATTTAAGAGACGGGTGTCGGACATGGGCACTTTAGGAAAAAGTGAAGAGTAGTAGAGTACATGTGACACAGAATAAATATAAGTTAAGGCCATGGGTGGTAGTTAATTCATAGCTTCTAACAGATAGTAGAGTAACAAGGCTAGTACTATTTTCTCTGTACACAAGTTAGGTTCATGTTAGCTTGAGTCATATTTTATTATAAATAATGATCATGTATTTGTGAACACACTATGAATGGATTGAACTGAAGAATGTCTTAGCCATACTCTGTCTCTCTTAATTATTCTCTCTAAGTTTCCATCTCTCTATAATATATATATATATATATATATATATATATATATATATATATATATCTTCTTCTTCTTTTTCCCCAACCTCAATCAATTTCTCTCTAGGTTTCCTCCTATTTTCAAGTATTTCTTCATTGTTCTTCACTGATACTGTGATACACTTCATTTTTCTGCTAATGTTACTGTTCATCAATCATCAATTTAGTTGAATCCTGATTCCCTGAATTAAATTCGTTAAGCTCACTAAAGTTGAGCTCACTTTTCAGGACCATTTCATCTCTTTAATCAAGTTTCTATGCTCGGTTTCTGCGAGTGATCAAGTCTGGTGGTTGAACAAGGTAAATTCCATTCTTTATCAAGTCGATGTTCTCACTCTCGTTCTCATAATCTTCTTCACTTTTTAAATCTCCTACCCGAGTCTCATTTTCTATCCAATTATTCTCTTGCACAACAAGTGTTAATGAAATGTCTGGGTGAATTTTTTCTTCATCTTTTTTATCACTTTCTTCTTTTCTCTCACATCTACATTTAGGTATTGTACTGAAACAGCAACTCTAGCTCACTTACTCCATAAATCAGAAAAGTATTGCTACTTATTTGATTGATTTGTTCAAATTTGAGGTTTACTTGTACCAAATCTCACATTCTCTTATCCAAAGTCACTATCACAACCTGTTAATTACCCTCAAAATATCGCTGGACAGAAACCAGTTCATACAGTATGTTTCAACATAACATTATGAGTTTTAGAAAGTTTACAATGAAAACTTCAAGAAAATGGATCTATTCGTGACTGAGGTACAAGGCTAATTAATAAGAAGAAAGAGGAGACCGAAATTGCCTTCCAAAATTCCTTTGCAAATGAAAATGAAGAAGACGAAGCAACAAGGAGAAGAAATGTGAAAATGAGAATGACGAAAATTAGCAGAAATGACTTAGGGATGGCAGAAGGAAGAGAAGCCACAATGTGATGGTCCAATTACCTATGATGACGCATGCATTTATGAACGGCGTACGAACTTTGATGAGTTTCTCATCAATAGAGAAGATTATGGTCTCAACTACATGAGGAGTCAATTCATCATAAGGAAATACTAAGGATGCAGCAATTTTCCCTACCCCATATGCATTGACTAAAAAAGAACTTATCTAAAAATATACGTGTCTATCTGGTTTTACAATTCCAGAATCTTTTATATTAAATTATTTTTAATATCTTATAAATTATTTTTAATATTTTATATCAGTTTCAAACACTTTGTCAGGTTTAAATTTCTGTCACCCCCATACTCCAAGGAAAGCATCAATTTTCACCACTAAACTCTCTATTTCTATGGCCAAAATATTTAAGCCTTTTTGCATATAAGACTGTATAAATGCTAACCTCTGTAGACCTCTTTTAGGGGGGAGAAAGAAGAACGATGACAAGAAGGCCAACAAAACTACAAAAATATACTAATCAGTCCAGACAGAAATCACAGAAGTAGCATTATCAATCAAACAAATTAAAAATCATAGAAAATTTGAGAGAAACTCAATCTTATATAGCATATTCTAACATGCCCTCTTTATACACCAATCAAATTTCAATGATCAACATGATTAACAAAGAATTCAAACATATATCAAAGAAAGAATTCAAAGATTTCAGCGACACCCATTAATTATCTAGCAAATTCTAACATGCCCTTTTTATACAACAATCAAATTTCAACGATCAACATGATTTACAAAGAATTCAAGCATATATCAAAGAAAGAATTCAAAGATTTAAGTGAAAGAAATTAATTATCTTGCAAATTCTAACAAGCCCTTTTAACACAACAATAAAATGTCAATGAACAACATGATTAACTCAGAATTAAAATATATATCTAGAAAGAAAAAGAAGGTTTACCAGAAAGAGGTCGATGAGGATGTGTTCAGGTAGGAAAGAGAGATCTGAGATATTGGAGAGGTTAAGGACAGCAGAGTCAACTGCGAGCGAAAGAAGGGAAGGCGGGGTTCTCATTCATTCGCAGACGCTACTTTCTCTCTCTCGCTCTTAAAAAGCTGTAATTTTACATAGACGAGAATCGGTCTAACCGGCGAGTAAAATTAGTGTTAGTAGAGCCGGAAATGGTCACCGTAAAATTAGTATTAGTAAGCATCAGTATTTGAAAAAAAATAAAATTGTTTGCATTCGAATTTTTTTTTTATATTGGTATCAATACATAAATGGTAAATATATTTGGTGGATAGCGAATATCTAGAATCTGTATCTGAATAATTTATATATATATATATATATATATATATATATATATATATATATATATATATATATATATATATTAGAAATGATTAAGTAAAGGATCCCTTATTTTCTTAAAATGAGGAATTATTTTTTTTGTTTTTTTTTTTGCTTTTTTTTTTTAAAAAATAACTAAAAAAAAGTTTAATATTTTATGGAACTAAAATTTTTCCATAGTACAATGTTTTGGGCGTGTTTTGAATACCTATACCAAAAAGTGGTGGTACAGTCTGCTCAGACTGTACATACATATTTTGTTATACGTACCAAAATCACACCCAAAACACTGTATTATGGAAAAAATTCAGTTTCATAAAATATTAAACTTTTTTTTTAATTGTTTTAAAAAAAAAACAAAAAAAAAAGTTCTTCATTTTAAGAAAGTAAGGGATCCCTTACCTGATCCTGACCCATATATATATATATATATATATATATATATATATATATATATAATAAGCTAAGTATATTTTTGTAAGTAGTATTTTTTAGGATTGAGTAAAAAACGGGTATAACCGAAAAATCGAACACAACCGAAATAATTTAACCGAAATATTCTGACAATTCGGTTATTTTTACTATTTCGATTATATCCAAATTTTTATACGATTTTCAGTTAATTTGTACCGATATTATTTTTAGGTTATTCAATTTAACCGAATAACCGAACAACACTTGTTAAAATAAGACTCTGACTCAGCCCATTGACTCTGATCAGTTATCCTCATTACTCTTATCCACAATACTAGACGTAATAGACAAAAGACAAACATATATAATATACATATATTCACACACAGACTGACAGACACACACAAAAGACATACATATATAATATACATTATATATATATTCACACACAGACATTACGGTAATACGGTAATACGGTAATACTAGACAAAAGACATACATATATAATATACATATATTCACACACAGACTGACAGACACAGACAAAAGGTTAGGGTTGTTGATTTGGCCACTGTAAAAATGAAATCATGGGCTCTCGCTTCTCAGAGAGGGGCAACCACCCTCTGAAACATCCCTTCTCTCTGTGCCTCATTCTATTATCTGAGTTGAAGCCCTAATTTTAGCTCCCAACCCACTCATTTTATGCTGCCCTCTGTTTTTCTTTTTCCCTCTTTTGAACTCCTCCTGTGGAGACTGAAGGTGAAAGTCCTGTTCAAAGTCTTATCGGCTTTCTCTTTCAGGTAGCCTCACGAAAATCGAGAGCCGCCCCCACCGGAACCGGACGATTCGACTAGTCGACGACACAAACGTGGGCACGGCACGACGAAGCATGGGGGCGTGGTGGAGATCGACACCAGTACCTTCTTGGTAATCCCTGTTTTCTGTACAAATTATATGGGTGCGTGGCTGTGGGTGGGTTCTGAGATGATTTATTTGATGGAGCTTCCAAATCCTGACCCCTACACTGGACGCCCTGAGCATGGGGGCGAGATCGTCATACTTGTATAGTTGTATTGCAATTCGGGATGTGTGATGTGTGATGGGTAATTATTTTTATTGCCATTTTTTACTTGAAAGCAGAAAAAGTTGTGGCCCTTGCAATTACTGAATGAAATGTTTCTTGCTTGATTGCTGAAATGTTTCTGTAATGGCACAATGTATTTCAAAAAATGTTTTCCTTTTTGTTTTCTAATTTTGTTTTCTTAATTTCGGTTATTACCCGAATAACCAAATTATAAATTTGGTTATTCGATAATTCGGTTATTCGGTTAACGGGTAATTCGGTTATTTTTTCGGATATCAAAATTGAATAAATTTCGGTTTTCAGTTATAACCGAATAACATATTCGGTTCGGTTATAACCGAATGATCAGTCCTAATATTCCTTATATAATAATTAATTTTCATTATTATACGAAAATTATTTTAAAAATATGTCATTTCACTTCTAAAAAAAATAAGAAATAATATTTTTATTATAATATTAATAAGAGTAAAATACACTAACACTCTCTGCAAAATAATCATAATAACATTCACCATTCTTCTAGTTTTTCAAGTAACAATATAATATTCACTATTTCTAGTTTACAATATATAACATTCACTATTTCTAGTGTGGTTGATCAACTAATATCTATAAATATTTTTAATATAATGTTCAATACACCTTTCAATTATAATGTTTAATATATCCACTAAATATAAATATGTATATTATTATTTTCACTTAACTCGATCTAATTAATTAAATTATGAACTTATGAAATAAATAACTATAATGTCAAAAAATAATAAATATTTATTTTATTAAGAAAATAAATTCATACATTTTTTGTCAATTAAATTCCTCAAATATTAAAATTTAGGTAATATACATTCAAGCATAATTTTTTTATAAATAAAAAATAAAATTTTAATACCCATAAAAAGTGAAAATTAACAAAAAAAATTATGATTATTTTTTCAAATATTAAAATTTATGTAAAACAAACTTGGACAAAATTTGTTACATAACGAATCTTATAATTCATATAAAAAAGTATTAAAAATTATGCTAATTATTTTTTTCCAAATATTAAACTAAACATAAGTCACATTTGGGCATAATTATTTACAATAGAAATGACAAATGTTGTTACTCAAAAAATATATATATTAAAAGAAAATTCTTTTTACAAGATAAATGTAGTAATTTCAACACTGCCACAAAACAACACCAACTATATACTACAAAATTTAATCGAAATCATAAACATACTAAATTTTGACATATACTCAAAAAAATTTAACATATAAAAATCATAATGAAACTAAGAATTCAAATAATAAATTTTGTTATTAGACACCAAAAACTAAACTATCAACATACCCAATTAATTAACCCTAATTAGAATAACTCCATATATAATTTAATTTAAAATTCTTAATATTTGTATTATTTATCCAAAAAAATTTTAATTAAACTAAATTACTTTTTTTTTAAGTTATCAACAATTGAATGAGATAATCTTAATTATAAATAAAACTATAATTAAAACGTATATTATTAAATTATAAAAAATGTATTGTATTAAAATAACATAATTTTGTCATATATTATCCATGAATTAAAAGTTGATAACATACAAGGATAAACATGTAACTTTATTTATTTAGTCAACCTTAAAAACTTGTAGGGGTACTAACTGTTACATAAAAATCTAGAAGGGAAGTGAGGGCTATTGTGATTGTCTAGAGAGGGTGTCAATGTATTTTACTCTTTTAATAAATTAATTTAAGTATTGTTAATGGATTTTAACTATTATAAAATGTATAATTTATTAAGAAAATTATATACTTACAAGAACAAAACTATAGCTATTAGCTTGTTACAAGTTTCTTAATTTTTAAACTTACTTGCGATGCCGGGAGGCGAGAGCAATGAACAATATAATTTTATTGTTAAAATGTGTTAGGTCCAAATTAATTTAGAATTAATCAAGAAGGGAGGGTTAAATAAATTAATTCACGTTTATGAATTTTCGAGTGGAGGGAGTATTTATCACTTTCATTTGCCCAATTCTTTAGAAATTGTTGGTAGAAATCTAATTACGCTCACACGCAAGTGCACGTGGTCAACAAATAATACAATAATAAGTCGAGTATCGTTCCCACAGAGATTTAGTATGAAATTAATCTTAACAATTACCAACTTTATATTAATCCAAATTTTATTAAACTATCCAATTCAATTATTATAACTATTAAAAATTAAAAATATTGAAATATTAAAAATACTAAACAATCAACTAATCTAAAAACTGTAATTTCAAGCAAATATTGGAGAATTAGGCTTACAACTTCACTTTAAGTCTCACTCTCATTATTACAGCTTATTCCAGTTCAATTCACTATCCCAGTTTATTAATCAAGAACACTCAAGTAGAACTAGTCATTTCTCGATGCACGAATACCATATTAACTTAAATTCACAAATTAGATAGAAGTAAGCTAAACACCTTAATCAACTAATTGACTATATCTCTACGTGAATTATAATCAAATAAGGTTTAAATTCAAGTTCTCTATCCGATTACATGTGATGCTAGACATATCTCTACCCTAACATTCATCAAGATTCCATTCAATCACAGAATTCAAGAACACATGCTATAGTGACTAAGTCTAGATTCATACATCATCTCTCGAGTCCATACAAATCTACATAGAATTGGTGATCAAGCAATTCATAAATTAAAGCACAAATCACAATAGATAAACTGAAGGATAAATTATTAAACTGAAATTCAAAGCTACATAGTCATCGTTCAACCGTCAAGATCCATCATAAGCCTAACAAGTAAATTAGTTCATCACAAATGAAATAAAAGCTGAAATTATCAAAGAAATCATCATCCCAATTACAATTATTGAATTAAAGAAGTAGACTGAATCCAAAACCACCTTTCTCCTTAGCTCCAACTTGCAATTATCGTGACTCTGACCTTCAATCCTTCCTCCAATACTTCTTCTTCAAAATTAGGGCTTCAAATCGTTAATTGATTGTGTATTGTTAATCTTCCTAGTTATCTCTTGTTATCCCCAGCATAAGACACGTATTCTGACCATAACTCGATGCTAAATACAGTTCCAGACCATGCCAACCTCCTTCCTTCACGCCACTGCAGCATTACAACTGAAACAGGAGTCTTGGACTTTTCCCGTACTCCTGCCCCGACGGGGGTCCATTCTGCAGCAATCCAACTTTTGCTCATTTTCTTGCCAAGTTTCGCCACGAAACCACCTTTTAAGCCACACACACTGCGCCATCATACCTAAACATAAAATAACACTAAACAAGTAAAATGAATCACAAAAATAACGAATTAACACAGTTTAAGCTCGAATTAGAGGTCGATTCGTAGGTATAAAACCCACTAATCAAATTCCCCCAAACTTAAACTTGTGCTAGTCCTCGAGCACAAAACAAAACAAAACAAAAATGCTATGCAATGCAATGCAATGGAATGTAATGAAACTAGTCTATATGCCTACGAATCTAGTAGTAGTGCTAGAAACAAGTCTGTTCAACTGGCCTTAGAGAAATCAAGCAAACATGACACTACTTCATATCAAAACCAATCAATAATTCCTATCAATCATCACATCTTAAACTGTTATTACCAGTATAGTGTGTGTGTGCTCAACACATGTGCTAACTGATACCAAACTCAAATTTAATACATAACAGGTCTCTTGGAAGACATTATACAATGTAAACTCAAGAATTTCAAAAACAGTCAAGATCCAACTAAATCAAACAATTACTAATATCAAGGGTCCAAATAGGGTACTTATGCTTTTATTTTTTTCCTTTACGGGGGCTTTTTGCTCTTATTTCCCATTTTATTAATTTTTTTTCTCTCTTTTTTTTATTTTTATACACATGGCTATGCAATGCCCTTAGGCTTTTCAATGCTACCTTAACGATCTTTTGACCAACGACTTCCAGACCATTAAGACCTTAGGGCGCTAGGTGTAAAGACAATCCCCTTGGGCTTACTTACTCAAGTAAATGCCACTTTATGAAGCTTATATACTCCAAAATTTCTCCAAAACTTAGGTTCTTGCCCAATTTCCGCCTTCAATGCCTATCCTTGTCATTTTTTAAATCCAACTAGCATTATCCTTTAGAGGTCCATTATGTATCAATTTAAACTAAATCAATCAACATAGTTGTTATTACTGTGCTATCCTTGTTATACCAGTTTCAAACAGGAAAAGATCCAATTCATAACAGAAAATCACGTCAAAATTCTAATAGTCAGTACTATACTTCTCTACTCAATCCCAATCTCATCATTGGCCAAAATAGACTTTACTATCTAACAGCTGGACTCATGCAAGACAACAAAATACTTAACCAATTTTTTTTAACATATGGAATAAACATAACAGAATTAAAAACTAATACAAACTATTTACATTACTATTCTACTATGCAAACTATTATGCCAGTACACTACATGAATGCAAACATATAATAAACCTAACTTATGCAAAACTAAATAACTAAATTAAACATGCAAAAACTCTAAATTAAACTAACTCTCCCAAACTTGACAATTATAAAGTCCTCATTGTACAAATAAAGCACTAAGAGTACGAGGACTTCCCTGTAATTGTCTAAGCTTGAGATGGTGGTGGTTGTTGCTCTTCAGTGTTAGAATCGAAAGGCAGGAATTGTGGCATTGGGGCAGACTGCTGGTATGAAAACTGAGCATTTGGGTTGAAACTTTGGAGGGTCGCGTTCAAGGAGGCGAAGGACATATTCATGGCCTCGAACATGTGGTCTTGCTTGACCGCAAGTCTCTTCATCTGTCTGTTGGCTTCTTTGTTGTGCCCATCAACTTGTCTCTAGAGGCTGCGAAACTGAAAGCTAAACATATATCTTCCAGTCCGCTGCATCTCCTCAGTCTCCTGATCTCCCGTAATCTTGTCCGCCTAGAACTCGTCATCGTCAGAGGTGTCCTCAGCTTCAGCCTCCTCTTCAGAGGCTGGTGGAAATATAAACCATACTCCTCTTGGATGCAACTCCCCCCGGGCCATACTATGTAACGTGCAATCATCCTTGTGTCCAAAGTCTGAAGCGACCGGACCACCTAAGTCCAGCCTGCCTGCACAGCCCACATATGAGGGATGGGTGTGGCAGACCGTCAAAAAATGGCCCTCGCAGGCATCTTCATATAGAGAAATTGATGACGGCACGCACGTCGATGAGAAACTCTTGCACAATTGGATACAAAAGAAGTATCTTCTCCTTTGTCACATCTGTCGTATGTGTGGACGGAAATAGCTTGGCGCACATGAACACATACCATATCTTTCAATAACGGCTTAGGTCCTTACTGTGGAAGATTGTGCCCCCTTTTCGTCCTTTGACCCATGTGGTGCCCGACTTTGTTATTTCTATTAAAATCCCGTCGTAGTCGGGATCATGGTCACGCAAATAGGCATATTGGCATTCCATAGGAACTCGCATGTTATAATACTCGTTAATAGCTTCGGAACTGAAAGGCACTTATTTACCCCTCATGAATGCAATGAATGGGGCCTTATCCTCTACATTTGCATAAAAGTTCTTCACCACATTGACGATCGCTGGCTCTGGCTCGTCAGTAAACCTATCCCATCCTTTTTCATAAATTTGTCTCTTCATTTGGCCATCTACGTTGTCGGGTGCCAAGCTTCGCTCTGGAGTTAGAGCCTTAGTCACTAGATAATCATATCGATCGGCGGCGTTGGAACTCATGAATTTTCTCCTGTCAAAGGCCCGAGTTGGTGGTGTAGACCCTGAGCTCTCACCTCGCTGTCTTTTTGATGCTGGTTTTGGTGCCATGGAAATCAAATGAATGAACTCAAGCCAAACTTCCCCCCAAACTTCACTTGGATAATTCGTCGAACACGTGGGGTGCACGACTCACAATTCCCCCAAAATTGGTAATTGAACTTCTAATGTGATGATATATGATGAGGAATTGCAAGAAATAACCGCTTACCCTCAATATATTGACAAATTGGTTGATTCTCCCCTTCGTTGTTGCTGCCCTAAATTTCAGTTGAAGAACCCTAAGTAATTTTGTATGACTAAAATTATATAAACTTAGATGGAGGTGTAGTGTAGTTAGGGGTTGAATTTATAGGGAGAAGATAGTGTAGAGATGTGGTGGGTTAAGGTAGTGGGTAAGTGGGAATTATTGCAGCTAATTCGTGGGTTAATGGGGGTATAGGAGTCGGTTGTGAGAGAAGGAAGTGGAGAAGATGGCTAAAGTGTTGTAACTGTCGAATTTGAACTCCTTCACGTTCCCGTACCCCCTCCCCGGCGGGGGGGGGGGGGTATCCTATATAAATTGTCCGCCCCGGCGGGGGGTGGTTCTGAAGATGGGTTCAAATTTTCCAATTCTTTGTATCCAACACATATCCATGAGCTTCCTAAGTGCCTGAAACACAATAAAATTACAAATTTAAGATAACAACTTGAACATTGAACATTGAAGGTTGAATTCACTAGAGATCATGACTCGACTAACTACCTAATGAATCAAAATAAACTTACTTTAAATTAAACTTAGATTAAACTTATAATTTGATTAACATGCTTAAAAATACTGAAAGTAAAAGTAAAATTGGGTTGCCTCCCAATTAGCGTTTGTTTTTAAGTCTTTCAGCTTGACTACTCCATGTTCATGGCGCGTCGGCAAGTGTGATTGCGGTGACTTCATTGTCAATGTCGCCACCTCAGTGATGCTTTAATCGATGACCGTTGACTTTAAAAGTCTCCAATGGATTCCTATTGTATAACTCAACAGTGTCATGTGGGAAAACCCTCTTAATTTTGAATGGCCCCGACCATCTCAATTTGAGCTTTCCTGGGAAAAATCACAGTCGTGAATTGAACAGTAATACTGATTGTCTCGGTTCAAACTTTCTCTGCATGATCTTTTGGTCATGCCACTTCTTAACCTTTTCCTTGTAGAACTTTGAATTCTCATATGCTTGCAGTCGAAACTCATCGAGTTCGTTCAATTGGAGCAATCTTTTCTCTCCTATAGCTTTTTGATTAAAATTAAGTTTCTGAATGGCCCAATATGCCTTATGCTATAATTTCATTAGGAGGTGACACGCTTTCTTGTAGACTAATTGGAACAGAGACATCCCAATTGGTGTCTTGTATGCTGTCCTATACGCCCATAGTGCGTCATCCAATTTTAGAGACCAATCTTTTCTGCTTGGGTTAACTACTTTCTCTAAAATCTTCTTCACCTCTCTGTTAGAAACCTCAGCTTGACCATTTGTTTGGGGGTGATATGTTGTAGCCACTCTATGATTGACCCCATATTTCGCCAAAAGAGTTGTAAACGATCTATTGCAGAAGTGACTACCCTTATCACTAATAATTGCTCTTGGCGTGCCAAATCTTGTAAAAATATTCTTATGTAAGAACTTGAGGACCACATTGGCATCGTTTGTGGGGAGTGCTATGACTTCAACCCATTTCGACACATAATCAATCGCTAGCAATATGTACAGGTTATTAAAAGATGGAGGAAACGACCCCATAAAATCCATCCCCCATACGTCAAAAATTTCCACTTCAATGATAGTTTGAAGTGGCATCTCATTCCGCTTTGAAGTATTGCCCATCTTTTGGCATCTGTCATAGATTTTTACAAACTAGTGGGCATCCTTGAACATCGTAGGCCAGTGAAATCCTGCTTGTAGTACTTTGGCCGCTGTCCGCTCACTATCATAATATCCCCCATATGCAGATGAATGATATTCGTGTAGAATATTCTTCACTTCACTATATGGCACACACCTTCAAATCATCTTGTCTGCACACTGTTTGAATAAGTATGGCTCATCCCACATGTACCATTTGACGTCATGTAGGAATTTCTTTTTCTGTTGTTGCGTCAAATCAGGGGGAAGGACGTTGCTCACCAAATAGTTGGCAAAATCCGCATACAACGGAAACTCAGAATTAACTCCAAATAGTTGTTCATCTGGGAGCGATTCATTGATCACACATTTATTTGCTTCATCTTTATCCGGATTTTCCAGCCTCGATAAATGGTCTGCTACTTAATTTTTTGTCCCCTTCCTATCCTTTATTTTCAAATCAAATTCCTGAAGGAGAAGGATCCATCTGATTAGTCTAGGCTTAGCATCCTTCTTCGAAATCAAATTGCGAATTGCCGAGTGATCCGTGTAAACCACCACCTTTGCCCCAATCAAATATACCCAGAATTTGTCAAAGGCATATACTACTGTAAGTAAATCCTTCTCTGTAGTTGTGTAGTTCAATTGGGCATCCGTAAGGGTTTTAATTACATAGTATATGGCGTGGAATATTTTCTCTTAGCGTTGACCCAAAATAGCCTCTACTACATAGTCGCTACCATCAAACATTAATTCGAAGGGCATAGTCCAATACGTTGCAACAATCATTGGGGCTGTAGTCAACTTCTTTTTCAACTGCTCAAATGCTGCTTTACACTCTTCATCAAATCTGAATACCACATCTTTCTCAAAAAGACTGTACAACGGTTTTGTAATTTTAGAGAAATTCTTTATAAATCTTCTGTAGAACCCAGCATGTCCAAGAAAACGGCGGATTCCCTTTACTGAATTCGGCGGTGGAAGATTCTTAACTTTGCCTTGTCAACCTCTAAACCTTTAGCAGAGACTTTGTGCCCAAGAATTATCCCTTCTTCAACCATAAAGTGGCACTTCTCCCAGTTGAGTACCAAATTCGTTTCCACACACCGCTTTAAGACCATGACCAAATTCTCTAAACACTTATCAAAAGTGTTTCCATAGACTGAAAAGTCGACCATGAAAACTTCAACATTTTTCTCCACCATGTCCGAGAAAATAGCAATCATGCATCTTTGGAATGTAGCTGGTGCATTACATAACCCAAAGGACATCCTTCTAAATGCAAAGGTGCCGTATGTACATGTGAAGGTGGTCTTCTCTTGGTCCTCGGGAGCTATGACAATTTGATTGTACCCCGAGTATCCATCCAGTAGGCAATAATATTCATGTCCAGCCAATCGGTCTAACATCTAATCAATGACGGGTAGAGAGAAGTGATCCTTCCAGGTTGCCTTATTTAGCTTTCTGTAGTTCATGCATATAAGACCTCAAATTTTATGAAATAAAAGTATTCAATTTTCTTATAATTATTATTTTATTTAGTAAATGATTATATTGATAAAGGGTTAAAGTTAAGGGTGATATGCGAAAATTTTGCAAAGTAAGCAAGTTGTCATAAAATATTCGTTTGGTCGGGAAATATTCGTTTTGTCGGAGAATATCTGTACGACGACACAATCATTGGTGGACCCCATAACGGAATAACTGTCGGATATAGAAAACGATAGAAATATCTTTTTATAAAAATAACGGTGAAAGTTTTACCGTTAAACTATTGAAATACCCGGTGGTAAAAGTATAGTAATACGCGTGGTTGCATAGTAGTACACGATATTGATTATTAATACTTACGTGAAGTCACTCAGTTATACTCAATTATTGCTACAGTAATTGCTGCATAGTATCTCACATTATTGATTCAATTAGTGTCACAGTTTCATCTAAACAATATTTTATATTATTAAATCAATAATTGAGATGACAAAGTTATTCATATTATTATTTGCATTATTAACGATGTCTAGAAAGTTTTGTCGAGGAAAGGGGTTTGGTCACCTAATTGCGCGCCAATAGGGAGAAATCCTTATCGAAAAGCCCCCTCTTTCCTGGGAATGATCTGGTTGTTAAATATTGTGAGTTATAATATTAATGATGAATAAGTTCGTGTTGATTAAAGATGTTTGTTCATTTAGTTTTCTTTAATTCTTCCGTGCCCCAATTACCCTCAAAGGAGGTAATTCTGTGATTGGTTGGTTTTGTTATTATTGACCAAACGGGCAATTAATTACTATTAGTTCACATGCAAATTACTATTTGATCACATGCATGAAACTATTGGTTCACATGCATGTATTATTAGGGGAGGTTGTGCACGATTGATAATACTTGAATGACTAAATTAAAAATAGAGATAAAGATAAAGGTACTATACTGTAATAATTTGAGCCCCTAAACGTGCACTTCTCGAAACTATGTTTTCCTATAAATGGAAGCTCATTTCTTTTTTCATTCTCACCAATTCACTAAGACTCACAAGAGCAATTATAGAGAGAGAAGCTATAGAGAGAAAGAAGAAGAGTATTCTGTTACTTCACTATTGCAGTATCCAGCCTTCTACTAAGGTAAGAGATGTTATTTATTTCTTATTCGTAAGGGATATTATTTGTAGGACCCCGAATTTTATGAAATAAAAGTATTCAAATTTTCTTATAATTATTATTCAGTAAATGGCTAAATTGATAAAAAGTTAAAGTTAAGGGTGATATATGTAAAGTTTACAAAATAAGTAACTGGTTATAAAATACTCATTGTTGTCGGGAAATATTCGTTTGGTCGTGGAATATTCTTTTTGTCGGAGAATATTCGTACGACGGCGCAACCATTTGTGGGCCCCGTAACAGAAATTTGTCGGATGAAGAAAACGATAAGTATGAGTTTTTTAATTAACGGCATAGTTGTTACCGTTAACACTGCTGGAATACCCGGTGGTTAAAACACAGTAACACACGTTATTGCATCAATTATTATTTCTTACGTAAGAAGGCATTACTCAATAATGTTTACAGTAATTACTGTTCAATATTTTATTTTATTGATTCAATAATTACTGCATTGATATTTTATATTATTGTTGTTTCAATAATTGTCACTGCATAGTATTTCAAATTATCAGACCAATAATTTATATTATTTGAATAATATTATTAGATAGCATTATTGACAATGTCTAAGGAAGTTCTGTCTAGGAAAGAGGTTTGGTCACCTAATTGCGCGCCAGTAACGAGAAGTCCTTATCGAAACGCCCCCCTTTTCTTGGGAATGACCTGGTTGTCATTATTGTGGTTCTGTAATATTATTTGTGAACAATTAATTATTGATTTATATGATAAGGAAAATATTTATTTTATGTGGATATAAATGGAGGAATTTTTAGAAAAATGATAATTGTTGAAAATTAATATTTTATCTTTTCTGATAAAATAATTCATTCAAGTATAGTATTATATTACATTATAAATGTATAATGCGATAATATAACAATGGTGATATTTTTACAATGAATGTGTGATTTATGAATATAAATGAGGAGGAAGAGTATTTTTGTTATAATAAATGCTAAAAACATGTTAAACATGTTTGTGGATCCCATTTTTGACTGAAATTTGGTTATAACCTGCAAAATCGTCCGTGTGCGGATTTCGGTCAATTTCTGTTTAGAATTTAGAAAAACTTAAAGCTATAAAGTTGTAGAGAATTGAATTTCCTATAGAATGGACATAAGATTTGATTTTTTTTGATAAAAGGGTTATTTATTATAAATTATTGAAGTTCTGGAATATTGGGTCTGAATTGATTTGTTAAGAAAAATGTTTAAAACATATTTTTCATGTTGGTGCCCCACTTACATGTGTAAAATTCTAAAATCTGATTTCAAGTGTGCGTAGGAATTTTTTTATTAATAATATTATTTTATTAAATTTTCTACTTTGGTGTTCTAAGCATTTTTCTATAAATAGGATGCTTAGGTTAGAATTAAAAATCACACCAGAAACTGAAGTTTTCCCTCTCTATAATATCGAGCGTATTTTTGTGAGTATTTAGATATCTTGAGTGTTGCTATACAGTGCAAATTTTCTTCAGCGTTATATCCGATATTCTAGTCAGAAGTACTGTTCTTTTGATGTAAGGTGTGGTAAGGGATGTTATTTTTTTCAAGTAAATGATGTTATTTCCTTTAATATCATTATACCGAAATATTGATATGGATTTTATTGTGAAACTATATCTTTTCATGCCGGGGTTACTATTCACGTATACGACACTATTCACGTATACGACACTATTCATGTATATGATACTATTTACGTATATGGTACTATGTACGAATACGAGTTACTATTCATGGGATACTATTCACAACAAAATTAGTTTCTTTTTCTGACCAAATTATCGTTGATTTATGAATCTTACTCTTGAAATTAAATTTATGTTTTGATCATATTGTTTTTATTATCATATATAACATTTTTATAATTCCGGTGATGAAATTTCTCATTGACTTGAGTGTAAAGATGGGTAGATTATTTGTAGGACACCGAATTTTATGAAATAAAAGTATTCAATTTTTCTTATAATTACTATTCTGTAAATGGTTAAATTGATAAAAGTTTAAAGTTATGGGTAAAATGTGATTTTTTTTTCAAAATAAACAAGTGGTTATAAAATAATTATTGTTGTCGGGGAATATTCGTTTGGTCGTGGAATATTCTTTCTGTCGAGAAATATTCGTACGACGGCGCAACTATTTGTGGGCCCCATAACGGAAAACGGTCGGGGGAAGATAACGACAAAAATTGAGTTTTTATAATTAACGGCGTAGTTGTTACCGTTAATACTGTTGGAATACCCGGTGGTTAAAATACAGTAATTTTTGAATATGTTATACATATATAAGTTGAGTATATGTCCACAAATTTTGAACCGTTAAAAATGAACGAATGATTTGTTACGAATTTTACGAGATGACTGGTTCAGAAATTGTTGAATTTTCGGAGTTTATCATTTTGGTGGAAAATTATAGAATTGGTGGGCCCCACTCTTGGTTGATGAAGAAATGTGCTGAGATTTTTATTCAAATGTGGTGGGTGGGAATAGTAACAGGTAAAGCCATCAGGTTGCAGGTTAAGTCTGCTTCGGCGTGCTAATATTTTCCTATAAATAGAGGGCTAAGTTAGAATTAAAAAACACACCAGAATTCATAAGTTTTCTCTCTTTCTCTCTCTAGATTATTGAGTGTATTTTGTGAGTATTTATATACTTTGTGAGTTTCTATTCATCAGTGCAAGTTTCCTTCAGCCTTTTACCGATCAGAAGTACTGCTCTTTTGAGGTAAGAGATAGTAAGGGATTTTAAGGGTTGTTATATTTTTTAGTTTCATAATTTTTCTGACCTTCAAAAATTATGGAAAAATTAGAAATGATATTTTGATGAGTTTTCTTGATTGTGTCCAAAAATGGTGATTTTTTGATGTATAGATTAAGAGTTATGAATTTTATGAGAAAATACTATTTTAAAAGTAACCACTTATAATTCCTTGTGGTTAATTCTAAAATTGATAAAATTTTTATTGGGAGTACATGTATATGATAGAAGTATACTCTGTAAATTTCAGAATTTTTGGACAAAAGTACAAATTTTGATAAATGTCTAAATATTCGGCGGTTTTGGCTATATGAAAAATAGTAAATGAGTTTTAAAAATTCTGAGAAAAATATATGTTCACTATGGGACTATATTATGCTAAATCCCAGAAAAGAAATATTTTTAGAACTGATTTGGTATTTTTCATGAAAATAGTCTAGTTATGAATAAATGAATTAAATATGTTATGTGAAGTAAGAAAATTGAAAAATAGGATTTTATGGCTTGAGAATCCTATATGAGGTATATGCAGATATTTGATGAGGGTTTTGGCTATTGGTGATAAAATCTTATGAGTTTGACATTTTAAGATAATTAAATACATTATTTAATAAAGTGTAAACAATTAAAATAAATTATTTATAAATTTAAGAAATGTTATTCTTTCAATATCATTATATCGAAATATTGGTATGAATTTTATTGTGGAATTTCTACCTTTTTGTGTCGGGGTTACTATTCATGAGTTACTATTCACGATTTACTATTCATGAGTTACGAATATTACTCTTGAGATTAAAACTATATGTTGATCATATTATTTTTATTATCATCTATAATATTTTTATAACCCTAATGATGATATTAATTTCTCTTTGACTTGAGTTGAAAGATGGGTAGATTTTTGGTATGATCATGACTATGGGTTCTCTTTGGCCAGTAGTGTAAAGATGAATTATTGATGAATATCTTTGGTCTGTAGTGCAAAGATGAATTGTTGATGAATATCTTTGGCCCGTAGTGCAAAGATGACATGTTGTTGAATATCTTTGGCTAGTAGTGCAAAGATGAACAGGTGTTGAGATGAACATGACCAACTGGTGATACAAATGAATATCTTTGGCCGTGGTGCAAAGATGAAGTTATTAGTATGATTATGAATATGAAATGTGATTTGGTGTAACCATGATCGTTGATGTTTCAGGTAAAGATAGGTGATGAAAATTATCTTCGTCTTGGATGAGAAGAGGAATTTAGAACTACAGTTATGATTATGAGTTATTCATATGATTGTGGACCAGAATTGTTGATTGATGTTACAGGGATAAAACATTGTTGGTGAATTTTTAACATGGAGAAGATAATAGACTTTATAGTCTATTTGACTCTTCTAATGGATTGTTCGTTCTGCTGCAACTATGGTTGAAATTTTTATCATTTATCATATGTTCTAAATCTCTGATTTATTATTGATGAAGGCTATTGATAATTTAATTATCTTTAGTCATGATATTCTTTACTGAGCTAGTTGTGCTCACCCTTTTTATTCACAATTCCTTTCAGGTAATAAGAGTGTAGCTGGGTCGAGCGAGGGTAACGGGGAAATAGAACGGTGATCTCTAGCTGTGGAGATTCTCCCGAAGTAGTATAGAAAAGTTCATTTAGTAGTTCTATTTGGTGAATCCAATAGGGTAAGGTGTACCCAACATTAGAAGGGTGTTTTGCCATTATCATACAAGATGTCTAACGACATACAGCCTCGTGTCATCATAAGACATGGTTGTGCTCATCCACTTACTGAGTATATATACGAGCACTACCTATATAATCTTGGTGTTTGTTTGAAGTATAATTCTCAATTAGAGACAGTGGAGATAATGATAAGTCAAGAGAAGGCTTACCATTGAGAAGAATATGATGGTAATCTTCTCGTTTTTCTTTGGGGTCTATTGGGTCAACCAATGATAATTCTGTGGCCATATGATATCTATCATAACCTAGAAGCATGGCCTCCCATGTACGAAGGTTTCCTTGAGCACTTCCCAAAGATTCTAATTTCTAAAACAGTTTTTGACTATACATTTATGTAGGTATCACTGTGAGGTGCTGTCCATTGATGGTACATTTGTCACATTACGGTTAAGACACGAGTCAAAGTTGGTATATATTTGTATCCAAACTCACGGCATATGTGTTGTTGTATTTTGCACGACAATTGTTGTAATAAAGTTGTAGTTGTTTTCTGTACCATGTATTTGATGACTCAGAGTGGGTTGGATGGAATGGACCTATTTTGGGGGCGTCACAGGTGGTATCAGAGCTTAGGGATATGGTCTCTGGCGGAGATCGGGGAATATAACTAGGAGGGGAGAGATGAGTAAATTCTTCGCTAGTGTGTCCTACCTAAGCTTATTTGTTGGTCAGTCATAATATCGAGATATTATGTGATATGTTAATTTGTTTAATTAACCCTTGTTTTATGGCAGTATTTGAGAATGGCAGCTGAGAATGCTAACAATGGAGTAAATGAGACTGTGGGGATACCTCTAATCATTAACCATGATAATGTGATGTCAGACAAAGAAAGAATTAGAGATATCCATGTGGTGAGTGAAGAATTGATAGTTGCACCCGAGATAGTCGCAGAGGTAACAGCTGAGACTGAGGAAGAAGAGGAAGAAAAGGTACTTGAGGAGAGTTTATTAGAGGTATTATATGATCAAAATGTAGAATTTCAAAATCGTATTCATGAGTTAGAAGAGCAGGCTGAAGAACGACAGGCGGTCGTGGAACAAAAGGATGCAACAATTCAAGCTTATGTTACCCGATATGTGATGCTTGAATAGAAGCATTCTTTGGCAGAGTATAAGATGATAAAGATGGAATCTGAGCTGAAAGAAGAAAAAACTGAACGAGTGAGAATAAGTGATGCATGGGCAAAAGCCACACGACACGTGGATATTGTGGAAAGAGATGTCCGATCTAAGAAGGCTAAAATAGATGATATGAAATTTTTTTTTAGAAAGCAATTGGGAGAACCCAACATCGAGTTTTGAATTACCCTGTACATAGCGGTCAACCTGAATCCGATATGGATCGAAGATTGATGATTCAGATCATGAATGAGGAGTACAACGAGGCAGTTGAGGGAGGAATATGTCCTATAGAAAAGTATATTCCAACGGTAGTTATGATGCCAAATGCTACCCCAGACAAGTCAAAACCGGGTAGTTCGAGGGATGACGGTTGTCATGACTTCCCAATAAATGAGGAGCCCAAATGAAGTTATCATGGGAGATGAGCAATGGAGAAATCATGATGATCTGCGAGATAGAATCTGAATTGAAAGCAAGGTATTCTCAACTCTTCGAAATACCAGGTACGTAAATTTCGGGGATGAAATTTTATAAGGAGGGGAGATTGTAAGACCCCGAATTTTATGAAATAAAAGTATTTAATTTTTCTTATAATTACTTTTCAGTAAATGGTTAAATTGATAAAAGTTTAAAGTTATGGGTGAAATGTGAATTTTTTTTCAAAATAAGCAAGTGGTTATAAAATAATCATTGTTGTCGGGGAATATTCGTTTGGTCGTAGAATATTCTTTCTGTCGGAGAATATTCGTACGACGGCGCAGCTATTTGTGGGCCCCATAACGGAAAACGGTCAGGGGAAGATAACAACAAAAATTGAGAGTTTATAATTAACGGCGTAGTTGTTACCGTTAATACTGTTGGAATACCCGGTTGTTAAAATACAGTAATACGCGTGGTTGCACAGCAGCACACGGTTTTGCATAGTATTTTTGAATTATTGATTCTTATGAAGAAAGACACTACTCAATAATTGTTACAGTAGTTATTGTTCAATATGTTATTTTATTGATTCAATAATTGCTGCGTTGATATTTTATATTATTGTTGTTTCAATAATTATCACTGCACAGTATTTTCCATTATCAGATCAATAATTCATATTATCTGAATAATATTATTAGATAACATTATTGGTAATGTCTAGAAAGTTCTGTCTAAGGAGAGGTTTGGTCACGTAATTACGCGCCAGTAAGGAGAAATCTTTATTGGAAAGCCCCCTCTTTCTTGGGAACGGCCTGGTTGTCATAAATGTGATTCTGTAATATTATTTGTAAATAATTAACTATTGATTCATATGATAAGGAAATATTTATTTTATGTGGATATAAATGTTGGATCGTGGTAATTTTTGGATATGTTATACATATATAAGTTGAGTATATGTCCACAAATTTTGAACCGTTAAAAATGAACGAATGATTTGTTACGAATTTTACGAGATGACTGGTTCAGAAATTGTTGAATTTTCGGAGTTTATCATTTTGGTAGAAAATTCTAGAATTGGTGGGCCCCACTCTTGGTTGGTGAAGAAATGTGCTGAGATTTTTATTCAAATATGGTGGGTGGGAATAGTAGCAGGTAAAGCCATCAGGTTGCAGGTTAAGTCTGCTTTGGCATGCTAACATTTTCCTATAAATAGAGGGCTAAGTTATAATGAAAAACACACCAGAATTCATAAGTTTTCTCTCTTTCTCTCTCTAGATTATTGAGTGTATTTTGTGAGTATTTAGATACTTTGTGAGTTTCTATTCATCAATACAAGTTTCCTTCAGCCTTTTACCGATCAGAAGTACTGCTCTTTTGAGGTAAGAGATAGTAAGGGATTTTAAGGGTTGTTATATTTTTCAGTTTCGTAATTTTTCTGACCTTCAAAAATTCTGGAAAAATTTGAAATGATATTTTGATGAGTTTTCTTGATTGTGTCCAAAAATGGTGATTTTTGGATGTATAGATTAAGATTTATGAATTTTATGAGAAAAGACTATTTTAAAAGTAACCGCTTATAATTCCTTGTGGTTAACTCTAAAATTAATGAAATTTTTATTGGGAGTACATGTGTATGATAGAAGTATACTCTGTAAATTTCATAATTTTTGGACAAAAGTATAATTTTTGATAAATGTCTAAATATTCGGCGGTTTTGGCTATATGAAAAATAGTAAATGAGTTTTAAAAATTCTGAGAAAAATATATGTTCACTATGGGACTATATTATGCTAAATTCCAAAAAAGAAATATTTTTAAAACTGATTTGATATTTTTCATAAAAATAGTCTAGTTATGAGTAAATGAATTAAATATGTTATGTGAAGTAAGAAAATTGAAAAATAGGATTTTATGGCTTGAGAATCCTATATGAGGTATATGCAGATTTTTGATGAGGGTTTTGTTTATTGGTGATGAAATTTTATGAGTTTGGTATTTTAAGATGATTAAATATATTATTTAATAAAGTGTAAACAATTAAAATAAATTGTTTATAAATTTAAGAAATGTTATTCTTTCAATATCATTATACCGAAATATTAGTATGAATTTTATTGTGAAATTTCTACCTTTCTGTGTCGGGGTTACTATTCATGAGTTACTATTCACGATTTACTATTCATGAGTTACGAATATTACTCTTGAGATTAAAACTATATGTTGATCATATTATTTTTATTATCATCTATAACATTTTTATAATCCTAATAATGATATTAATTTCTCTTTGACTTGAGTTGAAAGATGAGTAGATTTTTGGTATGATCATGACTATGGGTTCTCTTTGGCCAGTAGTGCAAAGATGAATTATTGATGAATATCTTTGGCCTGTAGTGCAAAGATGAATTGTTGATGAATATCTTTGGCCTGTAGTGCAAAGATGACATGTTGTTGAATATCTTTGGCCAGTAGTACAAAGATGAACAGGTGTTGAGATGAACATGACCAACTGGTGATACAAATGAATATCTTTGGCCGTGGTGTAAAGATGAAGTTATTAGTATGATTATGAACAGAAAATGTAATTTGGTGTAACCATGATCGTTGATGTTTTAGGTAAAGATAGGTGATGAAAATTATCTTCGTCTTGGATGAGAAGAGGAATTTAGAACTACTGTTATGATTATGAGTTATTCATATGATTGTGGACCAGAATTGTTGATTGATGTTACAGGGACAAAATATTGTTGGTAGATTTTTAACATGGAGAAGATAATAGACTTTATAGTCTATTTGACTCTTCTAATGGATTGCTCGTTCCGCTGTAACTATGGTTGAAATTTTTATCATTTACCATATGTTCTAAATCTCTGATTTATTATTGATGAAGGCTATTGATAATTTAATTATCTTTAGTCATGATATTCTTTACTGAGCTAGTTGTGCTCACCCTTTTTATTCACAATTCCTTTCAGGTAATAAGAGTGTAGCTGGGTCGAGCGAGGGTAACGGGGAAATAGAACGGTGGTCTCTAGCTGTGGAGATTCTCCCGAAGCAGTATAGAAAAGTTCATTTAGTAGTTCTATTTGGTGAATCCAATAGGGTAAGGTGTACCCAACATTGGAAGGGTGTTTTGCCACTATCATACAAGATGTATAACGACATACAGCCTCGTGTCATCATAAGACATGATTGTGCTCATCCACTTGCTGAGTATATATACAAGCACTACCTATATAATCTTGGAATTTGTTTGAAGTATAATTCTCAATTAGAGACAGTGGAGATAATGATAAGTCAAGAGAAGACTTACCATTGGGAAGAATATGATAGTAATCTTCTCGTTTTTCTTTGGGGTCTATTGGGTCAACCAAGGATAATTCTGTGGCCATATGATATCTATCATAACCTAGAAGCATGGCCTCCCATGTACGAAGGTTTCCTTGAGCTCTTCCCAAAGATTCTAATTTCTGAAACAGTTTTTGACTATACATTTATGTAGGTATCACTGTGAGGTGCTGTCCACTAATGGGACATTTGTCACATTACGGTTGAGACACGAGTCACAGTTGGTATATATTTGTATCCAAACTCACGGTATATGTGTTGTTATATTTTGCACGACAATTGTTGTAATAAAGTTGTAGTTATTTTCTGTATCATGTATTTGACGACTCAGAGTGGGTTGGATGGAATGGACCTATTTTGGGGTTGTCACATTATTGGTATGATAATAACTATGAGTTCTCTTTGGCCAGTATTGCATAGATGAATTGTTGACTGGTATGACCATGACTATTGAATTTATAATTGAATATCTTTAGCTTAAGTGCAAAGGTGAATTGATCAACATGATTATAATTTTTGTTTATATAAATTCTGAAATGATTATATATTTCTTCGAGATATTAATATCTTTGACCTATAGTGCAATGATAATCTGTTGTTGAATATATTTGGCTTGTAGTGCAAAGATGACCTGTTGTTGAATATCTTTGGCATGTAGTGCTAAAGATGAATTGTTGATGAATATCTTTGGCCCGTAGTGCAAAGATGAATTTATTAGTATGATTATAAACAAGAACTGTGATTTGGTATAACCACGATCTTTGATATTTCAGGTAAAGACAAGTGATAAAAATTATCTTCGTCCTGGGTGCGAAGAGGAATTTAGAACCACAATTATGATTATGAGTTATTCACATGATTGTGGACATGAACTATTGATTGACGTTACAGGGATAAAACATTGTTGGTTGACTTTTAACATGGAGAAGATAATAGACTTTATGGTCTATTTGACTCTTCTAATGGATTGCTCGTTCTGCTACAACTATGGTTAAAATTTTTTATCATCTACCATATGTTCTAAATCTCTGATTTATTACTGACAAAGGCTATTGATAATTTAATTATCTTTAGTCATGATATTCTTTACTGGGCTAGTTGTGCTCACCGTTTTATTTCACAATTCCTTTCAGGTAATAAGAGTGTAGCTGGGTCGAGCGGGGGTAGCAGGGGAATTGTTGGTGGTCTATTGTTGTTGAGGTTTCCCCTACAACAATATGGAAATTATTTTATTGAGAATTTGAGATAAGTGTGTTGTATTTTATACGTCGTTTAACCGTTAATTTTGGTGAACCGAATAGGGTGAGGTGAACCCAACTTTGGAAGGGTATTTTGCCACTATCATACAAGATGTCTAATGACCCACGACTTCGTGTTATCATAAGACAGGGTTGTACACATCCACTTGCTGAGTATATCTACAGCAATACCTATATAATTTTGGAGTTTGGTTGAAATATAATTCTCAATTGGAGACAATAAAGATAATTATATGTCAAGAGAAGACTCACCATTGGAAAGAACATGATAGTAATCTTCTCATTTTTCTTTGGGGTAAATTGGGTCAACCAAGGATAATTCTCCAGTCATATGATATCTATTATAACTTAGATGCATGGCCTCCCATGTACGAAGGTTTTCTTGAGCATTTTCCAAAAAAATTTAATTTTTAAAACAGTTATTGATTGTACATTTATGTAAGGTGTCATTGCGACGTGTTATCCAAGATTGGGATGAGAGTCACATTTGGTATATATTTGTATCAAAACTCACAGCATATGTGTGGTCATTTTTTGCACGACAGTTGGATTAATGAAGTTTGTAGTTGTTTTTTGTACCATGTATTTGGCGACCCAGAATTGGTTGGGTGGATTTGACCTATTTTGGGGGCGTCACATTATTATTGTTCAATATTCGTATGAAATAATATTTTCTTCCATACTCTGTAGTATGTAAGTAATATTATTTCGTTTCGTATCCCTAATTCTATACTCATTTTGTTGAAGTATTACTTCTATACTCCGTGAAATTAGTAGAATATCCTTGAAATTTGCGGTTCATCTAGTATCGTTTCTTAAAGATATTTTTCTGAACATTCTTGTTAAAATTTAAGCTTTTCATGCCGGATTGCTATTCATAGGTACTATTCATTTATACGACACTATTTATACGTACGACATTATTTATACGTACGACACTATTCATTAGTACTATTCACTAGTACTATTCACGTGGTAATATTCACAAAATACTATTCACGGGATACTATTTACAAAGTACTGTTCACGAGGTACTATTCACGGGGTACTATTCACAGAGTACTATTCCCGAAGTACTATTCATGAAGTACTATTAACGGGGTACTATTCACCCAGGGTACTATTCACCCAGGGTACTATTCATGATAAAATTGATTTCTTTCGGTCCAAATTATATTTGATACAATATTATTCTTGAATTTTACTCCACAAAGCAATATCATGTTGACAATTTGGACATTACTGAATTCTGGATAAATTGAATTATAAATCTTTAAAATTTATCATTTGCTCACATTTAATTGAATTCTTATATCATTGTCATCATCCTCATACTTATATTGTGATGAAAATCATCTTTAGCCCGTAGTGCATATATGGACTGTTAATTTGTATGATTATGACCAGGGATCATTCGGTATAATCATGACCCGTAATGTTACAAATGATGTGGTAAAAGTTCTCATTGACCCGTAGTGCATTGATGGAAAGTTGTTGGTATGATTATGACCAGGGATTATTCGGTATGATCATGACCATTGGTGAAAACACGAATATCCTTGGCCTGTAGTTCATGGATAATTCGTGATTGTGATACTAATGAATATCATTGGCCCGTAGTGCGTGGATAATTCAGTGATGTGGATTATTTATTAAGCTGAGCCTCATCGATAAAATTGATGATAAACTATTAAATCATAGAAGATAGTAGATATCATGCTCTGCTTGACTCTTCTAATGGATTGCTTGTTCCGCTGCAGTTGTTGATCTAAAACTTGTTGTCTATTGTATTCTATCAGTTTAACACTATTGAAGGCTAACGATAATATTTTCGGCATTATCTTAGTCATAATATTTCTTACTAGGCTATTTGTGCTCACCCTTTTGCTTTCATTGTTCTCTTCAGGAAATGAGAACGTAACTAGGACTAGTCGGGGAATGGAGTGACAGTCCGAGATGGTGGTTGTATTAGTCCTCACTATTTTATAAAATAGTGTGATAATAATTGTAATGAGGACTCCATTTAAGTTTGAATATTGTCTACTAGACAATATTCGTGTAAAAACTCTTAGCTACGTTTTTGTCGTATTGTATAAGGAAGTTTGTATTTAAATTATGTACCATTTATTTGGCTACTCAGAATGGGTGATGTATACCTATTTTGGGGGCATCACAGTTGGTATCAAAGCTTAGGGATATGATCCCTGGCTGAGATTTGAGACTAGAACTAGGAAGGGAGAGACGGGTAAATCCTTCGTTAGTATGACCTACCTAAGTTTTTTTTGTTATTTAATTGGTCGGTCAAAGTATAGGGTTAAAATGTGGCTTGTCAATTAACCCTTGTTTTGTGGCAGTGTTTGAAATTAATATCTGAAAATGTTGAGATAAGCAATGAAGCATATGAGACTGTTGAGTCACCGACGATCAATAACCAGGATAATGTTCATCAAGAAGGCAATAATCCTCGTGTAAACAACATCACCGACCAAATGACGAATGATGGTATGTTTAGGAATTTTTAGAATTTATGCAAAACCAAATGGCTTCTATTCAAAATGCAGGTGTAAACACTGGCAACTCACGGCTGGTTACTGCTAAGCAGTTCAAGGAGCTAGGACCGCTGGAGTTTTTGGGAAAGGCAGAACCACTTAAGGCGGAGACGTGGATAAAGCAGATCACCAAGATATTTGATCCCTTGGAATGCTCAGAGGAGCAAAATGTTCCCTTTGCCACCTTTATGTTGCGTGAAGAAGCAAATTATTGGCGGGAAAACGTGCTCAGCCTGCCGCACTGAAAATGTCTTGGGAAAAGTTCCAAGAACTATTCAATGACAAGTACTTTCTGAAAAGTATTCGTCACATGAAGGAGGTGGAGTTTATCAAGCTCGAACAAAACAATATGACCGTATCGCAGTACGAGGCTAAATTTGCGGAGTTATCCCGGTTTGCATCCCATTTGGTAGAAAATGAGAAGAGAATGACACGAATGTTTCTGCGAGGTTTGAAACCAGAAATACGTCAATACCTCATTTCTCACAAAGTTTGTTTGTATTCAGATGTTGTGAATAGGGCTCATCTATTGGAATGCGATAACGAGTCAACCCAACCAAGAGAGAGTAACCGACGAATCGATAATACCAGTGGTAGCAGTCATCAAAGCGGTGACAACAAACGTGGAGGGAATCAACATGCCAAAAATGGTAACCACTTCGGTGGTAATCACGGCCAAGAAGTGAAAATTTCAAAAAGAGAAGGTTCAACAATGATGGAAAGACAACAACACCAACACCCGTTTTCAAGGAAAGAGAACGACCACCGATTGTATGCTTCAAATACGGAGGGGAGGGACACATCAGTCCAAACTGCACTGTGACGCCCCCAAAATAGGTATACAACACCCATTCTGAGTCGTCAAAATACATGGTATAGAAAGAACTATAACTTTATTAATACAACATAAAACTGTGAGTGTAAATACAAATATTGTCATCTAGAAAATATCCACACTCAAATAAGTCCTCATTACAATATTTTACAAAAATGGTGAGGACTACTACTAAAACCTTCATTCTATACCCCGACTAGTACTTGCTACATTCTCGCCTCCTGAGAAGAAAAATGGAACAATAAGGAAAAGAGTGAGCTCAACTAGCCCAATAAAGAATATTATGACTAAGATAACATAGAACAAATTATCGTTAGTCTTCAACAGGAAAAAATCTAATAAAATACAATAGACAACAAGTTTTAAATCAATATTCGCAGCGAAAAATAATAATTCATAAAAAAGTTACGTAGAGAATGAAATCTACTATTATCTATGAATTTAAAAGTCCATCATCAATATTTTATCCCTGTAACATCAATCAATATTCATCTTTGCACTACAAGCCAAAGATATTCATCAGTTGGTCATGTTCATCTAAACACCTGTTCATCTTTGCGCTACGGGCCAAAGATATTCATCAGAAATCATTCATCTTTGCACTACAGGCTAAAGATATTCAGTTATATAATCATTTAGGACTGAGGATGATGAAAAATATTTTAAAGAAAACGAATCCAGTGAAACAAAAGAATAAATACTAAGGATTCGTATTTCAGCTATTCCCTGTCCAAAAATACCTCATAAATAATCATAGTGGAGTAAAATTCAAGAATGATCAAAACATGGATACAATCAAAGCTAGTATCCAGAATAGATATTTTGGATGAAAAGAAGAAAATTTTATTTTTCGGTGAATAGTGCCGTATTCGTGAATAGTACCGTATACGTGAATAGTGCCGTATACGTAAATAGTAACTCCGACACTAAAAGATAGAAATTTCACAAAAAATATCATCATGCTTCGTGAATAGTACTCGTGAATAGTAACTCGTGAATAGTAACTCATGAATAGTAATCCCGACATGAAAAAGTTCCAAATTTGATAAAAATTTCCAACCAATATTTCGGCATAATGATATTGAAGAAATAATATCATTTACGAAGAAATAACATCCCTTACCTCGTAAAGACAGTACTTCTAGTTGAAACACCGGATATAGGCTATGATTTGAACTTACACCGTATAGCAACACTCAACGTATTAAAATACTCACAAGAATACGCTCACTAATCTAGAAAGAAAAAGAGATAGAAGTATTGTAAGACCCCAAATTATTAATAAATGAAATTTAAGTTCCTCTATTTATTATTTTGAAATAGTAAGGGTTGATTTGATTAATGTGGTTAGTTATGGGTAAAATGCACGAATATTTTAAAAATAAGTAGGTGATTATAAAATATTCATTGTTGTCGGGAAATATTCGTTTGGTCGTGGAATATTCTTTCTGTCGGGGAATATTCGTACGACGGCGCAGTCTTGTGTGGGCCCCATAATGAAAAGTGATTGGATGAAGAAAACGACAAGTATAAGTTATTTATAAATAACGGCGTAGTTGTTACCGTTAACACTGTTGGAATACCCGGTGGTTAAAACACAGTAACACGCGTTGTTACACAGTAGCACACGGTATTTTACCAATTATTGATTCTTACGTAAGAAGGCACTACTCAATAATTGTTACAGTAATTACTGTTCAGTATTTTATTTTATTGATTCAATAATTGCTGCGTTAATATTTTATATTACTGTTGTTTCAATAATTGTCACTACACAGTATTTTTCATTATCAAAGAAATAATTCATATTATCTGAATAATATTATTAGATAACATTATTGGTAATGTCTAGAAAGTTCTGTCTAAGGAGAGGTTATTTAATTACGCGCCAGTAAGGAGAAATCCTTATTGGAAGGCCCCCTCTTTCTTGGGAACGGCCTGGTTGCCAATACTGTGATTCTGTAATATTATTTGTGAATAATTAATTATTGATTTATATGATGAGGAAAATATTGATTTTATGAGGATATAGATGGAGAAAATTTTTAATGTGACAATTGTTGTAAATTAATATTTTATCTTTTTCTGATAAAATAATTCATTTAAATATATTATTTTAATAATATATTAATGGTGATATTTTTACAATGAATGTGGGATATATGAATAAATAAGGAGGAAGAGTATTTTTGTTGGATTAAATATTTAACACATATTTTGTGTGTTGGTGGACACAATTCTTGACCGAAAATTTATTATAGACTGTAAAATCGTCCGTTTATGGATTTCGTCAATTTCTGTTTGGAATTTGGAAAAACTTTCTTCTGCAAAGTTGTAGAGAATTGAATTTCTTTTAAAAAAGATTTGAATTTTCTGACAAAAGGGCTATTTATTATGAATTATTGAAGTTCTGAAGTTCCGAAATAATTGATTTTTGGAAGTTTTATTTATTTTTATTAATAAAAACGTTTTTTATATTTTGTGGGCATCATTAACATGTGCAAGGTGGCTGATTTCAGATTCAAGATGTGGGCGTAGGAATTTTGAATTTATATATTAATATTATATTAAATTTTCTGCTTTGGTGTTCGAAGTATTTTCCTATAAATAGGGTGCTTAGGTTAGAATTGAAAATCACACCAGAAACTGAAAACTTCTAACTCTTTCTCTCTCTATATTAGTGAGCGTATTCTTGTGAGTATTTTAATACTTTGAGTGTTGCTATACGGTGCAAGTTCAAGTCATAGCCTATATCCGGTGTTTCAACTAGAAGTACTGTCTTTACGAGGTAAGAGATATTATTTCTTCTTAAATGATATTATTTTCTTCAATATCATTATGCCGAAGTATTAATCTGAACTTTTTATCAAATTTGGAACTTTTTCACGTCGGGATTACTATTCATGAGTTACTATTCACGAGTTACTATTCACAAGTACTATTCACGAAGCATTATGATGTTTTTTGTAAAATTTCTTTCTTTTAGTATCAGAGTTACTATTCACGTATACGGTACTATTCACGTATACGGCACTATTCACGAATACGATACTATTCACCGAAAAATGAAATTTTCTTCTTTACGTCCAAAATATCTATTCTGGATACTAGCTTTGATTATATCCATGTTTTGATCATTCTTGAATTTTACTCCACTATGATTATTTATGAGGTATTTTTGGACATGGAATAGCTGAAATACGAATCCTTAATATTTATTCTTTTGTTTCACTGGATTCGTTATCTTTAAAATATTTTTCATCATTCTCAGTCCTAAATGATGATATAACTGAATATCTTTGGCCTGTAGTGCAAAGATGAATGATTTCTGATGAATATATGTGACCCGTAGTGCAAAGACGAACAGGTGTTGAGATGAACATGACCAACTGAAGAATATCTTTGGCCTGTAGTGCAAAGATGAATATTTGATTCCAGATATATATTGATTGACGTTACAGGGATAAAAGATAGACGATGAACTTTTAAATTCATATATAGAAGATAGTAGTTTGCATTCTCTACTTAACTCTTCTAATGAATTATTATTTCCGCTGCGAATATTGATTTAAAACTTGTTGTCAATTGTATTCTATTAGATTTTTCCCTGTTGAAGACTAACGATAATTTGTTCTATATTATCTTAGTCATAATATTCTTTACTGGGCTAGTTGAGCTCACCCTTTTCCTTGTTGTTCCATTTTTCTTCTTAGGAGGCGAGAATGTAGCGAGTACTAGTCGGGGTGTGGAATAATGGTTCTAGAATTTGTTCTAGTAGTCCTCACTATTCTGGAAAATAGTGTATTAATAATTGTAATGAGGACTTATTTGAGTATGGATATTGTCTAGATGACAATATTTGTATTTAAACTCACAGTTTATATGTTGTATTAATAAAGTTGTAGTTGTATCTGTACCATGTATTTTGACGACTCAAAATGGGTGTTGTATACCTATTTGGGGGGCGTCACAGTTGGTATCAGAGCTTAAGGATATGATCTCTGGCAGAGATCAGGGAATAGAACTAGGAGGGGAGAGACGAGTAAATCCTTCGCTAATGTTTCCTACCTAAGCTTATTTGTTGGTCGGTTATATTATAGGGATATTATGTGATATGTTAATTTGTTAAATTAACCCTTGTTTTATGGCAGTATTTGAGAATGTCGACTGAGAATGTTAACAGTGGAGTAAGTAGAACCGTGGAGACACCTGTACTCACCAACGAGGAGAACGTACAACAGGCTGGAAATGTTCCTCCTGTGAACAACACCAATGAGTAGATGATGAACGATGAGATGTTTAGAAGCTTTTTGTAGTTCGTGCAAATCAGAAAAAGGAGACTCGTGTTCAAAATACAGGAGGAAATGATAGCAATTCACGGTTTGTCACGGCTAAGTAGTTCAAGGAGTTGGGACCACCAGAATTTAAGGGAAAGCCGGATCCGATCATAGCGGAAATGTGGGTCAAGCAAATTACCAAGATATTCGATGTCTTGGGATGCACGGAAGAACAGAAGGTTCCATTCGCCACCTTTATGTTCCATGGCGAGGCAGACTACTGGTGGGAGTCTGTGAAACGGACCCAGCCTGCCACACTCAGCATGTCTTGGAAAACTTTTCAAAAACTTTTCAACGAAAAATACTTTCCTGAAAGTATTCGCCATATGAAGGAGGTAGAGTTTATTAGACTAGAGCTGAATAACATGACGGTGTCCCAGTACGAGGCAAAATTTGCAGAGTTGTCCAGGTTTGCACCTCATTTGGTGGAGAATGAGGAGCGTATGACGCGGATGTTTCTGAGAGGTTTGAAACTCGGCATACGTCAATATCTCATTTCTCATAAATTTTCTCTCTATTCAGATGTTGTCAACAGGGATCAATTATTAGAGCGAGATAACGAGTACGGTTAATCGAGGGGCCACAACCAGGATCATACCGGTGACAACAGTCATCAGAACAATGATAACTAGCAGAGAAAGAAAAATACAGACAAGAACGACAACCACTCTGGTGGTAATCGTGGCCATGAAAATAGAAGAAGCGAGTCGGGAGGAGATTTTAAAAAGAGGAGATTCAACAATGACAATATGAAGACGTCAGTACCAGCAACAACTGGTTCCAAGGGAGGAGAGCGACCACCGGTCATATGCTATAAGTGCGGAAAAGAAGGACATATCAGCCTAAACTGTCCACAACAGTTTAAGGTATGTTATAACTGTGGAAAGAAAGGACATATCGCTCGAGATTGCACTGTAGCGAAACAAAGTCCAACGGGGGTGGTGACTCAAAAAGCTGTCCCAAAAAAGTCAAAGTCAACGGTTCCTGGAAGAGCGTTTGTCGTGACTGGTCAACATGCGAGGAACCCAAACGAGGTGATCACGGGTTAACTAATCATAAATTCATGCGAAGTTTATACCTTACTAGATACTGGTGCTACCCATTCATTTATTTCTCCTGCTTATACTCAACGTTTAAACTTGACTCCGGAGAAAATTAAACTTTGACTTATCTGTTGAAACTCAGTTAGGAGAAACTTTCGTTACATCCACTGTTTATAAATCTTGTTTAATCCAAGTTGGCACCATCACATTACCTGTTGATCTTATCTCTTTAAATATACTTACTTTTGATGTGATTTTAGGGATTGATTGGTTAACTACTCATCATGCCAAAATTGAATACTTTCGTAAGGTTGTTAGTTTTCATATTCCTAAGCAACCTGTTATTCGAATTCAAGCAACCAAACCATTGAAGTCAAACTCTTTCATATCAAGCCATAAAGTCATTCGTTTATTGAAAAACGAATGTCAAGCTTTCTTAGCCCATGTTATGGACTTGAACAAAAATACGTCAGATTTGAATGATACTTCTGTTGTTAGTAAATTTTCAGACGTATTTCCTGAAGAATTTCTTGGCTTACTCTCAGAGCGTGATATTGAATTTTGTATCGACTTTTAACCCAGTACAAATCCCATTTCTAAAATCTCATATCGAATGGCTCCTATTGAACTTCAAGAGTTAAAAACCCAACTATAGAAGTTGATAACCGAGCCTCTATCTGGTGACTTCTTTTGCGGAATGCATCGAAGCCAGACTCTCCGTAGGGGACGCCATATTCGTGTGGTAGTAAACTGATAGGTGCCATTGTGACGTGATATCTATGATTGGGATATGAGTCATAGTTGAGAGCAACCTAAGTCAATAATCGAAATACGTAGCTTTCTAGGCTTAGCTAGTTATTATCGGAGATTCGTAAAAGGATTTTCTCGAATCGCTACTCCATTAACTCAGCTGACTCGAAAAGATACAAACTTCCAATTGACCGAGGAATGCGAGAAGAGCTTCCAAGAATTCAACATGCGACACCGACGTTGGCTCGAGCTGTTGAACGATTTCGATCATACCATCCAATACCATCCTAGAAAAGCAAACGTGGTAGCTGACGCATTGAGTAGAAGATCATATGCGGGTACTAGTGCGATATTGTCAACGCAAAAATTTTGTACGACTTACAAAGGATGAAGATAAAATTCTAGACTCCAGAGACCCATGCGATGATGCCAAGTATACGAATAGAACTAACGTTAATCAATAAAATTAAAGTTGCTCAAGCCACAAACCCGGAGCTGATGCGTATGAAGAAGAAAGTATAAGAATGTGCTATTCCAGAAGCAAGAATCGATGAAGAAGGAATACTTCGAGTCCACTCCAGACTTTGTGTTCTTAACGATTCTGATTTGAAGTACAAGATCATGATGGAGGCACACAATACACCATTTGTAATCCATCCTGAAAGTACCAAGATGTATCGTGGTCTTCGACATACATTTTGGTGGAACAATATGAAGAGAGAGATCGCGAAGTTTATCTCGAGGTGTTTAACTTGTCAACGTGTAAAGGCGGAGCATCAAATACCTAAAGGTCCGTTGCAACCACTTGAGATTCTAAAATAGAAGTAGGAACACATTACCATGGATTTCGTTACGGGTTTTTCCACGGTTTCTCAAGGCATAGATGCGATTTGGGTTATTGTTGATAGATTAACCAAGTCTGCCCATTTCTTGCCTATACGGGAGACTTATTCCCTTGAACGTCTTGCTAGTATGTACGTGAATAAAATTATGAGGTTGCATGGCATGCCAGTATCTATAGTTTCAGATCGTGACCCAAGATTCACTTCAAGATTTTGGGTTAGCTTGCAAAAAGCTATGGGCACGGATTTACGGTTCAGTTCGGCATACCATCCTCAAACGGACGGACAATCAGAAAGGACTATTCAAACTCTTGAAGATCTATTAAGACTCTGTGTCCTAGACTTCAAAGGGAGTTGGGATAAATATTTACCATTGGTGGAATTTTCCTACAACAATAGTTATCAGGCAAATATAGGCGTGGCTCCATTTGAAGCATTATATGGACGAAAGTGTCGCTCTCCAATATGTTGGGATGAGGTGGGTGAAGCAACATTGTTGGGACCCGAGTTGGTACGTATGACTACGGAAAAGATCCAAACGATTCGACAACGTATACAAACGGCACATGATCGACAAAAGAGTTATGCGGATCTTCATCGAAAGGACGTGGAATTTGATATTGAGGATCATGTATTGTTGCGAGTTGCTCCATGGAAGGGAGTTACAAGATTCGGGAAGAGGGGAAAGCTCAATCCACGATTTATTGGTCCATTTCAAATTCTTGAGCGAGTAGGAAATGTAGCTTATAGACTCGCGTTACCTCCAAGCATGTCTCATGTTCATAACGTTTTTCACATATCTATGCTTCGTAAATATGTGAAGGACCCAAACCACATTATTGAGTTAGAACCGGACGAGATAGCCGAAGACTTAACGTACGAAGAGATACCTGTCAAGATCTTGGATAGGAAAGAGCATGTCCTACGCACTAAGATTATACCACAAGTTAAGGTTTTGTGGAGAAACCATGCTGTTGAAGAAATGACCTGGGAGTTGGAAACGGAAATGAAAGCGAGGTATCCTCACCTTTTCGAAACACCAGGTACGTACGTCAATTTCGAGGACGAAATTTCATAAGGAGGGGATGTTGTAAGACCCCAAATTATTAATAAATGAAATTTAAGTTCCTCTATTTATTATTTTGAAATAGTAAGAGTTGATTTGATTAATGTGGTTAGTTATGGGTAAAATGCACGAATATTTTAAAAATAAGTAGGTGGTTATAAAATATTCATTGTTGTCGAAAAATATTCGTTTGGTCGTAGAATATTCTTCTTGTCGGGGAATATTCGTACGACGGTGCAGCCTTGTGTGGGCCCCATAACGAAAAGTGATTGGATAAAGAAAACGACAAGTATAAGTTGTTTATAAATAACGGCGTAGTTGTTACCGTTAACACTGTTGGAATACCCGGTGGTTAAAACATAGTAATACGCGTTGTTGCACAATAGCACACGGTATTTCACCAATTATTGATTCTTACGTAAGAAGGCACTACTCAATAATTGTTACAGTAATTACTGTTCAGTATTTTATTTTATTGATTCAATAATTGCTGCGTTAATATTTTATATTACTGTTGTTTCAATAATTGTCACTACACAGTATTTTTCATTATCAAAGAAATAATTCATATTATCTGAATAATATTATTAGATAACATTATTGGTAATGTCTAGAAAGTTCTGTCTAAGGAGATGTTATTTAATTACGCGCCAGTAAGGAGAAATCCTTATTGGAAGGCCCCCTCTTTCTTGGGAACGGCCTGGTTGCCAATACTGTGATTCTGTAATATTATTTGTGAATAATTAATTATTGATTTATATGATGAGGAAAATATTGATTTTATGAGGATATAGATGGAGAAAATTTTTAATGTGACAATTGTTGTAAATTAATATTTTATCTTTTTCTGATAAAATAATTCATTTAAATATATTATTTTAATAATATATTAATGGTGATATTTTTACAATGAATGTGGGATATATGAATAAATAAGGAGGAAGAGTATTTTTGTTGGATTAAATATTTAACACATATTTTGTGTGTTGGTGGACACAATTCTTGACCGAAAATTTATTATAGACTGTAAAATCGTCCGTTTATGGATTTCGTCAATTTCTGTTTGGAATTTGGAAAAACTTTCTTCTGCAAAGTTGTAGAGAATAGAATTTCTTTTAAAAAAGATTCGAATTTTCTGACAAAAGGGCTATTTATTATGAATTATTGAAATTCTGAAGTTCCGAAATAATTAATTTTTGGAAGTTTTATTTATTTTTATTAATAAAAACATTTTTTATATTTTGTGGGCATCATTAACATGTGCAAGGTGGCTGATTTCAGATTCAAGATGTGGGCGTAGGAATTTTGAATTTATATATTAATATTATATTAAATTTTCTGCTTTGGTGTTCTAAGTATTTTCCTATAAATAGGGTGCTTAGGTTATAATTGAAAATCACACCAGAAACTGAAAACTTCTATCTCTTTCTCTCTCTATATTAGTGAGCGTATTCTTGTGAGTATTTTAATACTTTGAGTGTTGCTATACGGTGCAAGTTCAAGTCATAGCCTATATCCGGTGTTTCAACTAGAAGTACTGTCTTTACGAGGTAAGAAATATTATTTCTTCTTAAATGATATTATTTTCTTCAATATCATTATGCCGAAGTATTGATTTGAACTTTTTATCAAATTTGAAACTTTTTCATGTTGGGGTTATTATTCATGAGTTACTATTCATGAGTTACTATTCACGAGTTACTATTCATGAGTTACTATTCACGAGTTACTATTAATAAGTTACTATTCACGAGTACTATTCACGAAGTATGATGATGTTTTTTGTGAAATTTCTATCTTTTAGTGTCCGAGTTACTATTCACGTATACGGTACTATTCACGTATATGTCACTATTCACGAATACGGCACTATTCACTGAAAAATAAAATTTTCTTCTTTTCGTCCAAAATATCTATCCTGGATACTAGCTTTGATTGTATCCATGTTTTGATCATTCTTGAATTTTACTCCACTATGATTATTTATGAGGTATTTTTGGACATGAAATAGCTGAAATACGAATCCTTAATATTTATTCTTTTGTTTCACTGGATTCGTTCTCTTTAAAATATTTTTCATCATCCTCAGTCCTAAATGATGATATAACTGAATATCTTTGGCCTGTAGTGCAAAGATGAATGATTTCTGATGAATATCTGTGACCCGTAGTGCAAAGATGAACAGGTGTTGAGATGAACATGACCAACTGATGAATATCTTTGGCCTGTAGTGCAAAGATGAATATTTGATTCCAGATATATATTGATTGATGTTACAGGGATAAAAGATAGACGATGAACTTTTAAATTCCTATATAGAAGATAGTAGTTTGCATTCTCTACTTAACTCTTCTAATGAATTATTATTTCCGCTGCGAATATTGATTTAAAACTTGTTGTCTATTATATTCTATTAGATTTTTCCCTGTTGAATACTAACGATAATTTGTTCTGTATTATCTTAGTCATAATGTTCTTTACTGGGCTAGTTGAGCTCACCCTTTTCCTTGTTGTTCCATTTTTCTTCTCAGGAGGCGAGAATGTAGCGAGTACTAGTCGAGGTGTGGAATGATGGTTCTAGAAGTTGTTCTAGTAGTCCTCACTATTCTGGATAATAGTGTATTAATAATTGTAATGATGACTTATTTGAGTATGGATATTGTCTAGATGACAATATTTGTATTTAAACTCACAGTTTTTATGTTGTATTAATAAAGTTGTAGTTGTATCTGTACCATGTATTTTGACGACTCAGAATGGATGTTGTATACCTATTTTGGGGGCGTCACAAGTTTTCAGTTTCTGGTGTGATTTTCAATTCTAACCTAAGCACCCTATTTATAGGAAAATGCTTAGAACACCAAAGCAGAAAATATAATATAATATTAATATATATAATCAAATTTCCTACGCACCCTCATTTTGCCCAAAACATCAGCCACCAATAGTCAACTAAATCATAAAAACGTTTTTGTTATTAAAACTATTAAAAACTTTCAAAAATCTATTATTTCGGAACTTCGGAACTTCAATAATTCATAATAAATAGCCCTTTTATTAGAAAATTCAAATCTTGCGTGTTTTTATAGGAAATTCAATTCTCTACAACTTTGCAGAAGAAAGTTTTTCAAAATTTCAAATAGAAATTGATCGAAATCCATAAACGGGCAATTTTACAGTCTATAATAAATTTTCGGTCAAGAATTGTGTCCACCAGCACACAAAACATGTGTTAAACATTTAATCCAACAAAAATACTATTCCTCCTCATTTATTCATATATCCCACATTCATTATAAAAATATCACCATTAATATATTATTAAAATAATATATTTAAATGAATTATTTTATCAGAAAAAGATAAAATATTAATTTACAACAATTGTCACATTAAAATTTTTCTCCATCTATATCCTTATAAAATCAATATTTTCTTCATCATATAAATCAATAATTAATTATTCACAAATAATATTACAGAATCACAGTACTGGCAACCAGGCCGTTCCCATGAAAGAGGGGGCCTTCCAATAAGGATTTCTCCTTACTGGCGCGTAATTAAATAACCTCTCCTTAGGCAGAACTTTCTAGACATTGCCAATAATGTTATCTAATAATATTATTCAGATAATATGAATTATTACTTTGATAATAGAAAATACCGTGTAGTGACAATTATTGAAACAACAGTAATATAAAATATTAACGCAGCAATTATTGAATCAATAAAATAAAATACTGAACAGTAATTACTATAACAATTATTGAGTATTGCCTTCTTACGTAAGAATCAATAATTGATGAAATACTGTGTGTTACTGTGCAACAACGCGTATTACTGTGTTTTAACCACCGGTATTCCAACAGTGTTAACGGTAACAACTACGCCGTTATTTATAAACAACTCATACTTGTCGTTTTCTTCATCCAATCGCTTTCCGTTATGGGGCCCACACAAGGCTGCGCCGTCGTACGAATATTCCCCGACAACAAGAATATTCTACGACCAAACGAATATTCTCTGATAAAAATGAATATTTTATAACCACTTGCTTATTTGAAATATTTGCGCATTTTACCCATAACTAACCTTATTAATCAATTCAACCCTTACTATTTCAAAATAATAAATAGAAGAAATTATATTTCATTTATTAATAATTTGGGGTCTTACATGCACGATGCAGTCCACATCATGTTATAATTGCAGAAGAGAAGGTCACCTAACTCGATTTTGTCGTGTAATGAAGTTAAGTCCAGTTGCGATGGTGACGCCAAAGGATGTCCCAGACAAGTTAAAGCCGGTAGTTTAAGTGAGAGCGTTTGTCAAGGAACTCGAACGAAGTTATCACGGGTATGTTAATCATAAACTCTTGTGAAGTCTGTACCTTATTCGATACCGGTTCTACCCATTCGTTTATTTCACCTACTTGCGATCAATGTTTAAATTTGACTCTGAAGAAATTAGACTTTGACTTATCGGTTGAAACTCCGTTATGAAAAACCTTCGTTACCTCCACTGTTTATAAATCTTGTTTGATTCAAATCAGTAACCTCACATTACATGTCGATCTTATCTCTTTTAAAATACTTGCATTGGATGTGATTTTAGGAACGACTGGTTAACTATTTATCATGTTAAAATTGATTGTTTTTGTAAGGTTGTTAGCTTTCATATTCCTATCAACCTATTATGCGAATTCAAGCAACCAAACCACTAACGTCAATCACTGTCATATCAAGCCATAAAGCTATTCGTTTATTGACAAACAAATTTCAAGCTTTCTTAGCCCATGTCTTTAATTTAAATAAAAATATGTCAGATTTGAATGATATCTCTAATATTAATAAATTTCCTGACGTATTTCCCAAAGAACTTCCTAGCCTACTGTTGGGTAAAATCTATATACGATCACACGCAAGTATACATGGTCAATAAGTAATATAATAGTAAGTAAAGTATCGTTCCCTCAGAGATTTTGCACAAATTTTCATTATAACTACCAATCTTCTATTAATCCAAATTTTATTAAACTAATCAATTTCCAGTTTATATCAACAATATAAAAATTAAACCAAAATCAACTCAATACCAACAAACCCTAAATCTGGATTTTCAAACAAATATTGGAGAATTAGGCTCGTAACTTCACTCTAAGCATCCCTCTGATTATTATCACCTTATTCCAGTTCAACTCATTATCCCAGTTTATTAATCAAGAACACATAAATAGTATTAAACACCTCTCGATATATTAACACCGTATTAACCCAAATCCACAATTAAGATAGAATCAAGTCAAATACCTCAATTAATCAACTCACTATATCTCTATGCCAATTCTAATCAAGTAAGGTTTAAGTTCAAGTTCTCTTCACGATTACATGTGATGTCGAGCATATCTCTACCTCAACAATAATCAAGAATCTGCTATTCACAAAATTAATGACATATGCTATATTAACTAAGTCTAGATTTATATTTCATATCTCTAATTCATACAAATCCACATAAAATTGTTGATCAAGCAATTCATAAATTCAAGCTCCAATTAATATAGATAAACTGAATAATAGCTTAATTAAACTGAAAACCAAGGTTACACAATCATTGTTCCACTTAGAGATCCATTATAAGCCTAACAAGTAATTTAGCGCATAACAAATGAATTAAATACTGAATAAATAAAAGGAAACATCATCCCAATTACAGAAGATAGAAATTAGAGAAGAATAATAATACACCACCCTTCTCGGCCTTCGATTCTGAAATCTTCGTGAAATTATTTCAGTTCTTTGTTCCTCCAAGCCCTTGCTCTTTTAAATCCTTCTCCAAGTAAGTCTCTATATTGATTGAATGAATGATCCTCTCAAAGTATGTTTAGATCAGCCTATATCTCCTCTCATGCCATGACTCCTAATCCACCTCTAAGTTTTGCCCAAGAAAGACTCCCCCAATTCACAAAGACTCCCCTCAATCAAGTTCGCGCACCAGCGCGGTCCGCGCTAGCCTTAATGTCTCCGCAGCGAGCTCCACGCTAGCCCGTCAGCAGACTTACACCGCCCCAGCGTGCTCCGCGCTCGGCAGCTTCTTGATACAGCGCGCACCGCGCTCGGCCACCAGAAACTTGCAATGTCGCTCAAAATGTCCTCCAATGCTCCCATTCGCTGGATGAGTCTGAATTACCTACAACAAACGTAAACCCCATCAGTAGTAATATGAAAATACCCATAAACTAACAGTATAACAAGCCAAATGAACATAATTCATAGGTTAAAAACCTACTCATCAAATTCCCCCAAACTTGAACATTACTTGTCCTCAAGCAAAAATGCAATTCAATGCAATGCATCTAACAACTAAATTACGAATCCAGAATTAAAACAATAATGATGATTTGCTCATACGGCCTCAGAAAAACTAGTAAACATGCACACTTCATATCAAAATTAATCCGCATTTACTATCAATCCGTACATCTTACCTTGTTATGACTAATACAGTGTGTGTGTGCGCAACACCCATGCTAACTGATAACAAATCAAACTCAGTTACATAACCAGTTTCTTATCAGGAATCATACAGCATAAACTCAAAAGTTCAATGACAAACAAGTTCTAGCATTAGCTCATTATCCAGATTCAGGTTCCGAGAAGGGTATTCATGCTCACTTTTTTTTATATAGATGGTTGGTGAGTGCCTTTTACGCTCCATCTCACGCTTGTGTTTATGGGAAGTATTTCTTCTCAACCCACCACAAGACTCAACTATCTTCCAAATTTTTTTTTCTTTCTTTAGAGCTAATATACCCCAATCTCCCCCAAACTTATGTTCACCTATCTTTTTCACTTTCTCGTTTATACTAGCACTATCCTTTAGAAAATCTTTATGTAACAATTTGAACTTATCCATTAACACAGATGTTATTAAGTGCCATCCTTATTATACTAGTTTCAATCAGAATAAGATCCACATCACAATAGAAAATGCATCAAGATTCTTATATTTAGTGAAATACTTGTCTACATAATTTCAATTTCATCATTGGCCAATAATCACATATACGATCTAATAACTAGATTCATGCAACTATATGCAAAAGAAATTTCTCTTTTTTTTTTATTTTTTATATATATATGCCCTAAGTCGCAAAAATATAAAAACTAGCATGCAACAAATATAAGAAAACCTACTCCCCCAAACTTAAATCTTGGAATGCCCTCATTACGTCAAATATGCTCATAAAATATATATATATATATAATGAAGACTTCCTTGCAAATGCGTTACTGCTCGTCATCCGAAGGAGGGTAAGTTGGCAAGATAGGAGGAATATGCATAACCACCGGTTGAGCATTAGGATTGCAACGAGAAAATGCCTCAGCAAGCGTGTTGAATGCATTTGCATTGTACTGGTGCATTAAATCTTGACGTTCGGCCAACCACAAAAATTGATTCCTTGGAACCCGCGTTTGTTCCGCACTAACTGGGGGTGATGATTGGCGGATCATGATGTAACCTTCACCACGTGGGTGAGATTTCGCTCCATCCCATGCTTTGTACCTCTCAATAGTGGCATGGTCAATTATGCCTGTTAATTATTGTATTGGCTCAGTAGGTTGCCATTGCACTCCAGCTTTACGACATAAGTCTGTAATTAGGAACCTATGAAGTAAACCACCCGTAGTACTCCCACGTAATGCTCGGTCAATTGATTCTTGAATACACTCCCCCACATCAACATCATAAAATGCAATTGAGTTGTCCATGTGATAATGGTGGTGAACAATCCCATACAAAAGCTTAGCCCGTGCCTTCGTAACATCAGTTTGGTGGCTCGTGGGCATTAGACGAGCACATATAAATGCATGCCATGCTTTACCATATCAACTAAGTGCTGCTTGGGGAAAACTTATCTTTTCATTCGTTCCGACTTGAATTGCCCATTGAGTCCCTGGTTTGCATAATTTGGCAATCAACCAACCCAAAATACGCATTGATTGCATCGGCGTGAAATGCCACCGGTTTGCGCTGAACCATGGCGACATGATTGACATGTTCCGTTGCATTAGCATAAACTCCTTAACTATGTTGATTGTCGCTGGGAGTGGTTGCTTGACTAGTTGAAACCAGTTACGTTCTACAATTTGTAGAGCCATGTCTCCATCCAAATTCGCATTTGGCTTCAATCCTCTTTCTAGCACCAAATTCTTCTTGTCGATGGAGGTCTTGAATCTTTCCGCGGCCCTTTCATTAACAAATTTTGTATGGTCATATGCAGGTCGAGTCGTGGAGGATGATGCTCGTTGTTGTTTGTGGGAAGACATGTTGTTTCCGGTGTGATTGGATACAAGAAGTTAGTTCTGGACTTTTATCAAACAGGTGGTGGGCGGACTAATTGTTTCCCCCAAACTTGGATGATTGATGTTGCTTTGCTAGCCAAATTGTTAAAAACACAACACCCACTCCTTGGGTATTCAATTCCCCGAATTTTCCACTCAAATTGATATCAAAACAGAAAATTTCGTGAGGGAAGAAGAGAATTGGCTTACCTTTAAGAAGTTGAAGAGGAATCCTAATTTGTATGAAATTGTGCAAGGGCTGGATTAGATTTAGGATTTGAATGTTGTGTTTGAGCTTTGTAGTACCATAACTTCTAGGATGGTGGGAGTTCATATAGATAGTAGGAAACCAACGTGGGTTAGAGTTGGGAATTGGAAAGGTTAGTGGGATTGGAAATCGAAAAGGAGAAGGAGAGTAAAGATGGTGTAAATGGGAGTTATGGGGAATAGGAAGTGCAATAGGATAAGGAGATGTGGAGCGTTTTCATGTAATGAGGAGAGGTGTCTTGATTTAGTTTATAACACGTTGCTCCAACTTTTCAGAATCTGCCAGTCCCGAGGAGCGCGGTCAGCGCTGGTTATGAACGAGGCATAGCGCGTTCCGCACTTGGTATCCAGGAGTTGCTGTAAGGGTGGCGCGGTCCGCGCTATACGTAGGCTTGATGTAGTGCTATCCGCGCTGTGTATCCAGACGGTGAGGGTTGGTGCAGTGTGTTCCACGCTAGGGGATCGGTGTGAGGGCCCCGAATCCAGATCCCAAATCACCTCGGATCCAGTTCGATCATTCTATACAACTATTACTATTTGCGAAAGATATAAACATAAATTATTTATATAATACATTACACACTATTCCCCAAGGTCGAGTAACCTTAACTTAATTACACATTTCATAACTTTCTAACACATAACATTATTATCATACAACATTATTATAAATCTACTGCACACTTATACTAAAGCTGGAACCGTCTTTAACCTTTCCTTGTATCCGAAGCATTCACCTTATCTGTAATATTTTATCATGATATAGCAAGGGTGAGCATAAGGATTGCCCAACAAGTTTATATTCAATAATATAATGATATATCATGATTGAAAGAGTCTGAATAATAAGCTGGCTATAATTCAACAATATAATTGTGAACTAGCAGGAACAAATTTATGACTGAACAAGTATTATACATGAATAAATATATCTGAACCAACTGGTAATGAAGGTGATCAGCCTTTCATACCTGACTTATACATGCAATATGTACAGAATACAATTATACATGGCAACCAGCAATGATTAACCACAAGCTTATCTGAATGAAACAACTCTTGTAGAGTTAAGTAAAAACAAACTTGCCTGAACCGTTGATTACCGCTACGCAATTTATATCGCCTTATCCGAAGACCTAATATTAGTAATATAGATCTCCAATATTAGAATAATATCATCACAATATAGTACTATAATATATATATACACAGAATAACCCAAACACATAATACATAACCCTATCAGTCTATAACACACATAAGACTCGGTATCAAGTCAAACTTTTACAGTTTGAGATGAACCCGACACAAATTTGATATCCCGATGGTCTAGTCAGACTTTTATCGAGTCTAAGTTCAATTAAACTCTGCCTAAACACTTAACAATTAACTTAAATAATTTTATTATCATTCAAAGTAATTTTCATAAGCTCGTAATAATTTATAAATAATTATTACTATTTATCAAGAATTTTCCATTATTAATATCGTATTTAAAAGAATTAAATACCACATAATTCTTTTATCATTAATATATATTTAATAACAAATATTAATGAAATACATCACATAATATTATAATATATTTATAATATATCAAAGTATTTTTAATACTTTAAAATCACATTTATATGATTTTTAAACACTTAAATTCATTATTCGACAATTAATTTTAATATTAAAATATTAATATTTTCATGGCAAAATATCAGAAGTTATATTTTATAACTTAAAATATTTTTATAACACTTAAATCATTTTCATATGATTTTTAAATCATTTATTAATTCTATTTTTCCATGATTTATTTAATATAGTTATTAAATAAACTAATTATCATTAATATTAATTAATTAATAAATTTCATCACAAAATAATAAAAGTCACTAAAAATAACTTAAAATATTTTCTTTTACCCTAATATTATTTTTCATGATTTTTCATGTATTAATATCATTTTTAAAAAATTTATTTAATATTATATTTAAATAAATTAAATACCATTTATATTCCAGATGACAGGGAACATTAAAAGTCTAAAAGAGAAACAAAATAATACCATAATCATAAGATTCAAGCCGGTCAAACTACCTGTCAGGAAAGTGTTCTTGAGAAATCTGGGTTTTCCAGATTTCGTCCAAGGCAGTAAGTCAACGCTAGTTTGATCGCGATTATCTTTTATTTCGGTTATGATCTAAGTGATCTAGTGGCTTTAATATATAGTATACATGTCTAGCTACAAATATCAAACAACAACAAGACCAAAACACATGTCAGACGCAAGATCAGAGGCTTGAACAAACTTGTCAGACCACTGTAAAACGTTTTGGGTTGCCCAGATTCGACTTTTCGTGAACGGTCAATGAGTTTTGACCGTTCATATCAGGAGATCTAGGCTTGATTCGACCCTGTATCCAGTTTCAGATCAAAGCCTACATGACATAGAATAGATCTAAAACATAAAACACACAAAACAGAAAACACACACAAATTTAGAAGGCCTGACATATGGCTGTCAAACGACTTTTTTTCCAACATCCCAGATTTGATAAATCTTTAGATTCGAGCATCTAGACGATATGGATCTGAGTTTTGACATCCCAGATCATCAACTGACACTCTAATACACATATCTAAACAACAAACAACATCAAATCACATGATTTCTAAAGTTAGGGTTTATACCTCATTCATGCTTGATTTTTGATTTCTGGTCTATGGATCTGTTATTGGCTTGCTAGGAACTGAACTTGGCTTATCTATTCTCTCTCTCTCACTCTACATTTTGGATTTCTAGAGAGAGAAATTCTAGCTTGCTTTTCTAAGTAAAGTAAGAAATGTTTCTTACATTTCTAAATTATAAGCTTTGATCCATTGTATGTGGCTGAGGTAGCTGTCAAATATTGGTTGATTGGTGTTGTAATAAGTCATATGGGGTGGTTGTAGTTGGTGAACAACTCATCTAAGACAAGATTTACAAGTAAACTTATAAAAATTCAAGAAGGGCATTATAGTCTTTTTCTTTTATTTCTAGATTTCTCATTTGTTGCAAACCCTTAGGGTTTAGGGTTTGAGCAATCTAGGGTTTTGGTGTTTGAAAAACCCTTAGGGTTTATGGTTTAAAGCCCTTAGGTTTTAGCAATTTGATTTTTTAAAATTTCCAATTTAGGTTTTAAAAATTGAAAATCAATATTTCTAAATTATAATTAGTATTTTCTAATTATATTAAAATTTATTAATCATAATTTAAATCTCGTTAATTAGGATTAATATTTCCTAATTACAATAGCTAATTAAGCAATTAGGGTCAAAATGGTCATTAGGGTTTATAAACCACTAATTAGGGTTTTTAATAGAAAAATAATTTTCTAATTTAGAAATTAAATTTCATAATTAGATTCGGGTTTTCTAATTACTATAACTTAAAAATTAGAATTAAGGTTTCCTAATTAACATTACAATTATTAAATTAACACTTAGGTTTTTCCCTATTTACAAATTAGGATTTTAAATCCGTAATTAGGGTTTCAAATTTGGAATTAGGGTTTCATAACCAATTTGTTAAGATTAACCCTAATTAATCCTATAATTATTTACACTTACGCCATTAAGTTCCCGATTTAGGATTTCATGCACCGAATTAGGGTTTTAGATTTCCAGAACTGAAATTAGGGTTTCCAGAACCGGTTTTAGGGTTTCTTGTTAAACGCTAGGGTTTTCTAACTGAAAGATGACGTTCTTAATATATACTTAGGGTTTGTTACAGATATCGTTTATCTGGTCAACCCTTGACCCTTAACCACATACTACGCACATATACAACCATATACACAGAATATTTTCACGTATTTCCTTAATCCTGAATAATTCACCTAAATCCTTCACAAAATTTTGAAATCCTCAAAATTCATTCTTAAAAATATCAAACGCATACACTAATTTTCTATCTAGGTTCTAATTTTGAACATTAAATAATTTAATAATTTTTTTTAAAAATATTCAAAATTCTCGGGTTGTCACATTCACCCCTTCTTCTAAAAATTCCGTCCCCGAAATTTACCTTACACCTTATACCATACACCATACCTACACATCATCACATGCTACCCAATACACCACTCATAAGAGTAAAAAATTTTAAATTGTGCTGAGGAGTCATATAGACTATTTGTCTGTTATTTTCGCAAAGGTTTTATAGAAATTCATCTGGAAACCGTCATTACTTACAGACACAAAGGGTGATTAGCCCAATATGTCCTGTACTGGCCATGTATTGATTTTATCTGTTTCTCTTCACTGCCATAGGCACAAAATTCTACCTCAGTCTTATTGGATTCCGCACCAAAACAATTTGGTTCGAGAAAATTTCTTTCAATAAACACTTATAGTTTTCATAAATGTTTGTCTAGCTGAATCGAATAGCATAGACTCATATCAATAATTCAATTCAATCGAATTATTGAAGTGTAGCCAAACCCCATTGGCAAATTAAAATTTTATTAAAAATATTTTTTAGAATGACACCATGATGCCGTACTGTATTAACAGTCCGTTTGAGGATGTCGTCATTATATTACTTTGTCATAACACATCATACAATAGTGGAATAACGATTTTAGATCAAATTCACACTAAGTATTCCTGTATTTACAACTCCATCAAATTTTTATCATCTCTGCACCTGGTTACATGGTACATGAGTGATAAATAAAATTTATTTTGATATTTCAAATCGTTTGTGTCTTGCTGAAATAAGTAGCATAGACTATACTTTAAACTGTTTCAAAAATGATTACCAGTCTACATAATTTTTTTCTTTTTTTTAAAAGGCACATAGTGCGTATTTAGCTTGATGTCAAAATTTCGAAGTCCAGCATAGCCAGGAGTTTCAGAAAACTTAATTCTTCATTAATAATTATTTGTTTAACAATCTATCTGTTCCTATTATCCTCAATATTCCATTTACACACAACTATACCCAGTTTGTAAAATCACACTTATGAGTCCATAAATTGCCACAATCATATGAGTTTAAGAACTTTCCTAGTCTGACCTTTGGTGTCCGTTCGCTGAGGAGTTTATAAACATTTCATATAACTATGAATCAAGTATGTCACATAAGTATGAGTTTTAAAAACTCGTACTTAACCTTATATCCTCTACCTATGACCTATCTATCTGGTATACACATGAGAAAGGAATCACCCTCTTAACATGCATATAGAAAATAGCACGACACAAACATTTCAATGATTATCATGGTCAGAACTAAGTAGTTGTTACACCAAGTACAATTCCCTGCCCATACAAGGAATCATACAACTCAGTTGTTGACATGAATCCTCAATTGAATCCCCACCTAACACTAACACCCTTCTCAATACGAATTTCATTTAACTCGTATTCATAATCCTTTCCTGAATCTGTACCCATTCATAGTACAACTGACACCCAGCAATCTTGCTTTAAACTTTTCAATCATTCGCTTGATCCTCCTCTATACTATAACCTTATCCGATCACAGGGTGATCACATCGTATATATTACGATTCATTTCTATGTCTTGATCATTTTATTTTACGATCTCCTATCACTGTACTTTTAGTCTTTTAGACTCTATCTATTCACCACTTACTGTTTAACTTTATTATCAGAGTTAGGGAACTCTGTATCTTATAACTCGCCGAGATTCGTCTTTGAATCTTACCGACCAACTAACTCTATGTGAGTTAGTACTTATCCTAATCACTGCGGTTATTAGTCTCAGGTATTCCTACGTAAGGTTCATAACCTACAGCTCTGATACCAACTGTGAGGGCCCCGAATCCAGGTCTCAAATCACCTCGGATCCGGTTCGATCATTCTATACAACTATTACTATTTGCGGAAGATATAAACATAAATTGTTTATACAATACATTACACACTATTCCCCAAGATCGAGTAACCTTAACTTAATTACACATTTCATAACTTTCTAATACATAACATTATTATCATACAATACTATTACAAATCTACTGCACACTTATACTAAAGCTGGAACCGTCTTTAACCTTTCATTGTATCCGAAGCATTCGCCTTATCTACAATATTTTATCATGATATAGTAAGGGTGAACATAAGGATTGCCCAGCAAGTTTATATTCAATAATATAACGATATATCATGATTGAAAGAGTCTGAATAATAAGCTGGCTATAATTCAACAATATAATTGTGAACTAGCAGGAACAAATTTATGACTGAACAAGTATTATACATGAACAAATATATCTGAATCAACTGGTAATGAAGGTGATCAGCCTTTCATACCTGACTTATACATGCAATATGTACAGAATACAATTATACATGGCAACCAACAATGATTAACCACAAGCTTATCTGAATGAAACAACTCTTAGTAGAGTTAAGTAAAAACAAACTTGCATGAACCGTTGATTACCGCTACACAATTTATATCGCCTTATCCGAAGACCTAATATTAGTAATATAGATCTCCAATATTAAAATAATATCATCACAATATAGTACTATAATATATATATATATATATATATATATATATATATATATATATATATATATATATATATATATATATATATACACAGAATAACCCAAACACATAACACATAACCCTATCAGTCTATAACACACATAAGACTCGGTATCAAGTCAAATTTTTACAGTCTGAGTTGAACCCGGCACAAATTTGATATCCCGATGGTCTAGTCAGACTTTTATCGAGTCTAAGTTCAATTAAACTCTGCCTAAACACTTAACAATTAACTTAAATAATTTTATTATCATTCAAAGTAATTTTTATAAGCTCGTAATAATTTATAAATAATTATTACTATTTATCAAGAATTTTCCATTATTAATATCGTATTTAAAAGAATTAAATACCACATAATTCTTTTATCATTAATATATATTTAATAACAAATATTAATGAAAAACATCACATAATATTATAATATATTTATAATATATCAAAGTATTTTTAATACTTTAAAATCACATTTATATAATTTTTAAACACTTAAATTCATTATTCGATAATTAATTTTAATATTAAAATATTAATATTTTCATGGCAAAATATCAGAAGTTATATTTTATAACTTAAAATATTTTTATAACACTTAAATCATTTTCATATGATTTTTAAATCATCTATTAATTCTATTTTTCCATGATTTATTTAAAATAGTTATTAAATAAACTAATTATCATTAATATTAATTAATTAATGAATTTCATTACAAAATAATAAAAGTCACTAAAAATAACTTAAAATATTTTTTTTACCCTAATATTTTTTTTCATGATTTTTCATGTATTAATATCATTTTTAAAAAATTTATTTAATATTATAATTAAATAAATTAAATACCATTTATATTCCAAAAATATTAAATATTTATGAAATATACTCTAAATAATTAAAAACTATTTTTCAGAATTTAAAATAATTTTTCAAAATTTATTATGTATTTTTAATAATTAAAAACTATTTTTTCTATTTATTTATTAAATTCTAAAAAATAGAAAGTAAAACTGTCACTAAAGGGCCCTATATCGACAGAACCGTCGCTATAGGTGTTCTTGGTATTCTTGAGTGAAACCCAGAAATCATCGGCAGTTTCAAGGTACCACGTTTGACCGTGCATAGATTCTTGGTCTTCATGATTCTAGGTTATCTAAAGTGTTACACATGAAGTCGTTATGTCATAATACACATCCAAACTGATTCCAGGGTCATACAGCATCAGAACGAGAGATATGATCAATCAAAATGTCTGACAAGCCTGTTCTTCATTTCTGGGTTTTCCAGAAAATGAAGAACAGTAGAAAGTGTCTACTTTGATCCCTTTAATATATGCTTTCCCAGCTTACTATATATGATTTCAAGCTTCTATACTCCAGTCCAGATGACAGGGAACATTAAAAGTCTAAAAGAGAAACAAAATAATACCATAATCATAAGATTCAAGCCGGTCAAACTACCTGTCAGGAAAGTGTTCTTGAGAAATCTGGGTTTTCCAGATTTCGTCCAAGGCAGTAAGTCAACGCCAGTTTGACCGCGATTATCTTTTATTCCGGTTATGATCTAAGTGATCTAGTGGCTTTAATATATAGTATACATGTCCAGCTACAAATATCAAACAACAAAAAGACCAAAACACATGTCAGACGCAAGATCAGAGGCTTGAACAAACTTGTCAGACCACTGTAAAACGTTCTGGGTTGCCCATATTCGACTTTTAGTGAACGGTCAACGGGTTTTGACCGTTCATATAAGGAGATCTAGGCTTGATCCGACCCTGTATCCAGTTTCATATCAAAGCCTATATGACATAGAATAGATCTAAAACATAAAACACACAAAACAGAAAACACACACAGATTTAGAAGGCCTGACATATGGCTGTCAGACGACTTTTATTCCAACATTCCCAGATTTGATAAATCTTTAGATTCGAGCATCTAGATGATATGTGTCTGAGTTTTGACAACCCAGATCATCAAATGACACTCTAATACACATATCTAAACAACAAACAACATCAAATCACATGATTTCTAAAGTTAGGGTTGTAGGGTTTCGACACAGAAACGCACAGCGGAAATAAAATAATTTAAACCAAATTCGAAACCCTAAACAGGATCCATGCGAAAAACAATTGATTCAGTGGTTTAGATATTATACCGATTATGAAAACGATTAAACGATGCGGTCGAATCCTTTACGCAATCCAATTAGAACCACATCTCTACGGTATCCACACGAACACCGCACGAACCGTTGAACGATTCTGCAATAAGAGGGACCTGCGGTACTAGCCACCAAAGGAACGATTCTGAAACTGTTTTCTCTCTAGTCTCTCTCTAAGAGTGGCTAGGGTTTTTCAATTATGATTATATCCTAAGTAGCTGCTATATATCATATATATAGTAATTAAAAGGAATTAATAAAATCAAAACCTAATTTCATAAAATCCGAATTTATATATATATATATATATATATATATATATATATATATATATATATATATATATATCTTAATTAAGTCTTACTTAATTAATATACATATATACAAATTATCCTTTTAATTTAAATTTGTGATTTAAATACTATTAATCATATTAATATATTTAAATCCTTAAAATTTAAATTAATTCCCTTTTAAATTACGTTCTATGTGTGTGACCCTATAGGTTATTATTACGTTGGCAATAATTTTAAAATCATATTATAAAATTATAAACAGTGAGCGGCATCTAATAATGCATCACTGCTACCCAGGTAATAATAAGATCGATAATTCGATGCAACCTTTTTCGTGACCAATGTTTCAATGTAATTTAATCCTTTTAACCTTAATATCCTCGATTAAACTCGAGTCATGGAATGTGTCATACTCTTCATAATTTAATCTGAGTTTTCTTGATTAATGAGTAGACTATATGAAACAAATCACTATTTAAGCATGGCCATGCATTTCATAGTCCTACTCAATCAAGAGGCCTATGGATATCACTCATAATATATAGGATGGTTAAATTCCATCTAGATCACTCATATTTCTCACACGATTCACGATGAATCCAATAATCACTTTTATAGTCTACCCTATTAAAGGTGACATTTGATGATATCAAAGTACATAAATTCTCGTGTAGTAATATAGCGATTTCAGGTCGGAGGACCATTACATCATTGACACTATGAGAATTGCTAATGACACTTTGCATAATGCTCCATATAGAATTCTCATGGTGTGTCTGTCCAGTATATCGTTCTCTAACATGTACCTATGCATTGACTTAATATCTCATATATTTATGACCAATGAGATTTGGTCATCAGTCAATCCACGTACTAGTCTCAATGCATCATTGTTGTCCCATCAACAATGATACTCGACTAGGGACATTTAAGAACAATGATACTAATTATAATTATATAATCTCATGTTCAAGTCACATACTTGAAACTATATAATTTGTATTACTATTCTAAGGAATTTTATTATGTTAACAATTATATTACGCAGTAAATAAAACCATAATAAAATCATTTATTTATTAAATCAAATATAATATCAAAATGTTAAAGCAATTATATCAAATAATTGGCCTCTAGGGCATAAACTCTAACAGTCTCCCACTTGCACTAGAGCCAATCACTCATGTATCTAATACCCATGGAACTAGTGTGACCGTCGTGCTTCTACTGCGACAAAGCCTTGGTCAGTGAATCTACAACATTATCATCTGTTGGCACTCTTCCTATATGTATGTCTCCTCTGTCAATGATTTCACAGATAAGATGGTACTGCCTAAGTATATGCTTGGATTGTTGGTGAGATCTGGGTTCCTTAGCCTGTGCAATGGCTCCATTATTATCACAGTAAAGAGAAACCGGATCAACAATGGTTGGAACAACACCAAGTTCAGTGATGAACTTTTTAATCCATACAGCCTCCTTGGCTGCACTAGAAGTAGCAATATACTCAGCCTCTGTTGTAGAATCAGCTACTGTCTCTTGCTTCGAACTTTTCCAGCTAACAGCACCACCGTTAAGGCAAAACACAAAACCTGACTGAGACTTATAGTCATCATTATCAGTCTAGAAACTGGCATCTGTGTAACCCTTTACTGCCAGTTTGTCTTCACCTCTATATACCAAGAATGAATCCTTAGTCCTTTTCAGGTACTTGAGGATATTCTTGACTGCTGTCCAGTGACCTTCACCTGGATTCGACTGGTATCTGCTCGTCATGCTCAAAGCATACGAGACATCCGGACGAGTACATACCATTGCATACATGATAGATCCAATTGCCGAAGCATAAGGAATCTTTCTCATACTCTCCTCATCATCTTGTGATTTAGGACATTGGGCCTTAGAGATCTTTACACCATGAGTCACGGGTAAATTTCCTCTTTTTGCCTCTTGCATGCTGAACCGTTTCAACACTTTATCAATATATGTACTTTGACTTAGGCCAAACATTTTTCTCGATCTATCTCTATAGATCCTGATACCTAAAATGTAGGCAGCATCGCCCAAATCTTTCATGGAGAAACATTTTCTTAACCATGTTTTTACTGCCTGTAAGGAAAGAATGTTATTCCCAATAATTAATATGTCATCAACATATAATACTAGGAATACAATGTGACTCCCACTAACCTTCTTATATACACAAGGTTCATCTTCATTTTTAATAAAGCCAAATTCTTTGACTGCTTCATCAAATCGAAGATTCCAACTCTGAGAGGCTTGCTTCAATCCATAGATGGATCGCTGCAGCTTACATACCTTTCCAGCATCCTTTGGAGTGATAAAACCCTCAGGTTGTGTCATATACACATCCTCAAGGAGATTTCCGTTAAGGACAACAGTTTTGACATCCATCTGCCAGATTTTGTAATCATAAAAAGCTGTAATAGTAAGTAAGATCCTGATGGATTTAACCATTGCCACTGGAGAGAAGGTTTCATCATAGTCAACACCTTGAATTTGTTTGAAACCTTTTGCTACCAGTAGGCCTTTATAGGTTTGTACATTACCATCAATGTCAGTTTTCTTTTTGAAAACCCATTTGCACCCGATTGGTTTTACCCCTTCGGGTGGATCAACCAGAGTCCATACTTGGTTAGTGTGACACCCCCAAATCCGGGTACTTCGATTCCACGGAATTTGGTGTTCACTGTACAAATATCATCTATCTATCTACCCATAATAAATGCAAACCATACAATAAATAGAAATAAAATCTTCTCCTCAAAAGGATTACAACATTCGAATAATAAATACAATCCCAAGTTAACTAACCTTAAAACATCTGTGTGAAATTCTAACAAATAAGTCTTAAACAACAACATTAACTCTAGTCTTAAACAAATACATCATCAAATAAATAACAAGTCTTCATCATTTGCTAACTTTTCCCTTGCCCTTACTAGTGGAAGGTTCATCGGTTCTTTCGTTCTTAACTGCAATGTTATTATATAGAAAGAGTGAACACTATTTCCCACAAGTATAATAATGAAACAACAGAATAATAACATGCGAATAATCAAAGACATCTGAATAAAAGCTTAACTTTTGAATCAAGAATGAATAACAAGAATCAAAAGAATTCTGAGGGTCATAAGACCTTGAACTATGTCCTAGGTTAACAAGGGTTATACTTGAAACCTTTAACAGTCATAAGACTATGGACCTTTTTCTCGTACTTAGGGGGATCAGCCCTTAGTACCATACTGTGCACAATATCTTAACGCTAAAGCGTAAATAATCCCCTATACAGGGTTGTTCATCTCAGTTTGACATTCGAGTCCGCACCAAAGGAAGTTTGGTTTGGATAATTCATCAAGGGTTCTGAAATTTAGAACGCTCATCAACTATGGACTAGTTGAATCATTAAGGGTTCACTAGTCTAATAAGATTCAACAATAATGATATTCAATTTGAATAATAATAATCTCAAAATGTATACAATAGGACAATTATTGTATAATTGAATCATGCTTTGAAAAGATAATCAATCTTTAATATAACATTTGAACTTGAATAATAGAATTGATAGTTTTACTCGAGGTACATAATAAACTTGAACAATAATGATAAATAGGGTTAGGAAACTTGCTCAAATTTAAGAGTTTAAGTTTAGGAAACTTGCTCAATGTAAAAGTGGAGTTAAGAAACTTGCCTCGTGCGTAGATTACACTTTAACTAAACTCGTTCTTTGAATTACATCCTACATACCATTCATATACACAATACCAGTTAATTATACTTAACTAATCATCATAAACTCATTCTCTTTGTCTACTTTGATTATTGACTACACTTAGTCAATTTATCACATTTATTGTCACATACCATCACTTCATGAATAATAATCTAATTATGTATTCAACAATTCAAATCATATGAAATTATGTTATTTACATGTTAAACATCTATTTTATTATCACATTATACCTCTAACATGTTTACATGTTCATTACATTAAGTTACTAACACATTGCTAGACTTAACATTTTAAAAATAACATTTTCTGAAATTTCTGGAGAGTGGCGCTGCGGCGCCACTTTTGTACATGATCTTCGCGCTGCGGGGCGGTGGCGCTGCGGCCGGACTTTTGGCTCTGCGGCGCGGTGGCGCTACGGCGTGGGACTTCAGTTCTGGAGCTGGCGCCGCGGCGCGAGACTCCAGATTCTATTTCCCAGTTCGCAAAGAACACAGAGTTCGGCGAATTACACATTTCATGGTCATTAAATTCTCTAATTTAACATACCCACATGTTAATACTCACATATACTCATTACCCAACCTCTATAGAGTGATTTTAACCCATTTAAACACTTAATAACAGAATTAAATTATGTAAAATTGGACTGTTCTTGATGTTCTTGAAGTTTTTTTGAACAAAACACATAATTTAGCACTACGGATTCGTTATAACACTGAATCCGTTCGTTTAAGGCTTGATCTCTTCGTATTAACATGCTCAATAATATAAGGGTGTAAAATTTATGAAAACATTTATGTTTGACATACTAAAATCACGTATAAGGCCTTAAGGCCAAAACCCAAACTCTGTAATTTTGTAGAAAGTATATACTACGTATTTTCATGAAACTGATACTATGGTTTACAAGGTATATATAATAAAATACGATTTGATATGCCATAACACAAACAAAACTCCTAATCGTTACTCATATCCCATTTACAGAGGCTTTACAGAAAACTGTGAAAGCCATTTTTATCAAAACTTGAATACGTGAAAGTTAGAACTTGAGAAGGAGAGATTACCCAGAGTGTTAATGATTAGAGATAAAACCCTTTTTCAAAAGCTTCTTCAACACAGAGATTCTCACAAATCCTCTGAATTCTCTCTCAAAATTTTCTAATTCTCTCTAACTAGTTTATCAGACTTAAGAAAAAAATGAAATAAAGAAGACGTCGCATCAATTAAACTGGCGCATAATTGGTCAGTTATCCAATCATGGGTAACTGATCCCAACTCCCAATAAGGCCTTGTTTGGCTAGAAAGAAAAGGTTTTAAAATCATTTAATTTAATAAAACTTTATCATATAGTTTAAATCATGTCACACCCTTCATCAATTAAATTCAATATCTTATTTAATTTATTATAAATAAAATATAATAATTTCTAATAAATTCACATAGTCACATAATTAATTTTCTCATTAATAAATAATGTCAAATTATTAAATCTCTAATTAATAGTTAATTAATCTAATAACATCATGCTTAATTAAATAATTTATTTAATTCAATAAGCTCAATTAATTACATACTTTGATAAATAAGTATTCTTCTTCATTAATTTAATAAATGTAACACATATAATTAAATTAATCTACCACAATTGCATCAATTAATTATTAAATCTAATAATTAAATCATCAAAAAATATTTATTTAATTCAATAAATATTAAAATTAAATTACAAAATTTTCGTTCGTCACATCTTTCCCCCCTTAAAAGGATTATGTCCCCAGAATCACGACTCAATAAATTCGACCCGTTACATTCTCCCCCCTTACAAAGATTCTGTCCCCAGAATCGCATACACATAATTAAGTAAATAAACGAGGGTAATTCTTCATCATATTCTCTTCGAGTTCCCACGTAGCTTCTTCAGCGTTGTGGTTCCTCCAAATTACCTTAACAGAAGGTATAACTTTATTTCTCAGAACTTGTTCTTTTCGGTCGACAATTTGGACAGAAATTTCTTCGTAAGATAAGTCTTTCTCAAAATATAGGGGTTCATATTCAATTACATGCTTGTAATCGGGCTTGTAGGGTGTATTGAATATCTTGAACTATGAGCCTTGCTCAAAATATGTTCCTTAATCTCTTGTACTGGCAGAACCCAAATTCTGCTTTCAAATCTTAGTATTCCTTCTTTATCCATCTTAAATCTTGATTCCGTCCCTTCGGATATCTTCTTTGTCACCTTTTTGCATTCATCATCCTGAAGCTGAGCCTCCTTCACTTTATCTAGTAGAGTTGTTCCAGATTGTATCTGAAATAACTTCTCATCAATCTCCATTGGATACTTCACTTCCAACTCTAATTTCTCCATTTCTACAATTAGCTCTTCTTGAGCAGTCAACATCATCAATTTCTCACGACCCTTTCTACTTAAGGCGTCGGCAACTACATTCGCTTTACCCGGATGGTATAAAATTTCACAGTCGTAATCCTTAATTAATTCTAACCATCTTCTCTGACGCATGTTCAAATCCTTTTGTGTGAAAATATATTTCAGACTCTTGTGATCCGTATATATTTCACACTTCTCCCCATAGAGATAGTGCCTCCAAATTTTCAAAGCAAAAATAACTGCTGCTAACTCCAAGTCATGGGTCGGATATCCCTTCTCGTAATCTTTCAATTGTCGTGATGCATACGCAATGACTTTATCGTTTTGCATCAATACACAGCCAAGTCCTTTATGCGACGCATCACTAAAAACAACAAAATTGCCTGTATCATCCGAAAGAGATAACACAGGTGCCGTACTCAACCTCTTCTTTAATTCTTGAAAGCTCTCCTCGCACTTCTCCGTCCAAACAAATTTCACAGCTTTTCGAGTTAAATTTGTTAATGGAGTTGCGATCTTGGAAAAATCTTGAATGAATCTTCTATAATATCCTGCTAATCCAAGGAAACTTCTTACTTCTGACGGTGTTCTCGGCTGATCCCAGTTAATCACGGCTTCTACTTTAGATGGATCTACCGAGATTCCATTTTTATCAATCACGTGACCAAGAAATTGTACTCGCTCGATCCAGAATTTGCATTTCGAAAATTTAGCATACAACTTCTCTCTTCTCAATACTTCCAATGTTAACCTCAAATGTTCTTCGTGTTCCTCTTTGATTTTCGAATATACCAAAATATCGTCTATAAAAACTACCACAAATTTGTCCAAAAACGGTTTGAACACACCATTCATTAGTCCTATAAATGCTGCAGGAGCATTCGTAAGACCAAACGACATCACTAAAAATTCGTAGTGACCGTATCGCGTTCTGAACGTTGTCTTCGGTACATCCTCTGGCCTCACCTTCAGTTGGTGATAACCGCTTCTCAAGTCTATCTTGGAAAAATATCTTGCTCCCTTCAATTGGTCAAACAGGTCATCGATTCTTGGTAATGTATATATATTTTTAATCGTGACCTTATTCAATTCTCTATAATCAATGCAGAGTCGCATCGATCTGTCCTTCTTTTTTACAAACAACATCGGTGCTCTCCACGGTAATACGCTCGGTTGAATGTACTTCTTGTCCAACAATTCTTGTAATTGTACCATTAATTCTTTCATCTCTACTGGTGCCATTTGGTATGGTGCTTTCGATATTGGAGCGGTTCCGGGCGCCAAATCGATTACAAAATCTACCTCTCTATCCGGTGGAAGTCCTGGCAAATCGTCTGGAAATACGTCGACGAAGTCCCTCACAATCGGTATCTCTTCTACCTTTGGATTCTCTTTTTGACTATCGACTATGTAAGCTAAGTATCCTACACAGCCTTGTCTTAATAACTTCCTGGCCTGCATCATCGTCAGATAACTCGCTTGTCTAGACGACTTGCTACCATAAAACACAACCTTTGACGGAGTCATAAGGTTAATACGCTTCTTTTGGTAATCAATTACAGCCCCACATTTGGACAACCAGTCCATTCCCAATATAACGTCAAATTCTCCAAGTCGAATAGGAATAAGATCTACGTTCATGATATTACTCTTAATGTCCACTCTACAGTTCTTATACACATACTTAATAGGGATTATTTCTCTATTCGCAATTTCTATGTTCATGGGGTAATCCAATTCATCCATAAGCAAATCTAATTTCTTGGCAAAATCATCGGATATAAAGGAACAAGTAGCACCTGAATCAAATAAAACGTAAGCATTAATTGCATTGATCGGAATGATACCTGACACCACCTCACGAGACTGGATTGCATCCTACACCATTATATTAAAAGTTCTGGCGGTCGGTCGGTTTGTTGTAGGTGGTCCGGTGATGGTTAAGGTATTTCCACTGCTATTTCCCTGGTTTTCTCCTTGTCCTGATCCTCCCGATCCCTTCTTGGGACAGTCTCTTGCTAAATGATCTTTCGAACCACAGTTGAAACAAGCACCCTTCTTTGGGTTTGGACAGTTTGGTGCTATGTGGCCTTCCTGACCACAATTGTAGCACACTCTCTTTCCTTTCATACAAACTCCTAGATGGGCTTTCCCGCAAGTCGGACATGCTTCAATTCATTTCTTCTGAGACCCTTGTTGATTCCCCGATGATAAGTTATCGTTCCACCTCTTCTTCTGATTAAAATTCCCACCTCCTGTGCCACTTCCACTGGCCTTGCTATTTCCTTCACCTTCACTCTTCTTCTTCTTCTGCTCTTGATTGTATTTGGTCACCGCATCGCTCCCACCTTCAGCGAGGATGGCCTTTTCCAAAACTCCGGCAAACGTGTTAATCTGAAACATTGAAACCTTACTATAAACCCACGGCTTTAATCCTTACTCAAATCTTCTAGCCTTTCTCTCGTCGGTATGTACTTGGTACGGGGCAAACCTTGCCAACTCATCGAATTTAGCCGCATAGTCGGGCACACTCATGTTTCCTTGCTTCAATTCCAAAAATTGGATCTCCATCTGATTCTTCGAACTAGCAGGGAAGTACATTTCGAAAAACATTTCTTTAAATCTCTCCCACGCAATTACACCTTCACCTCCTCGCATCTTGTTTGCTTGCCACCAGTAGCTAGCTTCAGACTTCAGCATAAACGTTGCAAAAGCGGTCTTCTGATCTTCTCGAACCCTAGCAACATCGAATACCTTCTCCATTTCCATGACCCACGTTTGAGCCTCGATTGGATTCCTGGAACCTTTGAACTCTGGCGGTCCCACCGCCTTGAAGTCTTTAAACGTTGTGTTTGGTATAGCTTGTGGTTGATTATTCATGGCTCCAGTCAGTAAGTTAACCAACTGTTGCATAGGATTAGCGTTGGCATTATGGTTGTTATTGGTTGACTCTTCTTGAGCCGGTTGACGTTGTTGTCTTCTCCTTGGCGGCATTTTCTGTTAAATAAACGCTTATTAGAACTTTATTTATTCCTCTAGATAGTCAAGACATTACTTAACAATCTAACATACTCATTTAACACATCATCTTAAACAACTTAATATAATTGCATTCAAATAAAAAGTTTTAATATTAAACGATAGCATAACTGCTATTTACATCAACTATCCTGGAATAAAGAATCCACAGGATTTAAAATATTAACATATTCCTTCGTTCATAAATACATCGGAATTTACATATAAATCTAATTAAGTCTTTCACATAATTAAACGGATTCTATTCCTGTCTATCAAGATGCTCAATAGCCTTGCCACGCTCCTCGTTCGTGATACGAGACATCGTCCTGCGATCCAGCATATACGATGGAAGTCCTTCGAACTGGATGGGGTACTTCAAAACTCGATCTTGGGCCTCATCCATTGCATGACTAAGTGTAGAATATGTCTCTTCAACCTTTGCCTTCTTTGTACGACTATCGTCTTCTGCACGATCAGCTCGACGTGATTCTCTTACCCAGCCTTCCACTGCTATTTTCAATCTTCCAGAGGTTTCCTTCAGTTCCTTCTTCAGCTTCTCAATCTCCTCGGTCTTATCTTCGGTTTGACCCTTCTCATGGATCAAATCCCATTCTACATTCCCCAATTGTGAGTGGAGAGTCGAAATCTCCCTCTCATTCTGCTCTATAGTAGACTACTGAACAGTCGCTCGCTCAGTCAATTCCTGAACCTTGTCTTGTAACTCAACATTACGGTCATATAGTGCATCATACATCTCAGCATCAACCGTGTACCGAGGTAACTCCTCTTCTTCCTCTTCCTCATCAAACTCCTCCTCAGGATCCTCCTCAGGATCAGTCTCAGGCTCATGCTCCTGACCAACAACGATGATCAATGGAGATGACTCCCTCTGTACCAGCTGCTCCCTTACGATATGAATGTCTCGGGGCTCCTCCTCTGTCGGTACTATAGGTACACGAGTACCTTCCTCCCCAGCTTGACTAGCTTCTCCAACATTCGACATCCTGACAACAAAATTTTAAGTTTTAGTTACTAAGTCGTACTATCTAACACATACTTAACACATAAACACATAATGTATTTTATTATCTTCAATGAATTAAAAAAATTCATTTCTTAGAACTCGATAAGAGTTTTCCTTCACTATCTTCTTTCTATAAGGCTACTACCTAAGGTTGTTCCCCCACCTAAGGTTCATAACCTACAGCTTTGATACCAACTTGTGACACCCCCAAATCAGGGTACTTCGATTCCACGGAATTTGGTGTTCACTGTACAAATATCATCTATCTATCTACCCATAATAAATGCAAACCATGCAATAAATAGAAATAAAATCTTCTCCTCAAAAGGATTACAACATTCGAATAATAAATACAATCCCAGGTTAACTAACCTTAAAACATCTGTGCGGAATTCTAACAAATAAGTCTTAAACAACAACATTAACTCAAGTCTTAAACAAATACATCATCAAATAAATAATAAGTCTTCATCATTTGCTAACTTTGCCCTTGCCCTTACTAGTGGAAGGTTCATCGGTTCTTTCGTTCTTAACTGCAATGTTATTATATAGCAAGAGTGAGAACTATTGCCCACAAGTATAATAATGAAACAACAGAATAATAACATGCGAATAATCAAAGACATCTGAATAAAAGCTTAACTTTTGAATCAAGAATGAATAACAAGAATCAAAAGAATTCTGAGGGTCATAAGACCTTGAACTATGTCCTAGGTTAACAAGGGTTATACTTGAAACCTTTAACAGTCATAAGACTATGGACCTTCTTCTCGTACTTAGGGGGATCAGCCCTTAGTACCATACTGTGCACAATATCTTAACGCTAAATCGTAAATAATCCCCTATACAGGGTTGTTCATCTCAGTTTGGCATTCGAGTCCGCACCAAAGGAAGTTTGGTTTGGATAATTCATCAAGGGTTCTGAAATTTAGAACGCTCATCAACTATGGACTAGTTGAATCATTAAGGGTTCACTAGTCTAATAAGATTCAACAATAATGATATTCAATTTGAATAATAATAATCTCAAAATGTATACAATAGGACAATTATTGTATAATTGAATCATGCTTTGAAAAGATAATCAATCTTTAATATAACATTTGAACTTGAATAATAGAATTGATAGTTTTACTCGAGGTACATAATAAACTTGAACAATAATGATAAATAGGGTTAGGAAACTTGCTCAAATTTAAGAGTTTAAGTTTAGGAAACTTGCTCAATGTAAAAGTGGAGTTAAGAAACTTGCCTCGTGCGTAGATTACACTTTAACTAAACTCGTTCTTTGAATTACATCCTACATACCATTCATATACACAATACCAGTTAATTATACTTAACTAATCATCATAAACTCATTCTCTTTGTCTACTTTGATTATTGACTACACTTAGTCAATTTATCACATTTATTGTCACATAACATCACTTCATGAATAATAATCTAATTATGTATTCAACAATTCAAATCATATGAAATTATGTTATTTACATGTTAGACATCTATTTTATTATCACATTATACCTCTAACATGTTTACATGTTCATTACATTAAGTTACTAACACATTGCTAGACTTAACATTTTAAAAATAACATTTTCTGAAATTTCTGGAGAGTGGCGCTGTGGCACCACTTTTGTACATTATCTTCGCGCTGCGGCGCGGTGGCGCTAAATAATGTCAAATTATTAAATCTCTAATTAATAATTAATTAATCTAATAATATCATGCTTAATTAAATAATTCATTTAATTCAATAAGCTCAATTAATTACATACTTTGATAAATAAGTATTCTTCTTCATTAATTTAATAAGTGTAACACATATAATTAAATTAATCTACCACAATTGCATCAATTAATTATTAAATCTAATAATTAAATCATCGAAAAATATTTATTTAATTCAATAAATATTAAAATTAAATTATAAAATTCTCGTTCGTCACATCTTTCCCCCCTTAAAAGGATTCTGTCCCCAGAATCACGACTCAATAAATTCGACCCGTTACAGCTAGTATACATGGAGTCCATCTTAGATTTCATGGCTTCAAGCTATTTCTCAGAATCTGGTCCATTCATAGCTTCTTGGTAGGAAGTAGGCTCATCTGGATCTATGAGCATCACATCGCCGTTTTGAGTCACAAGATATCCATAATATCTCTCAGGCTCTTGGCGTGTCCTACCAAATCTACGAATGCCTTGTGTAATTTGAGCAGGTTCACTTTCCACAATATCTTGTGGTTCCTGCTCATGTTCCAACTCAGGTTCAATGATATTTTGTGGTTCTCGAATTTCTTCGAGTTCTACTTTCCTCCCACTGTTTCCTTTAGAGACAAATTCTCTTTCTAGAAAAATACCAGTTCGAGCAACAACCACTTTGTTCTCAAAAGGTTTGTAGAAATAATACCCTTTTGTTTCCTTTGGGTATCCCATAAAATTATATTTGTCAGATTTGGGTCCGAGCTTGTCAGAATCTAGGCATTTTACGAACGCCTCGCAACCCCAAATCTTCATGAACGACATACTAGGATGTTTCCCAGTCCACATCTCAAATGGTGTCTTTTGAACAGTCTTTGTAGGAACACGGTTAAGTGTGAATGCAGCTGTCTCTACGGCATGACCCCAGAAGCTTATTGGAAGATCTGCATGACTCATCTTTGATCGTACCATGTCCAACAAGGTTCGATTCCTCCTCTCAGACACACCATTCCATTGTGGTGTTCTAGGTGGAGTGAGCTGTGATATAATACCACACTCCTTTAGAAGGTCATCATAGTCTTGGCTTAAGTATTTACCTCCTCAATCGGATCGAAGGGCTTTTATGCTTTTTCCAAATTGGTTTTGAACTTCATTCTTGAATTCCTTGAACTTTTCAAAGGATTCGGATTTGTGTCTCATAAGATACACATATCTATATCTACTAAAGTCGTCAGTAAATGTAATGAAGTAATAAAACCTACCTCTTGCAAACGAACTCATCGGTCCACATACATCACTATGTATAAGTCCCAATACATCGCTAGCCCGTTCACTGTGTCCAGTGAAAGGGGCTTTAGTCATCTTGCCTAATAAATAAGACTCGCATTTCTCATATAATTCAAAATCAAATGAATCCAAGAACCCATCTTTATGGAGTTTGGATATGTGTTTCTCATTTATATGGCCTAAACGACAGTGCCAGAGATATGTCGGATTTGAATCATTTGATTTAAATCGTTTTGTATTTATGTTATAGATAGGCATTTCTAAATCAAGAATATAGAGACCGTTAAACAATTGTGCAACACCATAACAAATATCATTTAAGTAAAACAAACAACGATTGTTCTTTATTATAAATGAAAAACCTTTCTTGTCCAAACAAGAAACAGAAATAATGTTTTTGCTAATAGCAGACACAAAATAACAATCTTCTAATTCTAAAACTAGCCCAGTGGGCAAAGATAAATGATAAGTTCCTACGGCCAGTGCAACAACCTTTGCTCCATTCCCAACTCGTAGGTCAACCTCTCCTTTTGCCAAAGTCCTACTCCTTCAGAGTCCCTGCACATTAACACAAATGTGAGAACCACTTCCAGTATCCAATACCAATGATGTAGAAGTAGACAAATTGACTTTTATAACATATATACTTGAATCAGAAGTCGTACTTCCTTTCCTTTTCTTCACTTCTTCCAAATAAGCATGACAGTTCCTTTTCCAGTGTCCAGGTTTTCCACAGAAGTGACATTCACCTTCTTTAGCCACCCCACCTTTAGGTTTTAAAGCCTGTTTGGTTTTGGAATTGGGTTTGGCAACAGACTTAGATCCTATCTTCTTTTTGCCTTTCCAATTTCCCTTAGCATTCCGCTTTTGCACCATCATTATGGAGCGGGTCCTGCCTTTTTCATGTTGTTCTCGGCAGTTCTTAACATGATCAATAACTCAGTAAGGGGTTTCTTAATTTCATTCATAAGATAGTTCATAACAAATTGAGAGTAGCTGCTGTTCAAAGATTGTAAAACAAGATCAGTTTGGGCTTCCGGAGTGATTGGAAAACCCAAACTATCAAGGTACTCAATATACCCAATCATTTTCAGCACATATGGACCAACTGGATCACGTTCACCCATCTTGCAGTGATACAACACCTTGCTTGTATCATACCTCTCCTGTCGAGCATGCCCTTCGAACAATTTCTTGAGATGCTCGATCATCTCATAAGCATCCATCAACTCATGTTGCTTCTGAAGCTCAGCGTTCATGGTTGCTAGCATGACACAACTCACGTCCAGAGCATCATCTTGATGCTTCTTGTAAGCATTATGCTCTGCACGTGGTGCAGTGAGAGCTAGTGCTGCAGGAATGCGCCCATCAAGGACATAAAGCTTGCGCTCTTGTTTGAGGACAATCCTCAAGTTCCTATGCCAGTCAGGGAAATTAACTCCACTCAGCTTGTCCTTTTCAAGGACTGATCGTAATGAAAGACTATTTGTGTTGTTGTTGTTTGCCATTGATATCTACAATTTATAAGTGCAAAAAAAATAATAAGTCAAATTGTAGAGTTGATATTATGTAATTGATAATAGTACATTCAAAATATATCTCCCACTATTTTATTCAAATTAATAGCCCTCACCATTAATTCGAAAAGCATTTTCTATTAAATCTTTCTAGTGAGCCAAGATCCATATTTCATTATGCCTTAAGTTAGCTTTGGCTAATCTCTTAAAACACAATTATTTAGGTAGACAACCCTTTGTCAATTATATCATATATAACTCCTGGATAGTTTGGTAAACAACAATTGTTTCTAGTCCATCTAATGGTACCTACCAAACTCTATGCCTCTAAGTCCACAATCCTATTGAGATAACTTAGTTAAGTCGGGTCCAATGATTTTAACAGTTTGGATATCACAATTATCCTATCGCATCTTACCTAGATAAATAGGGTACTTTACTTTGGCAAACCTACATCTATTGATCAAGGTCTTGATGAGTGTTATTCATTGGAAGACATCTGATTTAGACTTAATATTTTATTGAGGGATTTTATAAATTAATTTAGATCTCACCAATTTTAATCTTATTAAGCATGCACATTATTTATCATATCATATCACATACAAGCATAAATAAAGTGCAAAATTAAATGTATCACAGTTATGGCCCAATCCACTGTCAATCTTTTCAAGCTAATGAAAGATTGAAGGTTAATCTAAGGTGGTAAAAGATCTTAAAATAAATAGCTTCCTTGGATCTTCCTCAAGCATGTGCCTCCTCTCCATCATCATCTTTTCATCGTGTTCTCCATCTTGACATCTTCATCGATTACAGATTATTACATGACATAAAGAAATCTCGAGTTACATTCGAGGGGATTTAGATGAGAAGAGAATATTACATTAGAATTTATAGAAAGGCACGACATGCAAGCCGTATTTCAAAACCAAAACCACTAACTTATGGGTCAAAAAGGCCATAACTGTGCACCATGCATATCACAATAAGCATATAACAATTTATATAAAATTAAAAAATATATATAACAAATTTGGGGTCACGACCATCGTGCGCAACGACGGGGGGGGGGGGTCTCAAATCTGTATTGTAGAATTTTTCCATATGAAACTTTGAAACAATTCCAGAATCATATCAAATCCGCCATAACATACACAATAACAGTACACCCAAAGCATATCATATATGTCCATTTTCGATTAATCATATTAATACGAATAACAGTGCACCCATAACATATCATATGTCCAATTTCGATTAATCATATTAATACGAATCTACATTCTTCTAATCCGATTAGAACAATTGTATTGTTATTCCACCTTCTAAGATACGATTAACAGAATTATCATATACATGTATATATATTACAAATACAATCAAAATACCAGAATATGCATACAGCGGAATATCATATATTCAATTTCAGATCGGTAAACATGCATCATCATATATCATATATATCGAATACAATTAAAACATGTAATCTAAATTAATCATTTTTGCAAGTAGCTCTGATACCACTTTAGGGTTTCGACATAGAAACGCACAGCGGAAATAGAATAATTTAAACCAAATTCGAAACCCTAAACAGGATCCACGCGAAAAATAATTGATTCAGTGGTTTAGATATTATACAGATTATGAAAACGATTAAACGATGAGATCGAATCCTTTACGCAATCCAATTAGAACCACGTCTCTACGGTATCCACACGAACGCCGCACGAACCGTCGAACGAATCTGCAATAATAGGGACCTGCGGTACTAGCCACCAAAGGAACGATTCTGAAACTGTTTTCTCTCTAGTCTCTCTCTAAGAGTGGCTAGGGTTGTTCAATTATGATTATATCCTAAGTAGCTGCTATATATGATATATATAGTAATTAAAAGGAATTAATCAAATCAAAACCTAATTTTCTAAAATCTGAATTTATATATATATATATATATATATATATATATATATATATATATATATCTTAATTAAGTCTTACTTAATTAATATACATATATACAAATTATCCTTTTAATTTAAATTTGTGATTTAAATACTATTAATCATATTAATATATTTAAATCCTTAAAATTTAAATTAATTCCCTTTTAAATTACGTTCTATGTGTGTGACCCTATAGGTTATTATTACGTTGGCAATAATTTTAAAATTATATTATAAAATTATAAACAGTGAGCGGCATCTAGTAATGCATCACTGCTACCCAGGTAATAATAAGATCGATGATTCGATGCAACCTTTTTCATGACCAATGTTTCAATGTAATTTAATCCTTTTAACCTTAATATCCTAGATTAAACTCGAGTCATGGAATTTGTCATACTCTTCATAATTTAATCTGAGTTTTTTTGATCAATGAGTAGACTATATGAAATAAATCACTATTTGAGCATGGTCATGCATTTCATAGTCCTACTAAATCAAGAGGCCTATGGATATCACTCATAATATATAGGATGGTTAAATTCCATCTAGATCACTCATATTTCTCACACGATTCACGATGAACCCAATAATCACATTTATAGTCCACCCTATTAAAGGTGGCATTTGATGATATCAAAGTACATAAATTCTCATGTAGTAATATAGCGATTTCAGGTCGGAGGACCATTACATCATTGTCACTATGAGAATTGCTAATGACACTTCGCATAATGCTCCATTTAGAATTCTCGTGGTGGGTCTGTCCAGTATATCGTTCTCTAACATGTACCTATGCATTGACCTAATATCTCATATATTTATGACCAATGAGATTTGGTCATCAGTTAATCCACATACTAGTCTCAATGCATCATTATTGTCTCATCAACAATGATACTCGACTAGTGACATTTAAGAACAATGATACTAATTATAATTATATAATCTCATGTTTAAGTCACATACTTGAAACTATATAATTTGTATAACTATTCTAAGGAATTTTATTATGTTAACAATTATATTACGCAGTAAATCAAACCATAATAAAATCATTTATTTATTCAATCAAATATAATATCAAAATGTTAAGCAATTATATCAAATAATTGGCCTCTAGGGCATAAACTCTAACAAGGGTTTATACCTCATTCATGCTTGATTTTTGATTTCTGGTCTATGGATCTGTTATTGGCTTGCTAGGAACTGGACTTGGCTTATTTATTCTCTCTCTCTCTCACTCTACATTTCAGATTTCTAGAGAGAGAAAGTCTAGCTTGATTTTCTAAGTAAAGTAAGAAGTGTTTCTTACATTTCTAAATTATAAGCTTTGATGCATTGTATGTGGCTGAGGTAGCTGTCAAATATTCGTTGATTGGTGTTGTAATAAGTTACATGGGGTGGTTGTAGTTGGTGAACAACTCATCTAAGACAAGATTTACAAGTAAAGTTATAAAAATCCAAGAAGGGCATTATAGTCTTTTCCTTTTATTTCTAGATTTCTCATTTGTTGCAAACTCTTAGGGTTTAGGGGTTGAGCAATCTAGGGTTTAGGGTTTGAAAAACCCTTAGGATTTAGGCTTTGAAACCCTTAGGTTTTAGCAATTTAATTTTCTAAAATTTTTAATTTAGGTTTTAAAAATTGAAAATCAATTTTTCTAAATTATAATTAGTATTTTCTAATTATATTAAAAAATTTTAATCATAATTTAAATCTCGTTAATTAGGATTAATATTTCCTAATTACAATCGCTAATTAAGCAATTAGGGTCAAAATGGTCATTAGGATTTATAAACCACTAATTAGGGTTTTTAATAGAAAAATAATTTTCTAATTTAGAAATTAAATTTCGTAATTAGATTAGGGTTTTCTAATTACTATAACTTGAAAATTAGAATTAGGGTTTCCTAATTAACATTACAATTATTAAATTAACAATTAGGTTTTTCCCTATTTACAAATTAGGGTTTTAAATCCGTAATTAGGGTTTCAAATTTGGAATTAGGGTTTCGTAACCAATTTGTTAAGATTAATCCTAATTAATCCTATAATTATTTACACTTACGCCATTAAGTTCCCGATTTAGGGTTTCATGCGCCGAATTAGGGTTTCAGATTCCCGAAACTGAAATTAGGGTTTCTAGAACCGGTTTTAGGGTTTCTTGTTAAACGCTAGAGTTTTATAATCGAAAGATGACGTTATTAATATATACTTAAGGTTTGTTACATATATCGTTTATCTGGTCAACCCTTGACCCTTAACCACATACTGTACACATATACAACCATATACACAAAATATTTTCACGTATTTCCTTAATCCTGAATGATCCACCTAAATCCTTCACAAAATTTTGAAATCCTCAAAATTCCTTCTTAAAAATATCAAACGCATACACTAATTTTCTATCTAGGTTCTAATTTTGAACATTAAATAATTTAATAATTTTTTATAAAAAATATTCAAAATTCTAGGGTTGTCACAATCGGTGTCTGTGGCGCGGTCAGCGCTGGGCTGGCAGATGATGCTGGAGTACTAGCGCGAACCGCGCTTGGTCTGTTCTTTGTGTAGCGCGGTCAGCACTGGGCTGGTAGTGGCTGTTTGTTCTTGAACTTCATGCAAAACATGTAATTCTCTAATTAACAAGTGTACTTAACTCGATTAGAAACCAAAATATACTAATAATTAAAATGAATAATTTAGAGCTTGGGTTGCCTCCCAAGTAATGCCAGTTTTAGCGTCGCTAGCCCGACGGTGCCTCTTGCATCATTGCGTGTCAGTGAGAGTAATGTTGACAGCATCCCAGTTTGCATCTCCGCCGCAGTAATGCTTTATCTGTTGCCCATTGACTTTGAATGTCTCAAGTGGATTTCGACTGTAAAGTTCGATTGCACCATGCGGGAACACTGTTTTGATGGTGAATGGTCCCGACCACCTTGACTTAAGCTTTCCGGGGAACAACCGCAATCGTGAGTTAAACAACAGTACCGATTGCCCCGGCTCGAAAGTTCGGTACACGATTTTCTTGTCGTGCCATTTCTTGACATTCTCCTTGTATAGTTTAGCATTTTCGTATGCCTGAAGTCGGAATTCATCGAGCTCGTTAAGTTGTAGCAGCCTTTTTTCCCCCACAGCTGCTTGATCGAAGTTTGGTTTCTGAATGGCCCAGTAGGCCTTGTTGTAAGACCCCAACTTTTTGAATAAAGATTAAATTTTCTCGAAATATATTTTTGAATATTATGGTGTGGATTTGATATAATGTTATAGTTGTGGGTATTATTTACAAGTTTTGTAAAGTACGTAAGTTGTTATATAATATTCGATTGGTCGGAAAATATTCCTTTTAGCAGGGAATATTCGTACAACGGCACAATCATTGGTGGACCCCACAACGGAATTATTGTCGGATTGAGAAAATGACAAAAATACTTTATGAAAATAACGGCGGAAGTTTTACCGTTAACTTTTGAAACACCCGGTGTTAAAAGTACAGTAATACGCGCGGTTGCATAGTAGCACACGATATTGATTATTGATGCTTACGTGAGAAGTCACTTAGTTATACTCAATTATTACTACAATAATTGCTGCATCATATCTCTCATATTATTGATTCAATTATTGTTACAGTATCATCTGCATAATATTTATTATTATTAAATCAATAATTGAGACGTCAAAGTTATTCATATTATTATTTGTAATATTGATAATGTCTAGAAAGTTCTGTCAAGGAGAGGTTTGGTCACCTAATTGCGCGCCAATAAGGAGAAATCCTTATCGAAAAGCCCCCTATTTCTTGGGAACGATCTGGTTGTTAAATATTGTGAGTTATAATATTAATGATGAATAAATTGTGTTGATTAAAGATGAAATTGATATTTACATTGTGTTGGGATTATTAGTGTTAGTAAAAATCGACATCTATTTCGATAATAATTGATGTCTAGATGTTATATTGACCAATCGGGTAATTAATCGGATAAATGAGCAATTAATTGCTATTATTTCACATTCTTATAACTATTTGTTCACATGTGTGTGCTATTAATTCACATTCATGTACTTTTTGGGGAGGTGGTGCAAGATTGATAATACTTGCATGAATAAGTTAAAAATGGAGGTATAGTTGAAGGTACTATACTGTAATTAATTTTTTCACATGCTTATACTATTTATTCACATGATTGTACTATTGATTCACATTATTTACTATTAGGCGAGGTGGTTCAAGTTTGATAATACTTGTAGGACTAAATTAAAAATGAAGAAAAAGAGGAAGGTATTATACTGTAATATTTCGAGCCCCAAACCGTGCAATTATCGAAACTATATTTTCCTATAAATAGAAGCTCATTCTTCCTTCATTTCTCACCAATTCACAAAAGATTTAGAGCAATTATTATAGAGAAAAATTATAGAGAGAAAGAAGAAAAGTAGTCTGCTACTTCACTACTCCTATATCCAGTACTCTTCTTTTTAAGGTAAGGGGTATTATTTCTTTCTTTCGTCTTCATGAAGAGAACTTCTGTTATTCCATTCTTTGTTATTATGTTGGAATAACCTGTCTATGCGAAGTACCGCATACTTGGTGAAATTCTTCTGTTATTCCATTCTTTATTATTCTGTTAGAATATCCTGTCTGTGCGTTCTACGCCGGACCTGATGATTCCGTCTTTATTATTCTGTTGGAATATCCTGTCTGTGTGTTCTACGCATGACCTGGTTCTGTTATTTATTATTCTGTTGGAATAACCTGTATACGCGGACTACCCTATACTTGGTGAAATTCTTCTATTATTCCATTCTTTATCATTCTGTTGGAACATCCTGTCTGTTCTTTATGCATGACCTGGTTCCGTTAATTATTATTCTGTTGGAACATCCTGGCTGTGCTTTACGCATGACCTGGTTCCATTATTTATCATTCTGTTGGAACATCTTGTCTGTTTTTTACGCATGACCTGGTTCCATTATTTATCATGCATTCTGTTGGAACATCCTGTCTGTGCTTTACGCATGACCTGGTTCCGTTATTTATTATTTTGTTTGAATAACCTGTCTGTGCGGTCTATCGCATGCCTGGTGATTTCTTTTGTTATTCTATTCTTTATTATACTCAGTTGGTAAATGTTTTGACTTCTATACTCCATGAAATTAGTGGAATATCCTTGATATTTGCGCTTCATCCAGTATCTTTTCATGGAAATATTCTTCTGAGCATTTTTGAATTTTACTCCACAAAGAAATATCATGTTGACAATTTGGACGTTATTGGTTCCTGGACAAATTAATTCTTGAACTTGTTTTATTGAATTCTTATATCATTGTCATCATCCTCATGTTTATATTTTGTTGAAAGTCATCTGTGGCCTATAGTGCATAGATGGACTTGGTATGATTATGACCAGGGATTATTCGTTGTAATCATGACCGTAATGTTAACAATGATGTGGTAAAAGTCCTCATTGGCTCGTAGTGCATTGATGGACAGTTGTTGACATATACATGATCATTGATGAATACACGAATATACTTGGTCCGTAGTGCATGAATAATTTATGGTTGTGATACTAATGAATATCCTTGGCTATAGTGCAGGGATGGTGTGAATTATTTATTAAGCTGAGTCTCAGCGATAAAAGTGATGAAAACCTTTTTAAATCATAAAAGATAGTATATTTTATTCTCTACTTGACTCTTTTAATGGATTGCTTATTCTGCTGCAGTTACACTTGATGTCTATTGTATTTTATCATTTTAATATTGTTGAAGACTAATGATAATTTATTATGCATTATCTTAGTCATAATATTTCTTACTGGGCTAGTTGAGCTCACCCTTTTGCTTTCATCGTTCTCTTCAGGAAATGAGAATATAGCTGGGACGAGTCGGGGAACGGAGTGACGGTCTAGAGAATAGCATTAATAGTCCTCACTATTCTATAAAATAGTGTGTTAATAAATGTATTGAAGACTTATTTTGAGTTTAAATACTGTCTAGAAGACAATGTTTGTATTAAAACTGACAGCTCATGTTGTATATTTAAGATTGTATTTGTATTCTGTATCATATATTTGGCGACTCAGAATAGGTGATGTATACCTATTTTGGGGGTGTCACAGTTGGTTTCAAAGCTTAGGGATATGATCTCTGGCTAAGATATGAGACTAGAACTAGGAGGGGAGAGACGGGGTATTCCTTCACTAGTATGACCTACCTAAATTTATTTGGTATTTAATTGGTCGGTCAGAGTATATGGATAATATGTTGTAAGTTAATTAACCCTTGTTTTGTGGCAGTATTTGAAAATGACATCCGAGAATATTGAGAATAACAATGGAGCACAAGAGACCATTGAGTCACCACAGATCAATACCCAGGATAATGTCCAATAGGAAGACAATAATTCTCAGGTAAACAACAACGATCAAATGATGAACGATGGAATGTTCAGAGGCTTTATGCAATTCATGCAACAACAGGCGAGAGCGGCTCCTACCCAAAATGTAGGTGGAAACACTGGAAACTCTCGGACGGTCACTGCTAAACAATTCAAGGAGCTGGGACCACCGGAGTTTATTGGAGAGCCAAAACCACTTAAGGCGAAAACGTGGATAAACCAGATCACCAAGATATTTGATGTCTTGGGATGCACTGAGGAGCAAAAGGTTCCCTTTGCCACCTTTATGCTGCGAGGAGAGGCAGATTACTGGTGGGAATCGGTAAAACGTACTCAACCTGCTGCACTGAAGATATCTTGGGAGAAGTTCCAAGAACTATTCAACGACAAATGCTTTCCCGAAAGTATTTGTCACATGAACGAGGTATAGTTCATCAAGTTGGAGCAGAATAATATGACCGTGTCGTAGTACGAAGCTAAGTTTGTCGAGTTGTCCCGGTTTACGTCCCACTTGGTTGATAATGAGGAGAGAATGACGCGGATGTTTTTAAGAGGTTTAAAACCGGAGATACGTCAATATCTTATTTCTCATAAACTGTGCTTGTATTCAGATATTGTAAATAGGGCTCCGTTATTGGAACGCGATAACGAGTGAACGTAACCAAGAAAGAGCAGCCGACAAGTCGATAATACCAGTGGTAGCAGTCATCGAATCGGTCATAACAAGCATGGAGGGAATTAACATGCCAGAAATGGTAATCACTTCGGTGGTAATCATGGCCATGACAATAAGAGTGGAATTTTCAAGAAGAGGAGATTCATTAATGATGGAAAGACGTCATCACTAGCACCCTTTGTTAAGGAAGGAGAATGACCACCTGTCATATGCTTCAAATACGGAGGGGAGGGACACATCAGTCCAAACTGAGCGATGCAGTCCAAAGCGTGTTATAATTGTGGAAGAGAAGGTCATCTAGCCCGATTTTGTCGTGCACCGAAAACAATTCCAGCTGGGATGGAGGCACCAAAGGCCGTCCCAGAAAAGTCAAAGCCGGTAGTTCAAGGGAGAGCGTTTGTCGCGACCTCCCAGAAAGCAAGGAACCCGAACGAGGTCATCACGGGTAAACTTATCATAAACTCTAGCAAAGTCTATACCTTATTTGATACCGATTCTACCCATTCTTTTATTTCTCCTACTTGCGCTCAACGTTTAAATTTGACTCCGGAGAAGTTAGACTTTGACTTATCTGTTGAAACTCCGTTGGGAGAAACCTTCATTACATCCACTGTGTATAAGTCTTGTTTGATTCAAATCGATAACCGTACGTTACCTATCGATCTTATCTCCTTAAAAATATTTGCATTTGACGTGATTCTATGCATTGATTGGTTAACTACTCATCATGCTAAAATTGATTATTTTCGTAAGGTTGTTAGCTTTTATATTCCTAACCAACCTATTATGAAAATTCAAGCAACCAAACCATTAAAATCAATCACTGTCATCTCAAGCCATAAAGCAATTCGTTTATTGAAAAACGGATGTCAAGCTTTCTTAGTTCATGTCACGTATTTAAACAAAAATACGTTAGATTTGAAGGATATTTCTATCGTTAATAAATTTTCTGATGTATTCCCTGAAGAACTTCCTGGCCTACCCCAAGAGCGTGAAGTTGAATTTTGTATCGACCTTGAACCCGGTACAAAACCCATTTTCAAAGCCCCATATCAAATGGCTCCTATTGAACTTCAGGAGTTAAAGACCCAATTGCAGGAATTGTTAGACATTGGTTTCATTCGTCCTAGTACGTCTCCTTGGGGTGCTCCTGTTCTATTCGTGAAGAAGAAAGATTGAAGTATGCGACTTTGTATTGATTATCGAGAGTTGAACCATGTCACCATTAAGAATAGGTATCCGTTACCTCACATTGATGACTTGTTTGGCCAGTTACAAGGAGCACAATTCTTTTCAAAGATCGATCTTCGTTCTGGATATCATCAGCTGAAGGTTAAAACTGAGGGCATTCCAAAGACGACTTTCAGAACTCGGTATGGGCATTATGAATTCCTAGTTATGTCTTTTGGATTGACTAATGCTCCTACTGCCTTCATGGATATAATGAACTGAGTATTTAAGAAATATTTAGATCACTTTGTGGTCGTCTTTATTGATGACATCCTAATATATTCCAAAAGCCGTGAAGATCATGGGCAACACTTGAGGCTGATACTCCAAAAGTTTCGTGAAAATAAGCTTTATGCCAAGTTGAAGAAATGCGAGTTTCGGCTTGAAGAAGTGGCATTCCTTGGGCACATAGTATCAAGTCATGGAATATCTATTGACCCGGCAAAGATTGAAGCAATTCAAAGCTGGGAGCAACCTAAATCAGTGATCGAAGTACGTAGCTTTCTCGACTTAGCTGGTTATTATCAGAGATTCGTAGAAGGGTTTTCTCGAATCGCTACTCCATTAACTCAGCTAACTCGAAAAGATACAAAATTCAGTTGGAGCGAGGAATGTGAGAAGAGTTTTCAAGAACTCAAGAGGAGACTCATTTCAACACCTGTTCTGACAATACCATCTGGCTCGGAGGGATTTTTCATCTACAGTGATGCTTCAGGCAAAGGTTTAGGATGTGTTCTCATGCAACATAGGAAAGTCATAGCCTATGCCTCACGACAACTCAAAGAATATGAGAGAAATTATCCTACTCATGATCTAGAGTTGGCAGCTGTCGTTTTTGCGCTTAAGATTTGGAGGCATTACCTGTATGGAGAGAAGGTGAAGATCTATACGGATCATAAAAGCCTTAAATATTTCTTCACTCAAAAGGAACTCAACATGCGACAATGACGTTGGCTTGAAGTATTGAAAGATTATGATCATACCATCCAATACCATCCTAAAAAAGTGAACGTGGTAGCTGACGCACTGAGTAGAAGATCATATGTGGGTACGAGTGCAATATTGTCAACGCAAATGCCCATTTTGTATGACTTGCAAAGGATGGAGTTAGAGATAAAGACTCAAGGGACCCATGTGATGATGGCGAATATACGAGTAGAACCGACTTTAATCGATAAAGTTAAAGCTGCTCAAACTACATACCTGGAGCTGATGCATATGAGGAAGAAAGTACAAGAAGGTGCTATACCGGAAGCAAAAATCGATGAAGAAGGAATACTTCGATTCAACTCCAGACTTTGTGTTCCTAATGACCCCGATTTAAAGTATAAAATCATGATGGAGGCGCACAACACATCGTTTGCAATCCATCCTGGGAGTACCAAAATGTATCGTGATCTTCGACATACATTTTGGTGGAGCAATATGAAGAGAGAGATAGCGGAGTTTATCTCAAGGTGTTTAACTTGTCAACGAGTTAAGGCGGAGCATCAAGTACCAAAAGGTCCATTGCAACCACTTGAAATTCCAGAATAGAAGTGGAAACACATTACCATGGACTTCGTTATTGGTCTTACCAAGGTTTCTCAAGGCATAGATGCAATTTAGATCATTGTTGATAGATTGACCAAGTCTGCTCATTTCCTACCTATACGAGAAACTTATACACTTGAACGTCTTACTCGTATGTACATAAACGAGATTGTAAGACTGCATGGTATGTCAGTATCCATAATTTCTAATCGAGACCCAAGATTCACTTCACGATTTTGCGTTAGTTTGTAGAAAGCTATGGGCACGAATTTACGATTTAGCTCGGCATATCATCCTCAGACGGACGGACAGTCGGAGAGGACTATTCAAACTCTTGAAGATCTATTAAGACTCTGTGTCCTTGATTTTAAGGGAAGTTGGGACAAGTTCTTACCATTGGTAGAGTTTTTCTATAACAACAATTATCAGGCAAGTATTGACATGGCTCCATTTGAGGCATTGTATGGAAGAAAGTGTCGTTCTCTAGTATGCTGGGATGAGGTGGGTGAAGTAACGTTGTTGGGACCGGAGTTGGTACGTATGACTACGGAAAAAATTTAGACAATCCGGTAACGTATAAAAACCTCACAAGATCGGCAAAAGAGTTATGCTGATCTTCATCGAAAGGACGTAGAATTCGATATTGGAGATCATGTGTTGTTACGTGTTACTCCATGGAAAGGAGTCACAAGATTTGGAAAGAGCAGAAAGCTCAATCCTCGATTCATTGACCCATTTTTAATCCTCGATCGAGTAGGAACTGTGGCCTATAGACTTGCGTTACTGCCAAGTATGTCTCGTGTTCATAACATTTTTCACATATCTAAATTACATAAATATGTGAAAGACCCGAACCACATTATTGAATTAGAACCAGACGAGATAGAGGATGATTTAACGTATGAAGAGGTTCCTGTTAAAATCTTGGATAAGAAAGAACATATTCTACGCTCCAAGGTTATACCTCAAGTCAAAGTTTTGTGGAGAAACCACGATGTTGAGGAAATGACCTGGGAGTTAGAATCTGAAATAAAATCAAGGTATCCTCACCTCTTCGAAATACCAGGTACGCACCCTAATTTCGAGGACGAAATTTCATAAGAAGGGGAGGTTGTAAGACCCCAACTTTTTGAATAAAGATTAAATTTTTTCAAAATATATTTTTGAATATTATGGTGTGGATTTAATATAATGTTATAGTTGTGGGTATTATTTACAAGTTTTGTAAAGTACGCAAGTTGTTATATAATATTCGATTGGTCGGGGAATATTCGTTTTAGAAGGAAATATTCGTACAACGGCAAAATCATTGGTGGACCCCACAACAGAATTATTATCGGATTGAGAAAACGACAAAAATACTTTATGAAAATAACGGGAGAAGTTTTACCGTTAACTGTTGAAACACCCAGTGTTAAAAGTATAGTAATACGCGTGATTGCATAGTAGCACACAGTATTGATTATTGTTGCTTACGTGAGAAATCACTCAGTTATACTCAATTATTGCTACAGTAATTGCTGCATCATATTTCTCATATTATTGAGTCAACTATTGTTACAGTATCATCTGCATAATATTTATTATTATTAAATCAATAATTGAGACGACAAAGTTATTCATTTTATTATTTGTAATATTGACAATGCCTAGAAAGTTCTGTCAATGAGAGGTTTGGTCACTTAATTACGTGCCAATAAGGAGAAATCCTTATCGAAAAGCCCCCTCTTTCCTGGGAACGATCTGGTTGTTAAATATTGTGAGTTATAATATTAATGATGAATAAGTTGTGTTGATTAAAGATGAAATTGATATTTTCATTGTGTTGGGATTATTAGTATTAGTAAAGATCGACATCTATTTCGATAATAATTGATATCTGGAGGTTATATTGACCAATCGGGTAATTAATCGGATAAATGAGAAATTAATTGCTATTATTTCACATTCTTATAACTATTTGTTCACATGTGTGTGCTATTGATTCACATTCATGTACTATTAGGGGAGGTGGTGCAAGATTGATAATACTTGCATGACTATTTTAAAAATGGAGGTATAGTTGAAGGTACTATACTATAATTAATTTTTTCACATAATTATACTATTTATTCACATGATTGTACTATTGATTCACATTATTTACTATTAGGGGAGGTGGTGCAAGTTTGATAATACTTGCAGGACTAAATTAAAAATGAAGAAAAAGAGAAAGGTATTATACTATAATATTTCGAGCCCCAAAACGTGTAATTATCGAAACTATATTTTCCTATAAATAGAAGCTCATTTTTCCTTTATTTCTCACCAATTCACAAAAGCTTTAGAGCAATTATTATAGAGAGAAGTTATAGAGAGAAAGAAGAAAAATATTCTGCTACTTCACTACTCCTATATCCAGTACCCTTCTTTTTAAGGTAAGGGGTATTATTTCTTTCTTTCGTCTTCATGAAGAAAACTTCTGTTATTCCATTCTTTGTTATTATGTTGGAATAACCTGTCTATGCGAAGTACCGTATAGTTGGTGAAATTCTTCTGTTATTCCATTCTTTATTATTCTGTTGGAATATCCTGTCTGTGCGTTCTACGCCGGACCTGATTCCGTCTTTATTATTCTGTTGGAATATCATGTCTGTGTTCTACGCATGACCTGGTTCTGTTATTTATTATTCTGTTGGAATAACCTGTATACGCGGACTACCCTATACTTGGTAAAATTCTTCTATTATTCCATTCTTTATCATTCTGTTGGAACATCCTGTTTGTGCTTTACGCATAACCTGGTTCCGTTAATTATTATTCTGTTGGATTATCCTGTTTGTGCTTTGCACATGACCTGGTTCCATTATTTATCATTCTGTTGGAACATTATGTCTGTGCTTTACGCATGACCTGGTTCCATTATTTATCATTCTTTTGGAACATCATGTCTGTGCTTTACGCATGACCTGGTTCCGTTATTTATTATTCTATTGGAATAACCTGTCTGTGCGGTCTATCGCATGCCTGGTGATTTCTTTTGTTATTCCATTCTTTATTATACTTAGTTGGTAAAAGTTTTGACTTCTATAGTCCATGAAATTAGTGGAATATCCTTGATATTTGCGCTTCATCCAGTATCTTTTCATGAAAATATTCTTCTGAGCATTCTTGAATTTTATTCCACAAAGAAATATCATGTTGATAATTTGGACGTTATTGGTTTCTGGACAAATTAATTCTTGAACTTGTTTTATTGAATTCTATCATTCTTGTAAGACCCCAACTTTTATGAATATAGAATAATTTTCTCAAAATATATTTTTGAATATTATGGTGTGGATTTGATATAATGTTATAGTTATGGGTAATATTTACAAATTTTGCAAAGTACGCAAGTTGTTATATAATATTCGATTGGTCGGGGAATATTCGTTTTAACAGGAAATATTTGTACAACGGCACAATCATTGGTGGACTCCCACAACGGAATTATTGTCGGATTGAGAAAACGACAAAAATACTTTATGAAAATAACGGCGAAAGTTTTATCGTTAACTGTTGAAACACCTGGTGTTAAAAGTACAATAATACGCGTGGTTGCATAGTAGCACACGGTATTGATTATTGATGCTTACGTGAGAAGTCACTCAGTTATACTCAATTATTGCTACATCAATTGCTGCTTCATATCTCTTATATTATTTATTCAATTATTGTCACAGTATCATTTGCATAATATTTTATATTATTAAATCAATAATTGAGACGACAAAGTTATTCATATTATTATTTGCAATATTGACAATGTCTAGAAGTTCTGTCAAGGAGAGGTTTGGTCACCTAATTACGCGCCAATAAGGAGAAATTCTTATCGAAAAGCCCCCTCTTTCCTGGAAACGACCTGGTTGTTAAATATTGTGAGTTATAATATTAATGATGAATAAGTTCGTGTTGATTAAAGATGATATTGATAGTTCTATTGTGTTGGGATTATTAGTGTTAGTGGAAATCGACATCTATTTCGATGATAATTGTTGTCTTGGGGTTATATTGATAAATCGGGTAATTTATCGGATAAATGAGCAATTAATTGCTACTAATTCACATGCTTATATAACGATTTGTTCACATGTGTGTTCTATTGAATCACATTCTTGTACTATCAGGGGAGTTGGTGCAAAATTGATAATACTTGCATGACTAAGTTAAAAATGGAGGTATAGATGGAGGTACTATACTGTAACTCGTATTTTTCACATGATTATACTATTGATTCACATGATTGAACTATTGATTCACAATATTTACTATTAGGGGAGGTGGTGCAAGTTTGATAATACTTGCAGGACTAAATAAAAAATGAAAGAAAAGTTGGAGGTATTATACTGTAATTTTTCGAGCCCCAAAACGTGCAATTATCGAAATTATATTTTTCTATAAATAGAAGCTCATTCTTCCTTTATTTCTCACCAATTCACAAAAGCTTTAGAGCGATTATTATAGAGAGAAATTATAGAGAGAAAGAAGAAGAGAAGTCTGCTACCTCACTATTCCAGTATCCAGTTTGTCTAAGGTAGGGAGTATTATTTCTTTTCTATCCATGAAGAGAACTTTTGTTATTTCATTCTTTATTATTCTGTTGGAATAACCTGTATACGCGGGCTACCCTATACATGGTGAAATTCTTCTGTTATTCCATTCTTTATCATTCTATTGGAACATCCTGTCTGTGCGTTTACGCCGGACCTGGTTCCATTATTTATCATTCTGTTGGAACGACCTTTCTGTGCGTTCTACGTCGGACCTGGTTCCGTCTTTATTATTCTGTTGGAATATCCTATTTGTGCATTTTACGCCGAACCTGATTCCGTCTTTATTATTCTTTTGGAATATCCTGTCTGTGCGTTTTACGCCGGACTTGATTCCGTTATTTATTATTCTATTGGAATAACCTACCTGTGCGGTCTATCGCATGCCTGGTGATTTCTTTTGTTATTCCATTCTTTATTATACTCAGTTGGTTAAAGTTTTGACTTCTATAATCTATGAAATTAGTGGAATATCCTTGATTTTTGCGCTTCATCCAGTATCTTTTCATGTAAATATTCTTCTGAGCATTCTTGAATTTTACTCTACAAAGCAGTATCATGTTGACAATTTGGACGTTATCGGTTCCTGGATAAATTAATTCTTGAACTTGTTTTATTGAACTCTTATATCATTGTCATCATCCTCATGTTTATATTATGTTGAAAGTCATATGTGGCCTGTAGTGCATAGATGGACTTGGTATGATTATGACCAGGTATTATTCGGTATAATCATGACCATAATGTTACAAATGATGTGGTAAAAGTTCTCATTGGCCCGTAGTGCATTGATGGACAGTTGTTGGCATGATCATGACCATTGATGAATACACGAATATCCTTGGCCCGTAGTGCATGGATAATTTATGGTCGTGATACTAATGAATATCATTGGCCATAGTGCAGGGATGATGGGGTTTATTTATTAAGCTGAGTCTCAGCGATAAAAGTGATGAAAAACCTTTTAAATCATAGAAGATAGTAGATTTTATTCTCTACTTGACTTTTCTAATGGATTGCTTATTTCACTGCAGTTAAACTTGATGTTTATTATATTTTATCAGTTTAACACTGTTGAAGGCTAATGATAATTTATTCTGCATTATCTTAGTCATAATATTTCTTACTGTGCTAGTTGAGCTCACCCTTTCTTTCACTGTTCTCTTCAGGAAATGAGAACGTAGCTGGGACTAGTCGGGGAACGGAGTGACGGTCTAGATGATAGCATTAGTATTCCTCACTATTATGTTAAATAGTGTTACAATTAATGTAATGAGGACTCCATTGAGTATGGATATTGTCTAGATGACAATATTCTTATTAAAACTCTTAAATTATGTTTTGTCGTATTTTGCACGAGTGTTGTATAATAAAGTTGTATTTGATTTTTGTACCATGTATTTGGCGACTCAAGATGGGTGATGTATACCTATTTTGGGGGCGTCACAGTTGGTATCAAAGCTTAGGGATATGATCCCTGTCTAAGATGTGAGACTAGAAATAGGAGGGGAGAGACGGGGAATTTCTTCGCTAGTATGACCTACCTAAGTTTTTTTGGTATTTAATTGGTCGGTCAGACTATATGGATAATATGTTATATGTTAATTAACCCTCCTTTTGTGGCAGTATCTGAAAATGACATCCGAGAATGTTGAGAATTGCAATGGAGCACAGGAGACCGTTGAGTCTCCACAGATCAATAATCAGGATAATGTGCATCAGGAAGGCGATAATCCTCATTCAAACAACAACACTGACCAAATGATGAATGATGGACTGTTCAGAGGCTTTATGCAATTCATACAACATCAGGCGAGAGCGGCTCCTGTCTAAAATGTAGGTGGAAATACTGGAAACTCTCGGACGGTTACCGCTAAATAGTTCAAGGAGCTGGGACCACCGGAGTTTATTGGAGAGCCAAAACCACTTAAGGCTGAAGCATGGATAAAGCAGATCACCAAGATATTTGATGTCTTGGGATGCTCCGAGGAGCAAAAGGTTCCCTTCGCCACCTTCATGTTGCTTGAAGAGGCAGATTACTGGTGGGAATCTGTAAAACGTACCCAGCCTGATACACGCAAGATGTCTTGGGAGAAGTTCCAAGTGCTATCCAACGACAAGTACTTTCCCGAAAGTATTCGTCACATGAAAGAGATGGAGTTTATCAAGTTAGAGCAAAACAATATGACCGTGTCGCAATACGAGGCTAAATTTGCGGAGTTATCCCGGTTTGCATCCCATTTGGTCAATAATGAGGAACGAATGACGCGAATGTTTTTACGAGGTTTAAAACCGGAGATAGGTCAATATCTTATTTCTCATAAACTGTGTTTGTACTCAGATGTTGTAAATAGGGCTCAGTTATTGGAGCGCGGTAACGAGTCAACGCAACCAAGAGAAAGCAGCCGACAACATGAAAATACCAGTGGTATAAGTCATCGAAGCGGTGACAACAAACGTGGAGGGAATCAACATGCCAGAAATGGTAACCACTTCGGTGGTAATCATGGCCACGACAGTAAAAATAGATATTTCAAGAAAAGGAGATTCAACAATGATGGAAAGACGTCAGCACCAGCAACCGTGGTTAAGGAAGGAGAACGACCACCTATCATATGCTTCAAATGCGGAGGGGAGGGACATATCAGTCCAAATTGCGCGATGCCATCCAAAGCATGTTATAATTGTGGAAGAGAAGGTCATCTAGCCCGATTTTGTCGTTCACCGAAGATAAGTTCAGCTAGGATGGAGGCACCAAAGGCCGTCCCAGAAAAGTCAAAGCCGGTGGTGCAAGGGAGAACATTTGTTGTGACCTCCCAAAAAGTAAGGAACCCGAACGAGGTCATCACGGGTAAGCTTATCATAAACTCTAGCGAAGTCTATACCTTATTTAATACCGGTTCTACCTATTCTTTTATTTCTCCTACTTGCACTCAATGATTAAACTTGACTCCGGTGAAATTAGACTTTGACTTATCTGTTGAAACTCTGTTGGGAGAAACCTTCATTACATCCACTGTGTATAAGTCTTGTTTGATTCAAATCGATAACCGTACGTTACCTATCGATCTTATCTCCTTAAAAATATTTGCATTTGACGTGATTCTATGCATTGATTGGTTAACTACTCATCATGCTAAAATTGATTATTTTCGTAAGGTTGTTAGCTTTTATATTCCTAACCAACCTATTATGAAAATTCAAGCAACCAAAACATTAAAATCAATCACGGTCATCTCAAGCCATAAAGCTATTCGTTTATTAAAAAACGGATGTCAAGCTTTCTTAGCTCATGTCACAGATTTAAACAAAAATACGTCAGATTTAAAGGATATTTCTATTGTTAATAAATTTTCTGACGTATTCCCTGAAGAACTTCCTGGCCTATCCCCAAAGCGTGAAGTTGAATTTTGTATCGACCTTGAACCCGGGACAAAACCCATTTTCAAAGTCCCATATCGAATGGCTCCTATTGAACTTCAGGAGTTAAAGACCCAATTGCAGGAATTGTTAGACATTGGTTTCATTCGTCCTAGTACGTCTCCTTGGGGTGCTCATGTTCTATTCGTGAAGAAGAAAGATGGAAGTATGCGACTTTATATTGATTATCGAGAGTTGAATCATGTTACCATCAAGAATAGGTATCCGTTACCTCGCATTGATGACTTGTTTGACCAGTTGCAAGGAGCACAATTCTTTTCAAAAATTGATCTTCGTTCTGGATATCATCAGTTGAATGTTAAAATTGAGGATATTTCAAAGACTACTTTCAGAACTCGGTACGGGTATTATAAATTCTTAGTCATGTCTTTTGGATTGACTAATGCTCCTGCTGCCTTCATGGATATGATGAACCGAGTATTCTAAGAATATTTGGATCATTTTGTGGTCGTCTTTATTGATGACATCCTCATATATTCCAAAAGCCGTGAAGATCATGAGCAACACTTGAGGTTGATACTCCAAAAGCTTCGTGAAAACAAACTTTATGCCAAGTTGAAGAAATGTGAGTTCTGGCTTGAGGAAGTAGCATTCCTTGGGCACGTAGTATCAAGTCATGGAATATCTGTTAACCCGACAAAGATTAAAGCTATTCAAAGCTGGGAGTAACCTAAATCAGTGACCGAAGTACGTAGCTTTCTTGGCTTAGCTGGTTATTATCGGAGATTCGTAGAAGGGTTTTCTCGAATCGCTACTCCATTAACTCAGCTGACTCGGAAAGATACAAAGTTCGATTGGAGCGAGGAATGTGAGAAGAGTTTTCAAGAACTCAAGAGAAGACTCATTTCAGCACCTGTTCTGACAATACCATCTGGCTCGGAGGGATTTGTCATCTACAGTGATGCTTCGGGCAAAGGGTTAGGATGTGTTCTCATGCAACATGGAAAAGTCATAGCCTATGCCTCACGGCAACTCAAAGAATATGAGAGGAATTATCATACTCATGATCTAAAGTTGGCAGCTGTCGTTTTTACGCTTAAGATCTGGAGGCATTACCTGTATGGAGAGAAGGTGGAGATCTATACAGATCATAAAAGCCTCAAATATTTCCTCACCCAAAAGGAACTCAGTATGCGACAACGACGTTGGCTTGAACTGTAAGACCCCAACTTTTATAAATAAAAATGAATTTTTTATAAATATCATTTTTGAATATTATGGAGTTAATTTGATATAATTTTATAGTCGTGGTTAATATTTATAAATTTTGCAAAGTACGCAAGTTGTTATATAATATTCGATTGGTCGGGGAATATTCATTTTAACAGGGAATATTCGTACAACGGCACAATCATTGGTGGACCCCACAACAGAATTATTGTCGAATTGAGAAAACGACAAAAATATTTTATTAAAAATAACGGCATAAATTTTACCATTGATACTGTTGAACTACTCGGTAGTAAAAGTATAGTAATACGTGTGGTTGCATAGTAGCACACGGTATTTATTATTAATGCTTACGTGAGAAGTCACTCAGTTTGATTCAATTATTGTCAGTTAATAATATGAATTATTTAGCGATAATGAAGTTTTGTTTTATTCGTATTATTAACGTAATAAAACAGAAATATCTTTTTATATAAAACATAATACTTTATTAAAGTTATTCTATAAATTGAATATATTATATTGTATTTAAAAGATTTTTCTTTAAATATGGACCGTCAGATTAAAGTAATCAATCTGGACCGTTCATGCATTAGTTACTATGCATTTTATTTTTCTATAAATAGCAGCTCATAATTTCATAATTTCTTACGAATTCACTGAAACTCTAGAGAGAGAAATTATAAGAGAAGTTATAGAAAAGTATCATGCTTCTTCCCTACTCTTATATTCAGTTTATTTTACGGTAAGGATATTATTCTTTTGTATTCAAGAAGAGAACTTCTGTTATTCTATTTCTTTATTATTCTGTTGGAATAACCTGTATACGCGGTCTATCCTATACTTTGTGACATTCTTCTATTATTCTGTTGGAACATCCTGTTTGTGTGTTTTACACAGGACCTGGTTCCGTTATTATTATTATTCTGTTGGAACATCATGTCTGTGTGTTTTACATCGGACCTGGTTCCGTTTTTATTATTATTCTGCTGGAACATCCTGTCTGTGTGTTTTACACTGGACATGGTTCCATTATTTATTATTCTGTCGGAATATCCTATCTGTGCATTTACGCCGGACCTGGTTCCATTATTTATTATTTTGTCAGAATATCCTGTTTGTGCGTTTTACGCCGGACCTAGTTTCATTATTTATTATTCTGTTGGAATAACCTGTCTGTGCGGTTTATCGCATGCATGGTGATTTCTTTTGTTATTCCATTCTTTATTATACTCAGTTGGTTAAGTTTTGACTTCTATACTCCATGCAATTAGTGGAATATTCTTGATAATTGCGTTTCATCCAGTATTTTTTCATGAAAATATTCTTCTAAGCATTCTTGAATTTTACTCCACAAAGCAGTATCATGTTGACAATTTAGACGTTGTTAATTCTTGGATAAATTAATTCTTGAACTTGTTTTATTGAATTATTATATCATTGTCATCATCCTCATGTTTATAAAATGTTAAAAGTTATCTGTGGCCTGTAGTGCATAGATGGACTTGGTATGATTATGACCAAGGATTATTCGGTATAATCATGACCGTAATAAATAATGTGGTAAAAGTTCTCATTGGCGTGTAGTGCGTTGATGGACAGTTGTTGGCATGATCATGACCATTAATGAATACACAAATATTCTTGGCCCGTAGTGTATGGATAATTGTGGTCGTGATACTAAAGAATATCCTTGGCCGTAGTGCAGCGGTGATTCGATGATGTGGATTATTTTATTAAGCTGAGTCCCAGCGATAACAGTGTTGAAAAACCTTTTAAATCATAGAAGATAGTAGATTTTATTCTCTACTTGACTCTTCTAATGGATTGCTTGTTCCGCTGCAATTAAACTTGATGTTTATTATATTTTATCAGTTTAACACTGTTGAAGGCTAATGATAATTTATTCTGCAATATCTTAGTTATAATATTTCTTACTGGGCTAGTTGAGCTCACCCTTTCTTTAACTGTTCTCTTCAGGAAATGAGAATATAGTTGGGATGAGTTGGGGAACGGAGTGATGGACCAGATGATAGTATTAGTAGTCCTCACTATTCTGTTAAATAGTGTGAAAATAATTGTAATGACGACTCCTTTTGAGTTTGTATAGTCTCTAGTAGACAATAATTGTATTCAAACTCACAGTTATGTTTTGTCGTATTGTACACGACAGTTGTATTAGTAAGTTATATTTGTATTCTGTACCATGTATCTGACGACCCAAGATGGGTGATGTATACCTAATTTTGGGGGCGTCACAGTTGGTATCAAAGCTTAGGGATATGATCCCTGGCTAAGATGTGAGAATAAAACTAGGAAGGGAGAGACGGGGAATTCCTTCGCTAGTATGACCTACATAAGTTTATTTGCATGGTATTTAATTGGTCGGTCATGGTATTCCTTTACTTGACACATATAGCCGACTATGTGGCCCATTATCTCCCAAGTTTTGTTTCCTTTTTAATGTAATATCTAGTATACAAATTGTCTAAAATTCCCCCCTTTCAATTAGGCTAAACTTGGGCCACCATATTTAATCCCTTGGGCTTTTAATTTAATTCTTTGGTCTATTGAAAATTATCATAGTCTGACACTTTTATTTCACTTAACAAATGACCATTATGTCATTCTATACTTGGACGAAGTTTTGGGCTTTTTAAATTTATTATTTAGGCCAACACTTGGGCCACCATTTATAATCTTTTGGGCTTTCAATTTAGTTTCTTGGGCCAAGAAAAATTAACATATTCCAATACTTTTAAATTCTATACTACACTAATTATTTAATTAGGGTTTCTATTTCTTCAATTATAAATTAAATATTTACTCATGCACATTTAATTTCTTAACCCAATTAGACTTGCTATAATTATGTTATAAAATTAATTAATTGAGATATACAAAATAAATCTCTTAAAATTAGTATATATTTTAAATACTAATATTCTCTTATACCATAACCATTAAGTTATTCAATTTTTCATTTCTAATATATAATTAGGTTACCTTAGTTTCTTTTATTTGTTTATAATAAACAAATAACAACAAACACATAATATTCATATTCATTTTCATTTACTCAAATATTCACAAAGTATTTATCATTATCATTACTGTTGTTAAAATATATAGCACATCACATATATATATATATATATATATATATATATATATATATATATATATATATATATATATATATATATATATATACAGCCACGTTTTGAAATGGACCTCATACACGGACCAAGCACGGACCAAGCAACGAACTAAATGAAAATTAGAAAAGCGCAGGTCACATTGCAAAAAAGAAGGTCACAAAGACCCGGGTCAAAAAACCCAATCGCTCTCCCCATTTGAAAGCTCAACCATTTGCGAATTCTCGGAAACCCTTTCCCCGATTCACAACGATTATGAGCATTCCTGTCTCAACGATTTTGAGCAATCTGAGCATTTTTTCCATAAATTCCCTCTCTCTCTCAAAGCGAGTCTAGAAAAAAATCGGAAGACAAAAATAAGATCGAACATAACTTGTTACAAAGAGAATCGAAAGGTAAAGATTGCTACTTAATTTTGTAATTTTTGTTTTGGGGTTTATTTTGATACAAAGATCTAGGGTTTATTTTGCTAAAAAGATCTAGGGTTTATTTTTGGGGGAAGTGTATTGGTGATTTTTTTCTTTGTTATGAATATCTTCTTTACTGAAAAAACATACATGATGAAATTATATTTTTGATACTCTCGTCCATAAAAAAGATTATGGGGGCTATACACCTTCAACGAACCTAAATTGATATATTATTAACAGAAGAACATATATTAGATGAAGAGAGATACAACTCAACTTCTGCATCATTTTCTCTATCAGATGTCTGAAAAACTGAGACTTTCAATGTTCTACTCATTTGTATGACCCCTGTTCTTTTTGATTTGCTTCATTTATTTACATGAAGCCAAAAGCTAACTGCCAAGGGCTCTCTTTTTGTAGGGCGGCAAAAACTAAGACTTGTGTTTAGCTCAAATTGGAGGAAAATATATATATCATTTTCAATAGCTGCATGGAAATATATGTTTTTTTCTCCTTAATTTGTCTTCTGTTGGTGTTCTGTTTTGTGGTTCCTATATATGCTGTGAATGCACTTTATGGTTGTCTGTTTATGTTTGTATGCCATTTAGTTATTTGGCTTTTGCACTCTTTTGCTCATCTTAATATGATATTAAAAAGAGATTAAAGTTTGTAATAAAAGTTTCTTGACTGGGAAAATAATTGAAAACTCGAAAAAGGAATTTTGTTCAAGAATTTGACACTAAGAACATTAATTTGGAAGACATTGTCTCATTGTAAGTATTTAGAAAATGTACCCAATAACACAAAGTTTATATGAAACATGCACCCCTGAGAATTCAATATAATGTAAACATTATGTTTTTACCAAGTCATCCTCCATATTCATCTTCAAGTGATTCATTTATTGTGGTTTATGATCAAATTGAAAATTAAGGGCCGTGATTGGCCCATACAAGACTGTGAGATATCATCAAATTGATAGTATATTGAAATTTGTTTGTACTAATATTGCAGTCATATAAGTTTTAGAGATTGTTTTATATCTAACAAGCTGACATAATTCATTCAAATATACAATTTGGAATTACTGTTGATCTTTTTTATGCTTGTCTGCTGATATAAAATATGTCATCAAATTCGTCTACTGCTACATCTGTATGGCCTCCGTTCATATGTCGTTGTGGTACGGGCCCTTGAAAAGTAAAACTCTCAATGTCGGAAAAGAATCCGGGTAGACACTATTATTCTTGCCCAAGAATGATATGTATTTATGTATTGCAATTTTTGTATATTTGTTCTTTTTACATAAGTGAATAAATTTATTGTGTCCCAAAATATATAGTAATGTGGTAACATCATCAGCTGGTGTGACGAATATGTTTGAGTGTTGCATAATCAAAGGAGGTTGCAGATGGACACATCCAAGCGTTTAAATGTAACAACTCGTCCAACGAATACTAACGACTCCAACGAATTAGCGATTATGAAGATTGAAATGCGTCAATTGCAACTAACTCAACGATTTGTCATAATTGTTAATGTTATGTATGCGGTGTTGTTGTTAATGTTATTAAATCAGTTGTAATTTTGATAATTTTCATTATTTAACCAACACGTTATGTATGAGGTGGATCTATGGTATGAAAATTACATGGTTGAGTTATTAGTGGATATTTTCTTGTGTGTTTGATACTTATAATTTATAAAGATTGTGCTTCAATCTTTGAGGGACAAGAATTATTGTGATGTTGGGAATGACACTGATTTTTTCAACTGAAGAATCTATCCATGTGCATTAGTATATTACTACAAACCATTTATTAAGGGCCCAAAATATGCCAATTTTTTTTTATAAATATTTTCTCTGGTGGACATGATTTTTATGGACTAATTGACAAGTAGTTGTTTTCCCAATTCTTAGAAGCCTCAGCTAAATTATTGAAAATGCCTACTCTTTTGCAAAAAAAAAATTGCCTACTCTTTTGCCTAAATTATTCACAAGTAATTGACAAGCAGTACTCAACCGAAAGCTAAGTCAAGCAGTAATTGACAAGCAGTACTAAGTAAAGCTAAAGTAATTGTTGTCATTATTTGTTTTTCATTAATTTGTTATGCATGGTTCCCAAGGACATCACTTGTACTCAGTACTAAGTAAAGCTAAAGTTAAAATTTACCCACAATCTCTTACAAAGCCAGACTTTTCAAAGAGTTCAATTTCACCGGTACTCAACCGAAAAGAGTTCAATTTCTCTTATAGATAAGAAAACACAAGAATGCAGTCCATAAGAAAACACAAGAGTTCAACCGAAAATCCTAATATTGCTCTTATACATAAGAAAACACACACTTGATTTTATATTATCTCAATGCCAACTAACTCCACTGCTCTGCACAAGGACAAAATGAAAGGCAGAAACTGAAAATGTAGCCCAGCAACATTTGAAAATCTCAACATCTCAGTAGAATGCAGTCATACAGAATGCAGAATCTCAACAGAATCTCAACAGAATGCAGTCATATATTTGAACATCATACAGAATATAGTCCATTCAATAATCTCAGCAGCCCAGCAACAGCAACAAAATCTCAACAACAGCAAAATCTCGTCCTGAAATGAAAAACAAAATGTTAGTTGAAAACTCTATAATGAAACTATCCTTTATAAGAAGATTTTTACAATCACCTAGAGATGAATAACTATCATTATCTATATTTGGGTTGGGAGTTGCGCCGTCATGACATGGTGAATACCTGCAACAAAAATGACATATAATAAATCCAATTAGATACAACTTCAAAACTATGAAAACAAATACAAAATTTACAAATTTCTTACCGATTTGTAAGCATGGGACAATTTCTTTTGTCATGTGTTTGGCCAACCAAACCACACCCATTACACCGTCTAGCTTTAGATTTCTTTGGTCTCCCTAATGCTTTCTCTATCCCTCCCTTAAGCCTTTTACCACAACCCTTTGCATGCACTTGACTCGGTTCGTTGTAGTAGCTGCTACCCCACTCCCTGAAGCAACTACACTTGGAATTTGACTTCTTTCTACAGTATCAACAAAACCACAACCAAAATATATTAACTAAAGAAAAAATTATTTAATAATGATTATATAATTTAAATCATTTTTTTATTATGAAAGTAAAAGTGATTTGGGCTAAAAACAAATTTTTGATATGTATAAAAATAATTTTTGAAAAAAATGTCTTGGTCCCTTGGTAACTCAAAAAGTGGTTTACCACTTGGGTAGCAAGCAAGTGAACTGGACTGCAAGATAGTGATCTTGGGCAAAATAGCAATTATCATGTAAGAATGTCATTCAACTCAATAAAGACTTTCATTGTCATTTTTTTTTCTATGGATTGCAAGCTGTTGTAAGACCCCAACTTATTAATGAATAAAATCAAATTTTCCTCTAATTATTATTGTGAATAATAAGGTGTTAATTTGATATAATATTTTGGTAATGGGTGAAAGTGCAAATTTTTTAAAATAAACAAGTGATTATAAAATATTCATTTTGTCGGGGAATATTCGTTTGGTCGTAGAATATTCTTTCTGTCGGAGAATATTCGTACGACGACGTAACTATTTGTGGGCCCCATAACAGAAAACGGTTGAATGAAGATAACGAAAAAATTGAGTTTTTATAAATAACGGCGTAGTTGTTACTGTTAACACTGTTGGAATACCCCGTGGTTAAAAATACAGTAATACGCGCGGTTGCCCAGTAGCACACGGATTGCACAATATTTTTGAATTATTAATTCTTACGAAGGAAGGCACTACTCAATAATTGTTACAGTAGTTAATGTACAATATTTTATTTTATTGATTCAATAATTGTTGCGTTGATATTTTATATTATTGTGTTTCAATAATTGTTACTGCACATTATTTCCATTATCAGATCAATAATTCATATTATTTGAATAATATTATTAGATAGCATTATTGGCAATGTCTAAAAAGTTCTGTCTAAGGAGAGGTTTGGTCACCTAATTGCGCGCCAGTAAGGAGAAATCCTTATTGGAAAGCCCCCTCTTTCTTGGGAATGGCCTGGTTGTCATAAATGTGATTCTGTAATATTATTTGTGAATAATTAATTATTGATTCATATGATAAGGAAATATTTATTTTATGTAGATATAAATGAGAGATATATTTTTGTGGTTAAAAATGAAGGAGTTAATGTTGAGGTGTTTTATCAGTATTTTTGTCGGAATGGAGGTATTAAAAATCAAATTACGGTTTTTGAGATATTTTGCGGGGGTTATTGTAAGACCCCAACTTTTATAAATAAAGTTGAATTTTCTGTAAATATCATTTTTGAATATTATGGAGTTAATTTGATATAATATTATAGTTGTGGGTAATATTTATAAATTTTGCAAAGTACGTAAGTTGTTATATAATATTCGATTGGTCGGGAAATATTCGTTTTAACAGGGAATATTCGTACAACGGCACAATCATTGGTGGACCCCACAACGGAATTATTGTCGGATTGAGAAAACGACAAAAATATTTTATTAAAAATAACGGCGGAAGTTTTACCATTGATACTGTTGAACTACTCGGTAGTAAAAGTACAGTAATACGTGTGGTTGCATTGTAGCACACGGTATTGATTATTAATGATTATGTGAGAAGTCACTTAGTTTGATTCAATTATTGTCAGTTAATAATATGAATTATTTAGCGATAATGAAGTTTTGTTTTATTCGTATTATTAACGTAATAAAACAGAAATATCTTTTTATATAAAACAGAATACTTTATTAAAGTTATTCTATAAATAGAATATATTATATTTTATTTAAAAGATTTTTCTTTAAATATGGACCGTCAGATTAAAGTAATCAATCTGGACCGTTCATTGATTAGTTACTATGCATTCTATTTTTCTATAAATAGCAGCTCATTCCTTCATTATTTTTTACGAATTCACTGAACTCTAGAGAGAGAAACTATAGAGAGAGAGAAGAAAAGTATTCTGTTACTTAACTACTTCCTTATTTCAGTTCTTCTTTAAAGCGGTAAGGGGTGTTATTCTTTCTTATTCATGAAGAGAACTGTTGTTATTCCATTTCTTATTATTCTGTTGGAATAACCTGTATACGCGGTCTACCCTATACTTGGTGAAATTCTTCTATTATTCTGTTGGAACATCATGTCTGTGTGTTTTACACCGGACCTGGTTCCGTCTTTACTATTATTCTGTTGGAACATCCTGTCTGTGTGTTTTACACCGGACTTGGTTCCCTCTTTATTATTATTCTGTTAGAATATCCTTTCCGAACCTGGTTCTATTATTTATTATTCTGTTGGAATAACCTGTCTGTGCGGTCTATCGTATGCATAGTGACTTCTTTTGTTATTCCATTCTTTATTATACTCAGTTGGTTAAGTTTTGATTTCTATACTCCATGAAATTAGTGAAATATCCTTGATAATTACGTTTCATCCAGTATCTTTTCATGAAAATATTCTTCTAAGCATTCTTGAATTTTACTCCACGAAGCAGTATCATGTTAACAATTTGGACGTTGTTAATTCTTGGATAAATTAATTCTTGAACTTGTTTTATTGAATTCTTATATCATTGTCATCATCCTCATGTTTATAAAATGTTGAAAGTCATCTGTGGCCTGTAGTATATAGATGGACTTGGTATGATTATGACCAGGGATTATTCGGTATAATCATGACCGTAATGTTACTAATGATGTGGTAAAAGTCCTCATTGGCCTGTAGTGCGTTGATGGACAGTTGTTGGCATGATCATGGCCATTAATGAATACACAAATATTCTTGGTCCGTAGTGCATGGATAATTGTGGTCGTGATACTAAAGAATATCCTTGGCCGTAGTGCAGGGGTGATTCGATGATGTGGATTATTTTATTAAGTTGAGTCCCAGCGATAACAGTGTTGAAAAACCTTTTAAATCATAGAAGATAGTAGATTTTATTCTCTACTTGACTCTTTTAATGGATTACTTGTTCCGTTGTAGTTAAACTTGATGTTCGTTATATTTTATCAGTTTAACACTGTTGAAGGCTAATGATAATTTATTCTGCATTATCTTAGTCATAATATTTCTTACTGGGCTAGTTGAGCTCACCCTTTCTTTCACTGTTCTCTTCAGAAAATGAGAATATAGCTGGGACGAGTCGGGGAATGGAGTGATGGACCAGATGATAGTATTAGTAGTCCTCACTATTCTGTTAAATAGTGTGACAATAATTGTAATGACGACTCCTTTTGAGTTTGTATAGTCTCTAGTAGACAATAATTGTATTCAAACTCACAGTTATGTTTTGTCGTATTGTACACGACAGTTGTATTAGTAAGTTGTATTTGTATTCTGTACCATGTATCTGACGACCCAAGATGGGTGATGTATACCTAATTTTGGGGGTGTCACAGTTATTGTCGACGTCGGGATTTTATCCCTTTCCGTTACTTGTTCTTTGGTGTTCTCATTTTAGGTGAGATTTGTTTGAAAAAACAAGTGAAAAAGGTCCGACATGTATAATGTCGACGATTGGACTGTAAGAGTCGCCAGTTGGTTTTTTAAATGGTTGTACCAACACAACCGAGAAAAGGTTTGCACAGTGACCCAGTGATGTGACACTGCTATACGGGTCGGTGAAACCGAGATTCGTTTAGGGTCCGGGGACTTGGTTATGCGGGGGGAAGGTGTTAGGCACCCCCCGACATCCGTGTTACCACGGTGACCGCCTCTTTTCAAGAAACTATTATCTGAGTGTGTGTGTGTGTGGGTCAATGTGCTGTTTATTTGAAAGTGGTACGAGGCCTCGTTCGCATCTATATACACAGGGTTTGAATTTATGTAAAAATTTAATTTTAAGCAAAATATATGGCAGTGATGTTTTATAAAGACGGTTTTTCAAACCCTGATGCTCAATAGTAATTGAGGCCTTTTGCACTCCCATTTTATTCCGTATTCGGCTTGATTGATTTTATTTGACGGCTGCGAAGCATCCGTACGAAAATAATGTACAATATAATGCCGACTTCCTCGTGGGTATGTAAACCATCTGAGGAAATTCAGACACTGCAGAATAATTTACAAGCTGCTTACAGCTGAAAATGTCCATCACGGGAACCGAATCTAGATTCAATGGCTTGAATCTGTTATCACATGATTCCTAGGCTCACATGATACCGCAATTTGTATGAAAGCAGTAAGCATGTATATATATAAGCTATAAATATATATATACAGACATGATCACCAACCACGAATCAGCTCCATGGGGGATCAGAAATGTAAATAAAGCTGTTAAAAGCTATCAACCGCCACGGAGGAAACTCTAGGCGGGACAAAACATAGATAAAGCTGTACAAAGCGATCAACTGCCACGAAGTTAACTCCAGGCAGGACGAAATATATATATATATATATATATATATATATATATATATATATATATATATATATATATATATATATAAATGCAGATAAACGCACCGGATGTGAAATTCAGTCTCATCGAACGGAGTTCGACCATAATTTATATATATAAGTATATATATATAAAAGCAAGTAAACGCACTGGATATAAAATTTAGGCCCACCGAACAAAGTTCGATAGCAGTTCATATATATATATATATATATATATATATATATATATATATATATATATATATAAAAGCGAGTAAACGCCCCAGACCGAAATCTGGGCTCATCGAATAAAGTTCGACACACAGTTAATATATATATATATATATATATATATATATATATATATATATATATATATATATATATATATTAAAGCAATAAACGCACCAGACCGAAGTCTAGGCTCAATCGAACAAAGTTCGATACACAGTTCATATATATCTAAATATATAAACAGGAAAGAAATAAACGCTCCAGACCGAAGTCTAGGCTCAATCGAGGTATAACTCGATAATGTTAGTCAATATATATATATATATATATATATATATATATATATATATATATATATATACAGACTGGAATGAAACCACGGACCGAAGTCCGGGCAAAAATAAGCAACACGACTCTCAACGTGTAGAAGGGTGTGTGCAAAGATGAAGAGAAAGACTCTAAAGTGTGTGAGAAGGCTTACAGTTGACTACTAAAAAAAGCTTCTATATCTTTATAGTGGGTAAACACTGGCTTTTGTGGGTACAAAAGGGCTGTATATGAGCTCACATGTGTTTAAAGTAGGAAAATACACTGTATGGCTAGTGTGGAGCGAGTTCTGCAGGGTTCCCCCGTCATTTTCTCTTAGAAAATCAACACCCCAAGCCCTTTATTTATAGACCAAAGGTGACGCAGGTGTACCTGCGGCTGAGCCGCAAGTGTATCAGAGGCGGGTTGGGTCGGCCTGGTTTGGTCGGGTCGGGTCGGGTCGTCTCGAAGTACGTACACGCGGGCACTGTAATGTCCACTCGGTTTCTCAAAAGTGCAATTCGGACATCCGTTTGAGGTATACATGACCTATTTCGGACTGCCGTTGTCGAGAGTTTGTACGATGGCATGGGATTAGAGTTTGTACAAAGTCTTTGGAGATGGGACGGTGCCCTCCGGTCTTCAAGCTTCAACTTTCATCCATTACCCCGCATAATAGTCACTCGGGATTGATTAGCCTTGTGGGACGTTATTGCGTAGAGGCGTCGAGACGACGTTGCGTGGCATCATTTTGTTCAGATGAAGATGTTGCCCCTTACCGGTGTTATTACCGGGTTAGGTCGATAAAGCAGACGTTGCTCAGCTTCGCTGGGATTGGACTACTACAATTGGTTGAAGGTCGTCATTGTCATCCTTGAGGTATGTCTGTCTTCCCAATGTCATCGTCGGGTTGATACAGTGTATCTCGTTGTGAGCGCCGAGATTGAAGCTGGTCGCACTTGTAACAAGCATTTCCGGGGTTATTGCTGAAATTGCATTCCTTGGGGCTATCACCAAGGTTGGAGGCTATTCCCATATTTGGGCTGAGACTGGATATCTCGGGGTTATCTCTGAGATTAATCGGTCTTCTCCGGTGTGTGTTCCGGTATTGATCTGCATGCCTCAGGGTTCTCCGAGATTGGAATGATTACACTAAGATTGCGATCCAGGGTTGATGTTGAACTTCCAGTAGTATCTGGTATGGCTGTGGACCGTCTTTCAAGGTTCTCTCTTAAAAGACGAATCCGGATTATCTTTCTGGGTTCTCTCTTAAAAGACGACTCTGTCCCGCTGCAACGTTGGTGACAGTAGTACAGAAAATTTTGAGTGTCTACAGATGCCCCTCTTTATCATACTCATGCATGGCGATGCATGAGTAGGATAAAGAATTCTAGACACTTGAAATACAACAAGATTAACTTGGTACTATGGATAGTAACATGATGCAGATGTATGATGCATGTGTACGGGGTTGTAGCCCAACACGCTGGGGATGATTGCTGGCTCCCTGTTGCTTCAACTGGGGACTGACAATGATGATCAGATTTGATGTGTAATCTGAATCTGTCAGAATGTTGATGTTAGAGTTATCACCAACTTCCTAGATAATGACTTGATCCTGAAGAGGTACCTCTTATGTGCAAGAGATTTATGGGGATAAAGCTTGATCTGTTTGAGGATGTGTATAACATATTCCATCATCAATCCTCCTTGATGACAATCTCTTGGTTTGTATCGTCAGTACATGTCAGGGTTCTGTTGGGTTTACTGCCAACAGTAAATACTGTCAGGGATGCCTGACCTTCATTGACGTGTATTTCACCGACATGTGAATCAACGGCTGAACTCCATGTGGGGAACATTGTCAAGGCTGCTTGACTTCTGCTGTCGTGTTGATCAACGAAGCATTGCGTTGTGACCCCCGCCGGGGAATATGAGCAGTCAGGTGTGAAGAACTTCGAATAGGTCTAGAGCTCTGATAGGTTTAATCCTCTAACGGCTGTAATAATGTCAAGGCTGCTTGACCTTCATTGATATGTGTGTCAACGGCTTGAATGTACGTGGTAATCCCTTGCCGTGACTTCACGTTATAACCCCCCTCGGGGATCTACTTGGGATGTATGCATTGATCTAACAACTGTGTATGCTCTGATGGGTTTGCTTGCCATCGGCTGAGATAATGTCAAGGCTGCTTGACCTTCGTTGATTTGTTTGTCAACGGATGAACATGCGTTGTAACCCCCGCCGGGGACCTACGTTGTAACCCCCGTCGGGGATCTACGTTGTAACCCCCGTCGGGGACCTACGTAGGGTAACGACCCAGAGTTAGTGGCATCGGACCTGCATAAGGTATTTTTGTATGTGATTAGTGACAACTGGGATCATTGGTAGGGTATACCTTGTGTTCGGGTGACTACTAATGAGCGATGTACAGATTCATAGTCTCATCAGAGAAGACCAGGATTGTATGCAGTTTTGCTCAATCGCGTGGCGTTTTTATTCCCGATTTGACCTTTCTAGTCCATGAGAATTCTGTTTTAACTTGAACTGGACCGAGCCGGAGGGGTGGGGCCCTCATAGAGGAGCCGCAGGTACACCTGCTGTAGCCGCAGGTGAGGCTGCGGCCAAGCGTGGATCATATATCCAGCAGGCTTCACTTCACAAATCACTTTCAACTGGTTTCGCATCGAGAAAATCGTGAGCCATCTTCAGATCTACTAAGTTCGGGCTGCTTTTTGCAAATTTCGTCACCGTACAAGTGTTCTACACTATCCTGGTAACATATGCCTGTATTTTCTCTCATTTTTGTCTGTTAGATTGTGAGTTATCGCACGAAATGCATCTAAACACATAGTACTGATTATGTATTAACAAATGACTTGATAAAAAATATTCAACATAGTAAATGTTAGTATTAAACCATGCTGAACATAATGATGTGAAAAATTTTGACTTTTGAGACAGTCAAATTGGTACCCTTTTCTGCTTTTTTTTCCTATTTGAGGTCCAATGAGCAAAAGGTAAAAAGGCAAAATACTCCTAGCATTGAGGTTGGCCTTATGCATGATATTTTTGATTTTTAATGCATATATTATGTATATGACTTTAGGGCAGGTGTGCTAGTGAATGGCCACCTAGACATGCCTATGTGCATTCAAAGGGGACTATGGCAAAAATTTTCTAAAATGTAGGCATTGGGTAATCATGCATTTTAACTCTATTGTGTTAAAGTAAATGCATGCATGCATATAGTCATAAATGCATTCTAGAAAGCTCCAGGTAAGGAAATACCACACCCTTTCTGAGGCGATTTAGAGACTTGTTGTCCAGATATTATGGATCTGGATCAGCCAAGCTGTTCCTATAGGACCACTTCTGGCGTACGGCGGAGGGCTTCAGAAGTGCCTTGTCCCCGTTCTGTCAGACAGCCTCGTCGGTTGGTGGAGGCTGTGATACGTCCTATCCAGGTAGATGTTCCAGACGTTGAGGACGAGGAGGCCGATATTGAGGATCCCGTTCCTGCTGCACATGTCCCTCGCAGGGAGCTCCTGAGCATTCAGGTGGTGAACCCAGAGTTGTTGGGTGATTTGGGCAGACATTCCTCGATGTACTTACATGCTAACGAGGTATGGCGTTAGACTTTGCTTTTCCTTCTCTCCTATTGATGAAGATTTAAAGGGTTCTGATGTGGATCTGCATTTCATGCAGGTTCCTGGTTTTACACAGCCTCAAGGGAACTGGTTTAGCATCCACTCCATGTACCAGGCGCTTCATCCTGATTATAGAGCAGTAGTGCATGAGTGAGGATTCGGGGAATTCTTCTCCATCCTTCCCCGTCGTTGTCCCTGGGGTTACGTCAGGGCATTGTCTGAGCGATGGTTTCACCAAACTCAGTCACTCCACTTGCTAGATTACGAGGTGATGATGATTCCCTATGAATTGGCGATTTATCACAGGCGTGGAGTTTGGAGGGGAGCCAGTGCCTTGCATGTCGAATATTACCCCTACTGCCGTTAGATCCTTATTAGGAGTTCCGACGGCGGCGCTCAAAGGCAGGACCGTCTGTTCAGGTCCTTTGAGCGTAGATGCTGTGAGCGGGCTATTGAGTGAGCCTATGCCTGATGATGTCAGAATAAGGGATCGCATTTTGCGGTGATTGTTCCTGATGATCATTCGAGGCTGCTTCATAGCAGATAACTCTTCCACGGTATCTTTCGCTTTGGTTAGTGCAACACGCGATGTGAACCGTATTGGAGAGTACGATTGGAGCTCTTACACCTTTTCATATTTCCTCCGGGGCATGCGCATGCGCTCACAGGGTTTGACCGAGGCTTGGCTAGGATTCTACTCATTTCTGCTGGTGAGTTTTTCTCTTGTCTTTCCCATTCATAGGTTAAGAGTGTTTACTGATAGCAGATATTTTGTCCTTGTGTTGGCAGTTCTGGGCCTATGAGGAGCTCCCATGTTTACGTCCCGTGAGTGTGTTAGGTTTAGACACCTATCCACGAGGACGAAGATGGCATCATTCGATTCTGCCAGAGGTCCCTATAGATGAGGGCTTCGCTCATTGCCATATGCAGCTGGAGTTGCTGACGGCTGACATCATCACATGGCTTCCCTATTCTGGGGAACACCTGACTGTGGGTTTCGAGGATGGATACCCGACTGGAGTCGAGTATTTGATTTCCACCAGGAGAGTTCCACTCTTCACAGATGGCGGCTGGGAGCTCTATCTAGGAGAGCGTGCTATCAGGAGCACCACAGGGGAGATTCGTATACCGATATTGCCTCCTGCCAGGCATCATTGGCCTGTATCACAGTCACCCGCCAGTGAGATCCCATTGTTGGGGGTTGACGGTTTTGATTTATCAGAGGGTCCATGTACTCAGGAGATATTCCAGCGTTGGTGGCTTCCTCGCGCTATTGGAGCCCAGTCTCGCGCCACACATTTTATGGGGGACATGGTTCTTGGATCCTTGATGATGACAGATTGGGTAGCTTGTGTCCGAGCCCCGACTCATCTGACCCAGGTTGATGACTTGACCCGTCATTTAGATCGGGCACATATATTTATTCGGCACTTGGGCAGAGATCCAGCAGAGGCGGAGTCATTTTTTCTTTCCAGCTTAGGAGCTGGCCCCTCGGATGACCCATTTGGTTTTGCCGGCGTAAATCCTCCCCTTTATAGGCCTGACATCCCTGTTGATAAAGATCCAGTGACTCAGGAGGAGTTACATCAGGTGGACAGGATTGATGATGTGGACATCGACACTATTATCTTTTTTCTGATGTATTCTCATTATATCTTTTGATAGGCCTCTGTTAGATATTGGGTGGCTATGCCCCATTCTCGCTATATCTTTTGATAGGCCTCTGTTAGTAGTAGAGCGTCTGTGCCCCATTTCCCTATATTTGTAGTTGTATAGAGATGATGTATTAGATGATGATATACTTAGGAATGTATACACAGTCTTTTCCATTCCCTATATCATATTGTCATCCATTATCTGCTATGCATGTATCATGTTATGCATATGTATGTATGTCCAGAGATATTCGGCATTGACCCCTGGATGGTCTTATGACACGGCCCGCATAGATGTCTTCTTCGACAGTTAGCAGTATAGATCATACCCCTCCGTCAGTGGTGGTATCGGGTATGCGATCATGGTACGATAGTATGTCACCATCAGATAGGGTGACTGTAGATCTGTTACTGCAGCATACCATGACTCTTTTGGCATTTCAGGTTCCTGTAGGATTTGTAGATGGGATGCTAGAACATTTGCGACCTGATAGGCAGGTATTCCGTTTTGGCACCCATTAGTTGACTCCTACTCTGGAGGAGTATGCACGTTTGACGATGCTGCCCCTAGACAGACCTTGCGTGCATTTGGCTCTGGGAGACATGAGTAGACGATTCATGACTCTCACAGGATTGAGGCGCAGAGTAGTGCAGGATGAGCTGACATCTGGCCATGTGATCTCTTAACGTTTTTAGTACAACAGACTTGGCACGGAGGACAGCTACTCACGATATTCTGGGGATTTCACCGTGTCGGAGGATCATTGGCGTCTAGCCAGAGTTGACGTACTAATGCTATGTGTACTGTCATATGTGTATATGCCGCGGTATATGGATGAGATAGATATAGGCGTTATCATGGTCGTGAGAGCTCTCAGGGAGGGTCTCACCATTATACCTATGATTATCGCAGAGAACTTGCGGTTAGCATCATATTGCAGTACTTATCCGTCGGGAGTGTTTATTGGGAGTTCAGTCCTTCTGTATGTATGGTTCATGTCACACTTGAGACTGATTAGTACCCTTAGACGGTATGGATATTGGTTTACCCATGAGGTAGCTATGTCTTACTCCTTTCAGTCATCGGAGTGTACAGGTGCTCAGTCTTGGTCCGTATTTTTGGTAGACATCAGAGATCCATTTAGCATATTGCTGTGGTCGGGGCTTTGCTCACCATACAGCTTCATTACTCATGCTCCAGGCATGGACTATCTTCCTTTGGCGGGCTTGAGGGGTGTGACTACTTATCACCCATTGGCCGTGATGTCGCAGTTTGACCAGTTCCAGGATTTTCATCCTTTCATAGGAGCGACAGGTCAGCGTTTAGCTTCTCGATACCTCTCAACAAAGGACCGATATCGTGTATACACTTACTGGGACCATCGTGAGATAGCTTCTTTTTCAGTGAGCAGTCTAGGTTATTCCGCAGAGTATTCCGCCTAGATAGAGATAGAGGTTTTATCGGCTGCAGCAGTATCTGCAGTGCCGAATAGTGACACAGAGGGTGTGGAGCCCGTGGAGGACATCGATACCCATTTCGAGGAGGAGCCCGCTGCTGGGTTGCCAGCATTTCTTTTGGATTCTCCTAGTACCAGCACTTTTGTGATTCAGCACTCGGCACAGTAATTGGAGCAGAGTCTTCAGCTGATGACCTTTGAGAGAGATCAGGTTCGATCTATGATGTCGACTGCTCTGGATGTGAGAGATGCCGCCCTATTAGAGAGAGACGAGGCATTAGCTCACCAAGATGCCGCCGTCGTGGAGAGGGATGAGGCCAGGTCAGCCATGGACGCAGCGGTAATTGAGCGGGATATTGCCATATCTGCCCGGGATGTAGCCGTCACCGATAGTACTGCAGCGAGGTCCCTTACCACTGGTATGATCACAGAGATGAGCGCTTACATTGATGAGCATATGGTCATCATGCAGACGGCTTCTGATCTATTGGGTCGAATGGATACTCTCATGCAGGAGACCACATCTTTACCTCTTTCTTCTGAGAGGGACGCCATGTTGGGCTTGCTAGCTCGCATATACCCGGACCCGTAGATGAGCTTGTATTTACCTGCACAGACTAGCTTAGCCATTTTGTCATGTACGACTTACATTGTGTATATCAAACATCATTATATATATGATAGGGAAATATATTTTTGGATCACTTCCTTTTTAGATATGCCTTGCTATTTGTTTGATATTTTGCCTGTTGTTTCAGGGCTTGTGATCTGATGTATTCTGAATTCCTCCTGAACGGATGGAAATTGAGTTGTCTCTGGATAGTTCAAAATGGATCATTGATCTGTATGTATCCCTACCATCTTTGGTGTCTTGGGACTAGTTTCTAGATGGAAATGTGGAGAGGAGTATAGCTTTCCTCTCTGAGATTGACCGTACCACAGATGGTCGCCAACACTTCTATTCAGGAGAAGCCTAGTTAATTCCACCTCTTATGGTTTGGCGTTACTCTTCAAGGTATGACCTCAGCTTAGATGGTCGCCGAATCTCCTATTTGGGAGGAGTTCCGGGATTCTCATCCCTTTGGTCTGAAGCTAATGAAATGTAGAAGATTGAATGATGATCCCTGTACCAGTTGACAATAGTTTGTGTTTTGGTAGGGGGTGAGACCGCACCATGAATGGCTGCCTACGTACTCCTATTGAAGAGGAGATCAGGTCTGCGTAGTTCGAACCTTGTGTAAGAGGTTCAACGCTGTAGATGACAGAAATGGTGTAGGAATATTTTTGTTGTTTTTGATTTTGTGAAAAGAAGAGGGCAGGAATGTTTTTGTTGTTTTTGTTTTATTACGGCCGGACCATATGAAATGGTTGCCTACGTACTCCTATTGAAGAGGAGATCAGGTCGACGTATTTCACCCCTCAGGGTGAGAAGAAAAGCATAGTCCCATGCACATGTCAGAGTGCGGAAAGGAGAAAGTTTAATCCTAGGTTGAGGATAAACTGCAGGGGAAAAAGTTTGATCCCAAGTATGGGTATCCAAACTGTAAACGTAAGAGGTTCGATCCACGGTGGGATGACCTAAGTGATATGAGCGCAAAGGAAAGCCAGGCTGTTGGCTTGAAAGGTATGTTTCCCTGAGGGGCAAAGTGTGGAAAAGTTGTATGTAGAAAAGGGTTAAAGAACCGGAATGATTGGTGACCTGATGATTACGCACCAGGGGGTGTTTGCGAATTTCTTTAGACATAATACCATTTCATGGTGTCTGCGTTAATGAGTTGCGGAAATTCATCGCCGTCCATTTCTTGCAATCTGAGAGCACCTCCTGTCAATACTTCTTTGACAATAAATGGGCCTTCCCAGTTAGGAGCGAATTTTCCTTTAACCTGATCTTGGTTGTCAATAATCTTCTTCAAAACCAAGTCATGTTGCTTAAATTGCCGTAGCCGAACTTTTTTATTGTAGGATCTGGCGATCCTTTGCTGATATAACTGACCATGGAAGATAGCCGCGGTTCGCCTTTCGTCTATTAGAGACAATTGGTGATACCTGTCTTATACCCATTGGTCTTCATCCAACTGAGCGTCTATCAATACTCTGAGGGATTCCATCTCAACTTCTATGGGGAGTACCGCTTCCATCCTATAGGTTAAAGCGTAGGGGGTTGTCCCAATTGAAGTACGCATGGATGTTCTGTAGGCTAACAGAGTCAGAGGCAATATGTCAGGCAAATCTCTGTGGTTGGCAGACATCTTTTGCATAATCTTCTTGATGTTTTTGTTAGCCGCTTCAACAGCACCATTCATCTTAGGACGATAGATGACAGAGTTGAGATGTTTGATGTGGAATTTACTGCATAATTCCTCCATCATTTTGTTGTTGAGGTTCTTGGCATTATCCGACACAATCACCTCTGGTTGTCCATATCGGCAAACAACATTGTTTCTGATGAAAGCAATGATGACTTCTTTAGTGACCCTGGGGAAGGAGGCTTCTTCTACCCATTCGGTGAAGTAGTCAATCATGGTGAAGATAAATCGATGACCATTACTGGCTTTGGGCTCGATGGGCCCGATAACGTCCATTCCCCACATTGAGAAGGGCCAAGGTGAACTCATATTGTGGAGTTCCCGTGGAGGGGCGTGTATAGCATTCCCATGAATCTGGCACTGATAGCATCTCCTGACGTGGTCATGGCAATCAGCTTTGAGAGATAGCCAATAATGTCCCGTCCTGAGGACTTTCTTGACAAGGAGGGGGCCACTCATGTGGGGACCACAGACTCCACCATGGATTTCATCCATGAGCCTTTGGGCTTGATCTTTGTCTAAACACCTGAGGAGACCTAGTCCTGCATCTCTTTTGTAGAGCGCATCTCCACTCAGGTAGAATTTCATTGCAAGTCGATGGATACGCTTTTCTCGGTAGGGCTCGCCTCAGCGAGTGTAGATCCATCTCGCAGATATTCCTTGATATGCTGATACCAAGGATGTTGGATGCGAGGTAGCTCATCCGATACTTCTCCAACATAATTCCCGTAGGCTAGGTCTAGCCTTGTTCAGGGAAATTGTGACGCTTGGCAAATGTTCTTTATTTGATATGCGAATCAAGGAAGCCAAAGTTGCTAACGCGTCCGCGAAATCATTCCTATTACGAGGAACGTGTAGAAAGGAGATTTCTTTGAACTCCAAAGCCATTTTTAAAACCTGCCGATGGTAAGGCAACAAGCGTAGTTCCTTGGTTTGATAGATTCCGGTGGATTATCTGATTACCAACTCTGAATCTCCAAGGACAGTTAACCGTCTGATACCCATTGAATGGGCAAGTTTTATCCCCATGAGACAGCATTCATACTCAGCCGTATTATTGGTGCTGTCAAACTATAATTTGACGGCGACGGGATACTGCTCTCTCGTATCAGATACTAGAACTGCTCCAGCTCCCGAACCTTCCATATTAACAGCTCCATCAAAATACATCTTCCATGACTGGCGCGTATTTTATTGATGTTGTTGCTGTACTGTCATTACTCCTTCATCAGGGAAATACGTTTCCAAAGGTTTGAAATCCCCTGAAGGTGCGGCGGCCAGTTGATCCGCGATTCCTTGACCTTTGATGGACTTTTGAGTCACATATACGATGTCAAATTGTTGTAGGATCAACTTCCATCTGGACAGTCGGCAATTTAACATGGGTTTGTTGAACACGTATTTGAGAGGATCCATGCGGGATATGAGATGGGTTGTGTGACCATGGAGATAATGTTGTAACCTCATGGAGGCCCATACTAAAGCACAACACATCTTTTCGATTAGAGTGTACTTGTGTTCACTGCTGCTAGACCTTTTACTGAGGTAATAGATAGCTCGTTCTAGGCCTCTATCGTCTTTCTGACCCATCATGCAGCCCATAGCATTGTCACTTACTGACAGGTACATGAACAGGGGAACATCGTCCCTGGGTGGTACAAAGATGGGAGCTTTGATTAGTTGTTTCTTGATTGTAAAGAAGGCATTCTGGCACTCATCATTCCATTTCATGGAGGAGTTCTTCCTTAATAGCTTGAAGATTGGCTCACAGGTTGCTGTGAGTTGGGAGATAAACCTGCTGATGAAGTTGATTCTTCCCAAAAATCCCCATATTTTCTTCTCTGTCAGAGGAATGGGCATTTCCGTGATGGCTTAGATTTTGGAAGGATCCAGCTCAATCCCTTTGTGGCTAACTAGAAATCCTAGCAACTTGCCTGATTTAACTCCAAAGGCTCATTTAGCTGGATTCAACTTCAAGTTGTACTTACATAACCTGTTGAATAACTTTTTAAGATGGTCTATATGGTCATCCTCCTTCCGGGACTTGACAATGATGTCATCCACGTAGATCTCGATCTCTTTATGCATTAAGTCGTGGAAAAGAGCCATCATAGCTCGTTGATAGGTAGCTATGGCATTAATGAGGCCGAATAGCAACCGTCTATAGCAAAAGGTTCCCCAAGGCGTGATGAAAGCAGTTTTCTCACTGTCTTCCTCAGCAACCATGATCTAATGGTACCCCCCCGAAACAATCAGCAAAGGAGTACATATCGTATTGCGCAGTATTGTCAATGAGAATGTGGATAAATGGCACGGGAAAGCTGCCTTTTAAGAAAACTTTGTTCAAGTCCCGGTAATCCACGCAAACTCGCACCTTCCCTCCAGGTTTAGGTACGGGTATGATGTTGGATATCCACTCAGGATATGTAGATACCATGATGATACCAGCTTGAAATTATTTCACAATTTCTTCTTTCACCTTTAAACTCCACTCAGGTTTCAATCGCCTAAGTTTCTGTTTGACTGGCTTAAATCCCTCTTTAATGGGAAGGCGATGAAGGACAATGTCAGTGGATAAACCCACCATGTCTTCATGAGACCAAGCAAACATATCCTGGAATTGGGTTAATAGCGTAACCATGTCATTCCGTTGGTTTGGGGTAAGGTCTGAACCAATCTGGATTAACTTAGCGCTTTCTAAGGTTCCGAGATTAAAAGAAGTGGTTTGATCAAGGTTGGGTTTGGGTTTGTCTTTGACCCATTCTTGAATTTCTGGAGGCACCTCAATGTCATCCGCTGTATCTATCAAGGCTGAATTCGTCTCTACATCAAAAGGTACAATCCCTGTGTAGGAGAGGCATCGTATCCGCAAGTATAGGCACATCTAAATTCAGAGTCCTGAAACAAAATATGCTTTCACTTAGTATATATGAAATGTGTTTGATTATACACAGTGTTAGTATATACTGGCAAAATAAACTGCTAGTACTGTACAGAAAAGTAAGCAGTTATTATATCTACAGGGCAGAAAGAGTTTTGCCCGCTTTACCCTTGACGACCAATGCAAGGAATACTATTCCAATTGGCAAGAGCAAAGTCCAGGTGAACCGCAGTGATGGATGGATTATCATCATCCTCCCTGTCCCGAATGATGGCCATTATGTCTTGGCAATCATCGTCTGGGGTGTATCGGTTGGTATGTTCATCATGAACAATGATGCGCATGCCCAACATTATTCGGACAATGTTCTCCTTGATTCTCCGCTCCTCTTCTTCAATTACGAGATCTAGAATAATGACTTTCTTCTCCTCCACCGGTTTCGGCTTAGGGAATAATATAGCCATGACATTGGCTGGCACGTTTACTGGAGGTTGTGCGGACTCAGAGCTTGACATCGAGGATAAACGCCGCATGGCTGAAGCTGGAGGAAACTGCGGATGTTTATGAGGGTTCCTGTGACTAGAGCTGGCAGAATAGCCTAAGCTGTTCCAGTTTTCTTGGTTAAGCGAATAGGGTACTTGATACCCTGGCAATCTTTACCCAACCCTTGTCCTGGCTTATGACCCAACGACATCATTTCTTGAGTAGCCGACATTACTTCGGCAGAAATCTTGGGTTCAGGCAATGGCGTTCCAATAGCATGGTATTGGATATTGCTTATTTCTAGAGCATGAAAGCTAACCGGTTCAACATCAGTGTTTGCATTGATGAACGACATGTCTACGTGTTGAGGAATTTTTGGTTCAGTGTTGACCGTGACCAGGCTACTGTTGATAATGTATTTCAACTGTTGATGAAGAGTAGAGGGGACTGCCCCAGCCATGTGAATCCATGGTCGTCCCAAGAGCAGGTTGTTTCCCGACTCTATCTTGAGCACATGGAAAGATACGCAAAATGTGTGAGGACTAATTTCGATTGGTAGCTCAATTACTCCGACCGAATTCCGGCGGGCTCCATCAAATGCTTTGATGATAGTATGGCTACTCTGAATTCGGTTGGGATTGATATTCATCTTCACCAAGGTAGCGTATGGGCAGATATTCAGGGAGGACCCTCCATCTATTAAAACCCCAGCTACCATATATCCGGAGGACAAGACAGCAATGTGCAATGCTTTGCAATGACCGGTTCCTTCGGATGGTATGTCGTCATCAGTGAAGGATATCACATTGTGGTTGAAAATGTGATCAACCAGATGTTGAAACTTTTTCGTGTCAACTGATGTAGAGAGATAGGCTTCTTCTAAAACCTTTAACAAGATCTTCCGGTGATTCTCGAAAGTGAGGAGCAAGTCCAGAATTGATATTTGTTGTGGAGCTTTTTTCAAGCTTAAAACCACCGTAGCTTTGTTATTACCCATAGTGCGGAGGAATTTTTCAATCTTCTCCATGGGTATTTTCCCCTTTGATTTGATGGTAGGCTTCATCACCCGTTGGGGAAGATACAGTGCATTTTCCTTCGACACTGCAGCAGTTGTATGTGAGGTGGATCCTTCACCTTCTCCATAATTTCATGGAACTGTGCGCAAGCTAACAATAGGATATTGTGCTCTGCACGGCAAGTTGATTGGCTCGGGAGCGGCCACTTTCAAAGGATTGTTACTTCCCTTGAGTTGAATTATTGGCATTGTGAGTAATGCGTTAGCTCCATCAATTTCAGTGGATATGACTGCTACCATACTCTTCCACTTAGTAGGACCTGCATTCTCACTTGCGCGTAACACAGTGTCGTCATCTGCCAGACGCAGTACGCCACTGTCGATTAAATTTTGAATAAGGTAGCGGTTTGCCCATCATTCTTCTGTGATGTGACCACGAGACTGGGTGTGATATTGACATATTCCCTCAGAGTTGTACCGTCCGAAACGGGGGTTGATTGGAGGTAGAAGGGAACTGATCCTTCCTTCATTGATTAACATATGAAGTATTTCCTCCATAGGTTGACCCAAATAGGTGATTTCCCTCTTGTTGGCGAAATCCCGACGGGCTTTGGCATTTGCTCTCTTTGTCACTTTGTCTTCCAGCATTTTATTTTCTGAAAGGGACGTGGGAATATTCATAACAATAGGCAGGAGACTGGCATGCTCCTGGCTGACTAGTTGGTGAGTCACTTGATGCTGGTAAGTCACCAGTTCTGCCAATTGTTCAATTTGTTGGCATAGAGCTTTCATTTTTCGTTCCATTGTGAATTGGAACTTGGCATAATCCCATCCGTCATCACCGTTTTTGATGGTTTGGGAAGAATCACAGCTGAAATTGGAACTCTGTCCACTGCTCCAATTGATCATGTTAACTTCTTCTTCTTTGTGCTGAGGAAGAGGGTTATCTTGTACATGAGGTTGATCGGTTTTGGTGACTACGATCTCCCCGTTGTCTATCAGGTCCTGGATTTTATGTTTCAAGGCCCAACAATCTTGAGTATCATGTCCAGGTGCCCCGGCATGATAAGCACATTTTCGAGCAGCATTAAAACCCCTTCCATTAGGGTTGGCTGGTGGAAGCAGATGCGTAATCTTCTTTTGTGTTGTAGGAAGATTAAGAATATTCTCGAGGGTATCCCCTAAGGGTGTGAACACTCGAGGGCATTTGGTTTCTCCACCTTTTGGTATTGGAGGGTTTACAGGTTGTGATTGAAAGGGAATGTAGTTTCTCCTTTGAATAGGCATATTTTGATTGCCTTTCTGACCCTGTAGTATCAGAGAGACATCTTCCTCTTTCTTTTTATAGACCTTTCGAGGGTTGTTACCATAATTTCCAGACTGGATGTGATTAGCAACAGCCTTGAGTGCAGATAGGTCTTGAATTTTTCCCGACTTCAATCCCATTTCAGCCATCTCCCCATGTTTGACCATTTTAGAAAACGGTTTGCCGATGCCGGCTAACACTCGTTTATAGAAGGGAGCTTCTTGTATGTCTATGAACATCATGACCATCTCTGATTCGGTCATGGAAGGACTAACTTGGGCAGCCAGGCGTCTCCACCTTTGGGCATACTCTCTGAAAGACTCGTTAGACTGTTTCTTGATCTTGATAATTTGATACCGATCAGGAGCCATTTGAGACTGAAAGATGTATTGAGTGAGGAAGGCGTGCGCTAGCTCTTCCCAGCTGTGGATTTTGGAATTGTCTAATCTTGTGTACCATGAAAAGGCTTCTCCAGTTAGACTCTTTTGGAACAATTGCATTCTGAGTTTTTCATCCTCTGCATAAGATCCAAGTTCTCCAATAAATACTTTCAAATGTGTATAAGGATCTCCTAACCCATCATATTTTTCAAAGTCAGGAGTTTTAAATTTTTCTGGGTAATGAACACCAAGAAAAATACATAGGTCAGCATATGAAACACTTCCGTGTGATCCAATTCCTTTGATAGTGCGAAGGGTCTCTTCCATTTGGAGGACTTTCTTTTTGATGTCACCAGTGTCTGGATCTCCAGTGGGATGGGTAGCATCAGGAATTTTGTTGGTTGCATCCAACTGTAATTCAGGTATTGTAATGACCGGGATTCCTCCTTGTGCGGAAGACTCAGCATGTACGAGTATTTTCTGACCCGGCGTAGACTGGTTTAATTCTTTCAGTAGAACAGCCAAATCTGTAATTTGTTTGCTTCATCCGTCGAATTCTTTGCGAGAGACTGGATTAAGTTTAGTCTAGTTGGATGACGACATGATTGACTGTAGGCATGTAGCCTTTTTGGACTTTGAACGGGTAGTAGGCCCGATTGACTCCCTGCGAAAGACTTACATAGTTTAGTCTTTAGGGAAGGTGAATATTAATATGCAATGTGATGAGTCCATTTTAGGTATTTTATCCTGCAAAATGGATGTTAGCTGTTTGTAGCATGTATGTATATGTGTACACATTTCTTAATATTTCTCATTACATGGAGATAAATATGGCATAAAATTGTGTAATTTAAATGAGAGCATGAAGAGACTTTTCTCCGTTTTGGGTTTATCAGAGGCTGACCTATCTTAGGTTACTATCGCGGCTTTTTGGCATGAAGGTTCCCAAATCATCGCAATCTACTTACGGGAAGTTAATCCGGTCTTTCAACTGGAGCGAATTTGGGTGGTTCCTTTCCTGAGCCTCGGAGAATTAGGCTTCTCACGAGTCCAGTAATCAAACACCGACGGGATAGCCTCCTGGTGGAGGGACCACACAACATACATTCACATACATCGCGTCTCACCGTATGAAATGATGACATGTGCGAAGCACTAATATCATAAGCAGTTTATAGTTCGAGGCACTAACATCACATGCAGTTTATAGTACGAAGCACTAACATCACACACAGTTTGTAGTGCGAGGCACTAAATAAGGAAATGCATTCGTACACATTCATCCAATGTAAATGCAACATCCATACACAAGTAGATAATTTGAAAAAATTGTAATAACGGCTTAAGTCCTCTTACTGGAGTCCCCAGCAGAGTCGCCGCCTGTCGACGTCAGGATTTTTAGATGTCCCTTTCCGTTACTTGTTCTTTGGTGTTCTCATTTTAGGTGAGATTTGTTTGAAAAAATAAGTGAAAAAGGTCCGACATGTATAATGTCGACGATTGGACTGTAAGAGTCGCCTGTTGGTTTTTTAAATGGTTGTACCAACACAACCGAGAAAAGGTTTGCACATTGACCTAGTGATGTGACACTACTATACGGGTCGGTGAAATCGAGATTCGTTTAGGGTCCGGGGACTTGGTTATGCGGGGGGAAGGTGTTAGGCACCCCCCGACATCCGTGTTACCACGGTGACCACCTCTTTTCAAGAAACTATTATCTGAGTGTGTGTGTGTGTGTGTGGGTCAATGTGCTGTTTATTTGAAAGTGGTACGAGGCCTCGTTCGCACCTATATACACAGGGTTTGAATGTATGTAAAAATTCAATTTTAAGCAAAATATATGGCAGTGATGTTTTATAAAGAAGGTTTTTCAAACCCTGATGCTCAATAGTAATTGAGGCCTTTTGCAGTCCCATTTTATTTCGTATTCGGCTTGATTGATTTTATTTGACGGCTGCGAAGCATCTGTACGAAAATAATGTACAATATAATGTCGACTTCCTCGTGGGTATGTAAACCATCTGAGAAAATTCTGACACTGCAGAATAATTTACAAGCTACTTACAGCTGAAAATGTCCATCACGGGAATCGAATCTAGATTCAATGGCTTGAATCTGTGATCACATGATTCCTAGGCTCACATGATACTGCAATTTGTATGAAAGCAGTAAGCAGGTATATATATAAGCTGTATATATATATATATATACAGACATGTTCACCAACCACAAATCAGCTCCATGGGGGATCAGAAATGTAAATAAAGCTGTTAAAACCTATCAACCGCCACAGAGGAAACTCCAGGCGGGACAAAAACATAGATAAAGCTGTACAAAGCGATCAACTGTCACGAAGTTAACTCCAGGCAGGATGAAATTTATATATATATATATATATATATATATATATATATATATATATATATATATATATATATATATATATATAAGAAGATAAACGCACCGGATGTGAAATCCAGGTTCATCGAACGAAGTTCGACCACAATTTATATATATAAGTATATATATAGAAAAGCAAGTAAACGCACCGGATATAAAATTCAGGCTCACCGAACAAAGTTCGATAGCAGTTCATATATATAAGTATATATATATAAAAGCGAGTAAACGCACCAGACCGAAATCTGGGCTCATCGAACAAAGTTCGACACACAGTCAATATATATATATATATATATATATATATATATATATATATAAATATATATAATATATATATACAGACTGGAATGAAACCACGGACCGAAGTTCGGGCAAAAGCAAGCAACACGACTCTCAACGTGTAGAAGGATGTGTGCAAAGATGAAGAGAAAGACTCTAAAGTGTGTGAGAAGACTTACAGTTGACTACTAAAAAAAGCTTCTATATCTTTAGAGTGGGTAAACACTGGCTTTTGTGGGTACAAAAGGGCTGTATATGAGCTCACAGGTGTTTAAAGTGGGAAAATACACTGTATGGCGACTGTGGAGAGAGTTCTGCAGGGTTTCCCCGTCATTTTCTCTTAGAAAATCAGCACCCAAGCCCTCTATTTATAGACCAAAGGTGCCGCAGGTGTACCTACGGCTGAGTCGCAGGTGTATCAGAGGCGGGTCGGGTCAGCCCGGTTGGGTAGGGTCAGGTCGTCTCGAAGTACGTGCACGCGGGCACTGTAATGTCCACTCGGTTTCTCAGAAGTGCAATCCAGGCATCCGTTTGAGGTATACAGGACCTATTTCGGACAGCCGTTGTCGAGAGTTTGTACGATGGCATGGGATTAGAGTTTGTACGAAGTCTTTGAAGATGGGACGGTGCCCTCCGGTCTTCAAGCTTCAACTTTCATCCGTTACCCCGCACAATAGTCACTCGGGATTGATTAGCCTTGTGGGATGTTGTTGCGTAGAGGCGTCAAGACGAAGTGGCGTGACATCGTTTTGTTCAGATGACAATGTTGCCCCTTACCGATGTTATTGCCGGGATGGGCCGATAAAGCAGACGTTGCTCAGCTTCGCTGGGATTGGACTGCTGCAATTGGTTGAAGGTCCTCATTGTCATCCTTGAGGTGTGTCTGTCTTCCCGATGTCATCGCCGGGCTGATACAGTGTATCTCGTTGTGAGCGCCGAGTTTGAAGCTGGTCGCACTTGTAACAAGCATTTTCGGGGTTATTACTGAAATTGCATTTATTGGGGCTATCACCAAGGTTGGAGGCTATTCCCATGTTTGGGCTGAGATTGGAGATCTCGGGGTTATCTCCGAGATTAATCGGTCTTCTCCGGTGTGTGTTCTGGTATTGATCTACATGCCTCAGGGTTCTTCGAGATTGGAATGATTACTCCCAGATTGCGATCCGGGGTTGATGTTGAACTTCCAGTAGTATCCGGTACGGCTGTGGACCGCCTTTCAGGGTTCTCTCTTAAAAGACGAATCCGAATTGTCTTTCAGGGTTATCTCTTAAAAGACGACTCTGTCCTGCTGCAACGTTGGTGACAGTAGTACAGAAAATTTCGAGTGTCTACGGTTATAATTTTTAATCCGACCGTTGGATCGTTATGATTTTTGGATATGTTATACTTATATAAGTTGAGTATATGTCCACAAATTTTGAACCGTTAAAAATGAACGTATGATTTCTTATGAATTTTACGAGATGACTGGTTCAAAAATTGTTGAATTTTCGGAGTTTATCATTTTGGTGGAAAATTCTAGAATTGGTGGGCCCCACTTTTGGTTGGTGAGAAAATGTGCAAATATTTTTATTCAAATGTGGTAGGCTTAAATAGTAGCAGGTAAAACCATCAGGTTGCAGGTTAAGTCTGCTTCGGCGTGCTAACAATTTCCTATAAATAGAGGGCTAAGTTAGAATTGAAAATCATACCAGAAACAAGTTTTCTCTCTTTCTCTCTTTCTCTCTCTCTCTCTAGATTATTGAGTGTATTTTGTGAGTATTTAGATACTTTGTGAGTTTCTATTCAACAGTGCAAGTTTTTTTCAGCCTTTTACCGATATTCCAATCAGAAGTACTGGTATTTTGAGGTAAGGGGTGTTATATTCTTCTTAAAATGATATTTTCTTTAATATCAATATACCGAAATGTTGGTATGAACTTTTTATCAAATTTGAAACTTTTTGTGTCGGGGTTACTATTCACGTATACGACACTATTCACGAATACGACACTATTCACCGAAAAATGAAATTTTCTTCTTTTTGCCCAAGTTGTCTATTATGGTTACTATCTTTGATTGTATCCATGTTTTGATCATTATTTTTGAATTCTGTTTCAAAATTGGTTATTTCGGAATATTATTGAACTTGGACAAACTGTAATACGAATCCTTAATATTTGATCTGTTATCTCACTGGATTGGTTTTCTTTAAAATATTTTTCATCATCCTCAGTCCTAAATGATGATACAAATGAATATCTTTGGCCTGTAGTGCAAATATGAATGATTACCTAATGAATATCTTTGGCTCGTAGTGTAAAGATGAACAGGTGTTGAGATGAACATGACCAACTGGTGATACAAATGAATATCTTTGGCCTGTAGTGCAAAGATGAATATTTGATTTAAGATGTATATTGATTAATGTTACAGTGATAAAATATTGATGATGGACTTTTAAATCTTAGAAGATAGTAGAATTTTTTCTCTACTTGACTCTTCTAATGGATTGTTGTTTCTGCTGCAGTTGTTGATCTAAAACTTGTTGTCGATTATATTCTATCAGATTTTTCCCTGTTGAAAACTAATGATAATTTGTTGTATATTATCTTAGTCATAATATTCTTTACTGGGCTAGTTGAGCTCACCCTTTTTGTTCTATTTTTCTCAGGAGGCGAGAATATAGCGGGAACTAGTCGGGGTGCGGAATGATGTTTTCAGTCAGTGGTGTTAGCAGTCCTCACTATTTTATAAAATAGTGTGATAATAATTGTAATAAGGACTCCTTTTGAGTTTGTATACTCTCTAGTAGAGAATATTTGTGTTCAAACTCACAGTATTGGGTTGTTGTATTTTACACAACAATTGTATTAATGAAGTTGTAGTTGTTTTTGTACTAAGTTTTTGGCGACTCATAATGGGTGATGTATACCTATTTTGGGGGTTCACAGTTTGTATCAAAGCTTAGGGATATGATTTCTGGCTGAGATGTGGGACAAGAACTAGGAGGGGAGAGACGGAAAATTCCTTCGCTAGTATTACCTGACTAAGTTTATTTGGTATTTGTTTGGTCGATCAGAGTATAGGGATAATATGTGACATTTCAATTAACCCTTGTTTTGTGGCAGTATTTGAGAATGGCAACTAGAAATATTAACAATGGAGTGAATCAGACCGTGGAGACACCTTTAATCACCACCGAAGGGAACGTGCAACAGGAAGGCAATATTCCTCCTGTAAAAAACACTACCGAGCAAACGATGAATGATGGAATGTTTAGGAGCTTTTTGCAGTTCATACAAAATCAGACGAGGGAGACTCGTGTACAAAATACGGGTGGAAGTGATAGCAACGCGCGGCTTTTCACAGCCAAGCAGTTCAAAGAGTTGGGACCACCAGAATTTATGGGAAAGCCAGATCTGATCATGGCAGAAACGTGGGTCAAGCAAATTACCAAGATATTCGATGTCTTGGGATGCACGGAGGAACAGAAGGTTCCATTCGCCACCTTTATGTTCCACGGTGAGGCAGACTACTAGTGGGAGTCTGTGAAGCGTACCCAGCCAGCCGCACTCAGCATGTCTTGGGAAATGTTTCAGAAACTATTCAATGACAAGTACTTTCCTGAAAGTATTCGTCATATGAAGGAGGTGAAGTTTATCAGACTGGAACAAAACAACATGAAGGTGTCCCAGTACGAGGTGAAGTTTGCGGAGTTATCCAGGTTTGCACCTCATTTGGTCGAAAATGAGGAACGAATGACGAGGATGTTTCAGAGAGGTCTAAATCCCGAGATTCGACAATATCTTATCTCTCATAAATTTTCTTTATATTCAGATGTTGTAAACAGGGCTCAATTATTAGAGCGAGATAATGAGTATGTTCAACCGAGGGAACACAATCAGGGTTATACCGGTGGCAGCGGTCTTCGGAGCAATGACAACTAGAGTGAAGGAAAGCATTCAGACAAAAGCGGTAACCACTCTGGTGATAATCGTGGTCGTGATAATAGAAGGAGCGAGTCGGAAAGAGATTTCAAAAGGAGAAGGTACAACAATGATAGCCTAAAGACGTCAGCACCAACATCAACTGTTTCTAGGGGAGGAGAACGACCACCGGTCGTATGTTACAAATGCGGGAAAGCGGGACACATCAGCCCAAACTGCCCACAACAGTTCAAGGTATGTTATAACTGTGGAAAGGAAGGTCATATAGCTAAAGATTGTCTTGTTGCGAAACCAAGTTCAACGGGGATAGTGACTCCGAAGGCTGTTCCGGACAAGTCAAAGTCGGTGGTTCCTGGAAGGGCGTTTGTCGTGACTACCCAAAACACGAGGAACCTAAACAAGGTGATCACGGGTAAGCTAATCATAAACTCTTGCGAAGTTTATACCTTATTAGATACCGGTTCTACCCATTCTTTTATATCTCCTACTTGTACTCAACGTTTGAACTTGACTCCGGGGAAATTAGACTTTGACTTATCTGTTGAAACTCCGTTAGGAGAAACTTTCGTTACATCTACTGTTTATAAATCTTGCTTGATTCAAGTTGGTACCATCACATTACCTGCCGACCTTATTTCGTTGAAAATTCTTGCATTTGATGTGATTTTAGGGATTGATTGGTTAACCACGCATCATGCTAAAATTGATTGTTTTCGTAAGGTTGTTAGTTTTCATATTCATAACCAACCTATTATGCGAATTCAAACAACCAAACCACTAAAATCAATCACTGTCACTTCAAGCCATAAAGCTATTCGTTTATTGAAAAATGGATGTCAAGATTTCTTAGCCCATGTCACGGACTTGAACAAAAACACGTCAGATTTGAATAAAAATTCTGTTGTTAATGAATTTCCTGACGTATTTCCTGAAGAACTTCCCGGTCTACCTCCAGAGCGTGATATTGAATTTTGTATCGACTTTGAACCTGGTACAAAACCCATTTCTAAAACCATTAAATATTTCTTCAACCAAAACTAACGTATAATGCGCCAAAGACGTTGGCTCGAGCTGTTGAAGATTACGATCGTACCATTCAATACCATCGTGGCAAAGCGAATGTGGTAGCTGACACGTTGAGTAGAAGATCGTATGCATTTACAAGTGAGATGTTGTTAACATAAAAACCCATTTCGTATAACTTACAAATGATGAAGATAGAGTTAAAGACTCTAGGGACCCACGTGAAGATAACGAGTAGAATCGACTTTATTCGATAAAGTTAAAACCGCTCAAGCTACGGACATGGAGCTGATGCGTATGAAGAAAAAAGTGCAAGAAGGTGTTATTCTAGAAGCAAGAATCGATGAAGAAGAAATACTTCGAGTCAACTCCAGACTTTGTGTTTCTAACGATTTTGACTTAAAGCATAGAATCATGATGGAGGCACACAACACACAGTTTGCAATCCATCCTGGGAGTACCAAAATGTATCATGATCTTCGACATACATTTTGGTGGAGCAATATGAAAAGAGAGATCGCGGAGTTTATCTCGAGCTGTTTAACTTGTCAACGTGTAAAGGCGGAGCATCAAGTGCCAAAGGGTCCATTACAACCACTTGAGATTCTGAAGTGGAAGTGGGAACACATTACTATGGATTTCGTTACGGGTCTTCCCAAGGTATCTCAAGGCATAGATGCGATTTGGGTTATTGTTGATAGATTAACCAAGTCTGCCCACTTCTTGCCTATACGTGAGACTTATTCCCTAAAACGTCTTGCTAGTATATACGTAGATGAGATTGTGAGATTGCATGGCATGCCAGTATCCATAGTTTCAGATCGTGACCCAAGATTCACTTCACAATTTTGGGTTAGCTTACGGAAAGCTATGGGCACAGATTTACGATTCAGTTCGGCATACCATCCTCAAACGGACGGACAATCAGAGAGGACTATTCAAAATCTTGAAGATCCATTAAGACTTTGTGTCCTAGATTTCAAAGGGAGTTGGGATAAGTACCTACCATTGGTGGAATTCTCCTACAACAACAGTCATCAGGCAAGTATAGGCATGGCTCCATTCAAGGCATTGTATGGAAGATAATGTCGCTCTCCAGTATGCTGGGACGAGGTGGGTGAAGCAACGTTGTTGGGACCAGAATTGGTACGCATAACTACAGAGAAGATCCAAACGATTTGAAAACGTATACAAATGGCACATGATCGACAAAAGAGTTATGCGGATCTTCATCGAAAGGATGTGGAATTTAATATTGGGGATCATTTATTGTTACGTGTTGCGCCATGGAAGGGAGTTACAAGATTTGGGAAGAGAGGAAAGCTCAATCCACGATTTGTCGGTCCATTTGAGATTCTTGACCGAATAGGAAATGTGGCCTATAGACTCGCATTACCTCCAAGCATGTCTCGTTTTCATAATATTTTTCACATATCTGTGCTTCGTAAATATGTGAAAGACCCGAACCACATTATTGAGTTAGAATCAGACGAGATAGCCGAAGATTTAACGTATGAGGAGGTACCTGTTAAGTTATTGGATAGGAAAGAACATGTCCTACGCACGAAGGTTATACCGCAAGTTAAGGTTTTGTGGAGAAACTATGCTATTGAAGAAATGACCTGGGAGTTAGAATCAGAAATAAAAGCGAGGTATCCTCACCTTTTCGAAACACTAGGTACGTACGTCAATTTGGAGGACTAAATTTCATTAGGAGGGGAGGTTGTAAGACCCCAACTTATTAATGAATAAAATCAAATTTTTCTCTAATTATTATTATGAATAATAAGGTGTTAATTTGATATAATATTTTGGTAATGGGTGAAATGTGCAAATTTTTTAAAATAAACAAGTGATTATAAAATATTCATTTTGTCGGAGAATATTCGTTTGGTCGTGGAATATTCTTTCTGTCGGGAAATATTCGTACGACGGCGCAGCTATTTGTGGGCCCCATAACAGAAAACGGTTGGATGAAGATAACGACAAAATTGAGTTTTTATAAATAACAGCGTAGTTGTTACCGTTAACACTGTTGGAATGCCCGGTGGTTAAAAATACAGTAATATGCGTGGTTGCACAGTAGCACATAGATTGTACAGTATTTTTGAATTATTGATTCTTACGAAGGAAGGCACTACTCAATAATTGTTACAGTAGTTACTGTTCAATATTTTATTTTATTGATTCAATAATTGCAGCGTTGATATTTTATATTATTGTGTTTCAATAATTGTTACTGCACAGTATTTTCATTATCAGATCAATAATTCATATTATTTGAATAATATTATTAGATAGTATTATTGGCAATGTCTAGAAAGTTCTGTCTAAGGAGAGGTTTGGTCACCTAATTGCACGCGAGTAAGGAGAAATCCTTATTGGAAAGCCCCATCTTTCTTGGGAACGGCCTGGTTGTCATAAATGTGATTCTGTAATATTATTTGTGAATAATTAATTATTTATTCATATGATAAGAAAATATTTATTTTATGTGGGTATGAATGAGGGATATATTTTTGTGGTTAAAAATGAAAGAGTTAATGTTGAGGAGTTTTATCAGTATTTTTGTCGGAATGGAGGTATTAAAAATTAAATTAGGGTTTTTGAGATATTTTGTGGGGGTTATAATTTTTAATCCGACCGTTGGATCGTTATGATTTTTGGATATGTTATACTTATATAAGTTGAGTATATGTCCACAACTTTTGAACCGTTAAAAATGAACGTATGATTTGTTATAAATTTTACGAGATGACTGGTTCAGAAATTATTAAATTTTCGGAGTTTATCATTTTGGTGAAAAATTCTAAAATTGGTGGGCCCCACTTTTGGTTTGTGAGAAAATGTGCTGAGATTTTTATTCAAATGTGGTAGGCTTGAATAGTAGCAGGTAAAGCCATCAGGTTACAGGTTAAGTCTGCTTCGGCGTGCTGACAATTTCCTATAAATAGAGAGCTAAGTTAGAATTAAAAATCACACCAGAAATAAGTTTTCTCTCTTTCTCTCTCTCTCTAGATTATTGAGTGTATTTTGTGAGTATTTAGATACTTTGTGAGTTTCTATTCATCAGTGCAAGTTTTCTTCAGCCTTTTTCCAATATTCCAATCAGAAGTACTGCTATTTTGAGGTAAGGGGTGTTATATTCTTCTTAAAATGATATTTTCTTCAATATCATTATACCGAAATGTTGGTATGAACTTTTTATCAAATTTGGAACTTTTTATGTTGGGATTACTATTCACGTATACGGTACTATTCACGTATACGGCACTATTCACGAATATGGCACTATTCACCAAAAAATGAAATTTTTTTCTTTTTGTCCAAGTTGTTTATTATGGTTACTATCTTTGATTTTATCCATGTTTTGATCATTATTTTTGAATTCTACTTCAAAATTGGTTATTTCGGAATATTATTAAACTTGGATAAACTGTAATACGAATCCTTAATATTTGATCTGTTATCTCACTGGATTCGTTTTCTTTAAAATATTTTTCATCATCCTCAGTCCTAAATGATGATACAAATGAATATCTTTGGCCTGTAGTGCAAAGATGAATGATTACCTAATGAATATCTTTGGCCCGTAGTGCAAAGATGAACAGGTGTTGAGATAAACATGACCAACTGGTGATATAAATGAATATCTTTATCCTCTAGTGCAAAGATGAATATTTGATTCAAGATGTATATTGATTGATATTACAGGGATAAAATATTGATGATGGACTTTTAAATCTTAGAAGATAGTAGAATTCTTTCTCTACTTGACTCTTCTAATGGATTGTTGTTTCCGCTGCAGTTGTTGATCTAAAACTTGTTGTCGATTATATTCTATCAGATTTTTCCCTGTTGAAAACTAATGATAATTTGTTGTATATTATCTTAGTCATAATATTCTTTACTGGGCTAGTTGAGCTCACCCTTTTTGTTTCATTTTTCTCAGGAGGCGAGAATATAGCGGGAACTAGTCGGGGTGCGGAGTGATATTTTCAGTCAGTGGTGTTAGCAGTCCTCACTATTTTATAAAATAGTGTGATAATAATTGTAATAAGGACTCCTTTTGAGTTTGTATACTCTCTAGTAGAGAATATTTATATTCAAACTCACAGTATTGGGATGTTGTATTTTATACAACAATTATATTAATGAAGTTGTAGTTGTTTCTGTACCAAGTTTTTGGCGACTCATAATGGGTGATGTATACCTATTTTGGGGGCGTCACAGCTGTTATGTCAGTTAATTCCCCATTTAAAATATTACAGTATTGTGCCCATTTCTTCAGTTCAACCTTCTAATTCCAACTGTTACTCTATATTAGCTACGAAGTAAGATGACAAATGAATGTAAAAAAGGGGATAAAAAACTCTAATTAATTATGACTACTAATATTGCCAGTGAAAGATATGAAAATGCAACATTAACTTTCAATTAGGCAATTAGTTCATAAAAATATTAACTAGTAATTAATTTCTATAGGATCTAGTTTTAAGTAGAAGAAATCAGAACCATCACTCAAATCCCCCAAATGTTACAATTGGGGTCAACAAAAGAATTATTATAAATCAATAACAACTACAAAAAGCATATGCTCAGAAACCCTAGATTTCTTTCAAATCAAACAGAAATTACAAAATTCATATGCTCAGAATCTTTACCTTCCTAGACTCGCTTTAAGAGAGAGAGGGAATTTGTGGAAAAAATGCTCAGATTGCTCAGAATCGTTGAGACATGAATACGAGAATCTTTTCTTTTCAAATGGGGTGAAAGAATCGAGGAGAGAGAATCGACATAATTTGTGAATCGGGGAAAGGGTTTCTGAGAATTCGCAAATGGTTGAGGTTGCAATACGAGAATCGCAAATTTCAAATGGAGGGAGAGAAAATTAGATTGGGAGGTTCTGAGAATTCGAAAATGGTTGAGCTTTTAAATGGGGAGAGAGATTGGGTTTTTTGACCCGGGTCTTTGTGACCTCCTTTTTTGCAATGTGACCCGAGCTTTTCTAATTTTCATTTAGTCTGTTGCTTGGTCCGTGTATAAGGTCCGTTTCAGAACGTGGCTATATATATATATATATATATATATATATATATATATATATATATATATATAGGGTCCGGATCAGGTAAGGACTCCCTTACGATACTAAAATGTGGAATTTTTTTTTTGCTTGTTTTTAAAAAAAAACTAAAAAAAAGTTTAATATTTTATAGAACTGGAATTTTTCCATAATACAGTGTTTTGGGTGTGATTTGGATACATATAAAAAATAGGTATGTACAGTCTGTGCAGACTGTACATATATTTTTTGGTATAGGTATCCAAATCATGCCCAAAATATTGTATTATGAAAAAATTTCAGTTACATAAAATATTAAACTTTTTTTTAGTTGTTTTAAAAAAAAGCAAAAAAAAAAAAGAAAAAAAAAGTCTGCATTTTAGTATCGTAAGGGAGTCCTTACCTGATCCTCTGTGTATATATATATATACACACACACATTCGCTTTATCCTTATAATATTTCTTCACTTGAATTTTATTTCCTTAATAAAATTTTCCGCATTCATAATCTATTTCTTTCTTTAAAAAAATTTAAATCATTCCTCTATTTTCCACTCTAGGTTTTATTCTTTTAACATTTAATTTAATCATTTAAGATTTTATTAAATGTCTAAATTCTCGAGTTGTCATACTACATCTGCGCAAAAGCCGAAGATAACCCCGGTGAGGGCAAAATCGTCATTTTACCACCTCAACATCACATCAACGTCGTCTCAACACAATTCAATTCACATTGCATACCAAGGTGTCCCACAAGAACCATAGCTCAAATCCCGAGTGACAACTGCACATGACAGTACAACAGATAGACTTTGAAAACTTGGAGATATGATTATAGACTCATCTTACAACCTCTAACCCCATGTCATTATGTAGCTCTCGACAACATCATTCCAAAAAGGTACAACACTCCTTTATCGGATGCCCGTATTGAAAGTTATGAAGGTTCAAGCAGATAGCGCATATGTAACGCCCAAGAAAAATCGGATTTTTAAATGAATTAAATTTTTATTTGATTATGTGGATTAAATGGATTAAATTGATTATTTATGTGAGTGAGCTATGTGAAGGTCGTTCTTTGACCTAGAATATGCGAATATGGTTAGAATTCTAGCTATGTGCTAGAATTAATTATTTTGAATTTTCAAGACGAAAATAAAAGTTTTCTGAGAGATTTACGAAAAAATACTATTCATCTATTTTTGCTTGAGAATAAAGTTTGAATTTCTGAGAAACGCGTAATGATAGAATTCTAAAACAAGATGGAATATCCAATAATATTTCAGTTATGGCAAACGAAGTTTTCATCTGTGGACTTAAAACCTAAGGGTTAGGAAAAGTGAATTTTGAGAAGGAAACGAAATGCGTATGATGATTAAGGTTATTATACGTGTGATATACGAGTATAGTATGTAGAATATTACAACGTATAATACAAATATCGTACAAATACTATACGAAGAGAATACGTGAGTTATACGTGTTGAATACGATTAATTCTTAATGAACTTTGAGTTTAAGGACTTTGTAGAATTTAATTGGACTTAGATTATATCAAGCCTAATGAATTGTATAATCAAGCCCAAGTGAAGGCACAATGTGAGGTTTAGTTAAGCCCGGTCCAAGAAAACAAACCGTGGGTCGAACCGATGGGTCATCAGATGGGTAAAACCCACGGGGCAACCCATGGGAAAGACCCATGGGCATGTGAGCCGGCCACTTGGCCACCAAGTAAAGTGATTACTTGGTGGCTAAGTTGTTGTGGAGGTGGGAAAAGTAAGGAGGTCACCAATTAACCAAAATACCCTCCATTTGGTTTGCCTATATAAAGAAGCTTAGGTTGGTCATTTTATGTTTTACAAACTTTGTCCAACATATATTGAGAGAGAGAAAGAGCTAGAAACAAGTAATCAAGCTACTTTGAAACAAAGTATAAAGAGTTTTAGCAAGAACGTGAAGAACGAAAAGGTAATACTTCATAAACACAAGTCTTCGATTCTTTTTTGATTTCTTTTTCATAGAGAATCATAGATTGGTGGAGCATGCCTCTTCCAGAGGGATAAGGATGGCTATTAATGACTAAAACATTGATAAGTCATGTTTAAGTAGAAATCGTAAGTGATTATGTAAGTTTAAACCAAAGAAACATTTGAACGGTAACTTGGTGATGGATGGACAATTGGAAACCATCATTGATGGGATTTATGCATATTACTTGGTTAGGAGGTAGACAATGAATCAATGGATTGGTTCCATTTGATTTAGAGTATAAAACACGAGTAACGAAGTTATGAAGAATTTTACGAAAATATACATTAAGCGTTGAAATCATATAATTCCGAATTAGTAGTTAAAACTTGTCGTATAACTTGGAAACATTTGTTTTCTATGGAATCAAGTGAGATAACGTATTTAAGAGTTGCAGACACAAGAATCATTGAATTCCGACTTAGAACGAAGCAAATGAGCTATGAACGCTCACGAATGATAAACGAACGCTTAATAACGAACTAAGCGGTGAATTCCATATTAAAAGATTCAAAAATGAAATTATAATGCACATGATTTAGAAGCTAATGGCTTTTGATTGAGCCAATTCGGATGTAAAACGAAATAGGAAAGCTTACGTATGTAAATTAACGCATAAAACTTGGCAAAAACAGTAAGCTTAAGGAACTAACAGACGGGACCCCCGTCGGGGCGGGCTATGTAAAGCCCAAAACCCCCGCCGGGGCGAGGGGGGTGTTTAGTGGTTGACAAGAGCCTAGCCCGCCGGGGCGGGCATATTTAAAGAAGAAACCCCTTCCGAGGCGGGGGGTACTGAAGAAAGGTTGACCAAGTTGTTTTAGAACCATAGTAATTGTAAACCAATAGTGAAGCATGTATGTACTTAATATACATAGTAAGATCAACCTTAAATCACTTAGATAGTGATGACTTTAGGAACTTGAGCATGGTGTAATAGTAAGATAACGAAGAACGCGAAGTGTACGTAAGTAAACCGTAAACGGTATTCACTAAGTGTACTTAACCAAAGATGATCGAGTCATTGTTAGTAACATAAGAATGTTAACAAGCCATAAGAAAGCATAGTAAGTCAAGTTGACATTTATTAATAAAATAAATTCACTTAAGACATAGAAGAGAAAGAAGTTGGTTAAAACAATGAAACAAGATTGTTTAGTAACTAATCTCAATGTGCTATGTGAATATATCATGTAGATACTGTAAAGAGCAAGAATTGTTGAATATTATATTCGAAGACGCTTAAAGGCAAATTTTCTTAACGCTTGTCTAACCTTCATGTTAGCCAAGTTTTCTGTGATTCATATTTGAAATGTATGAATTATTTTACGAAAGGGTCGATGTCAGTTTTAAATCGGCTAGACTATTCTTAAGAGTTAGATTGATTTGCTTGCAAGTCTTTCGATATAGAATTATTAACGTTATCCTATGCCAAGTATTTGGTACGGATTCAAAGGTAAGTTTGTATATGAACAAACAAATGTATTTTCATCGATTATTCGATGGGCACGTGAGGTTGCCAAAACTTAAATGTAAATACGTTTAACGGATGAATGTTGATCAACATAGAGTACTATAGGCTTATCACCTAGAAGTGCTCGTAAGAAATATCGGATGTACGGCCTTAGTGTCGGGATGTCCTTTTCATGTATGAAAACAAAAAGAGTATGTTCATGGTCTTTCGACCGGTTCAGAATTCCTAAACTATTATATATACTTTGGAATCGTTGTTATGAGATGAAAAGTGCTAGTCAATTTTTCATAGTACTTCATAGCTATTTGTTTAGCTATGGAAGATAATCATATAATTCTCGATGTGGTAATTATATTATCCTTTGTTAGACTTGCTGAACTAGTTATGCTCACTTCTTGCTTGGATTATATGATTGCAGCTAAGGTCGAACGAACTGAGAGTTCTAAGAAAGATAAAGGCAAAGATAAGATAGATGATTAGATATCCTGTAATAGACTAGTATGTGTGTATGTATTACACTTATGAACAATAAAGAATGTATTTGGTTTTTTGAACCTGGGAATGAATTTATTACTATTATAATAAGAATATAGTAGATATAATCATTTTGTTATTGTCTCAATGGAATGAGTGTATAAATTATAGTACCGTGTAGCACCATCTGTCGGGTTGGAAAATACTCAGATTTGGGGGCGTCACAAGTTGGTATCAAAGCATTAGGTTATAAAACTTAAGGGGGGGAAGAACCTTAGGCTAATAACCTCGTTAAGGAAGGAAAAGTCCGAAGAAAGTAAACTCGAGTCGAATGAGTTAATAAGGTATTGAGGAAACTCAGTACCGAAAGATTTAAAAGATTGAAATTAACCCTAAATAAATTAAATCTGATTTGTGCTTATATTATTATGTATTATGTACTAATCAACATGTTATGTTTTATTGTAGATGTCGATCGATAGCTTGATGTATAGAGATATACACGTGGTGAGCGAAGAGTCCGTGAACAGTGTAGAGCCTATACATATGCCTGTAGCGGAAGTACCATTAGTGATTCTAGAAGAATCAGAGCCAGAGGAGTATTTTTCTGAGGAGGACTATTCTGAGGGAACTATGGGATTGGCATCATACCTTGATATGATGATAGATGTGGGGGATGATATGCAGGTAACATCTGTGACGCCCCCAAAATAGGTATACAACACCCATTCTGAGTCGCCAAATACATGGTACAGAAAACAAACTATAACTTCAATAATACAATTGTCTTGCAAAATACGACAACACATACTGTGAGTTTAAATACAAATATTGTCTTCTAGACAATATCCACACTCAAATAAGTCCTCGTTACAATTATTCAAACACTATTTTACAGAAATAGTGAGGACTGCTAAAACATCTTTCTAGAACCATCACTCCGTACCCCGACTAGTTCCTGCTATGTTCTCACCTCCTGAGAAGAAAAAATGGAACAAAAAGGAAAAGGGTGAGCTCAACTAGCCCAGTAAAGAATATTATGACTAAGATAATATACAAACAAATTATCGTTAGTCTTCAACAGGGAAAAATCTGATAGAATATAATCGACAACAAGTTTTAGATCAACAACTGCAGCGGAAACAGCAAACCATTAGAAGAGTCAAGTAGAGAAAGAATTCTACTATCTTCTAAGATTTAAAAGTCCATCATCAATATTTTATCCCTGTAACATCAATTAATAATCATCTTTATCCAAATATTCATCTTTGCACTACAGGCCAAAGATATTCATTTGTATCACCTGTCGGTCATGTTCACCTCAACACCTGTTCATCTTTGCACTACAGGCCAAAGATATTCATCAAGTAATCATACATCTTTGCACTACAGGCCAAAGATATTCAGTAATATCATCATTTAGGACTGAGGATGATGAAAAATATCTTAAAGAGAACGAATCCAGTGAGACAGAAGGACAAATAGTAGGGATTCGTATAACAGTTTATCCAAGATCAATAATACTTCATAATAATAAATTGTGAAGCAGAATTCAAAAATAAAGATCAAAACATGGATACAATCAAAGATAGTAACCATAATAGACATCTTGGACAAAAAGAGAAAATTTTATTTTTCGGTGAATAGTGCCGTATTCGTGAATAGTACCGTATACGTGAATAGTGCCGTATACGTAAATAGTAACCCCGACACAAAAAGTTCCAAATTTGATAAAAACTCATATCAATATTTCAGCATAATGATATTGAAGAAAATAATATCATTAAGAAGAAAATAATATCCCTTACCTCAAAATATCAGTACTTCTGGTCGGAATACCGGTATAAGGCTGAAAGAAACTTGCTCTGATGAATAGAAACTCTCAAAATATCTAAATACTCACAAAATACACTCAATAATATAGAGAGAGAAAGAGAGAAAACTTGTTTCTGGTGTGATTTTCAATTCTAACTTAGCCCTCTATTTATAGGAAAATTTTGGTAGGTTTGACCTGCAACCTGATGGCTTTACCTGCTACTATTCCCACCCACCACATTTGAAATATAATTCAGCACATTTCTTCACCAACCACAAGTGGGGCCCACCAATTCTAGAATTTTCCACCAAAATGATAAACTCCGAAAATTCAACAATTTCTGAACCAGTCATCTTGTAAAATTCGTAATAAATCATACGTTCATTTTTAACGGTTCAAAATTTGTGGGCATATACTCAACTTATATATGTATAACATATCCAAAAATTACCACGATCCAACGGTCGGATTAAAAATTATAACCCCCGCAAAATATCTCAAAAACCCTGATTTTTTAATACCTCCATTCTGACAAAAATACGGATAAAAATCTCAACATTAACTCCTTCATTTTTAACCACAAAAATATATTCCTCATTTATATCCACATAAAATAAATATTTTCTTATCATATGAATCAATAATTAATTATTCACAAATAATATTACAGAATCACATTTATGACAACCAGGCCGTTCCCAGGAAAGAGGGGGCTTTCCAATAAGGATTTTTCCTTACTGGCGCGCAATTAGATGACCAAACCTCTCCTTAGACAGAACTTTCTAGACATTGCCAATAATGTTATCTAATAATATTATTCAAATAATATGAATTATTGATCTGATAATGGAAAATACTGTGCAGCAACAATTATTGAAACAACAATAATATAAAATATCAACGCAGCAATTATTGAATCAATAAAATAAAATATTGAATAATAACTACTGTAACAATTATTGAGTAGTGCCTTCTTACGTAAGAATCAATAATTGGTGCAATACCGTGTGCTACTGTATTTTAACCACCGAGTATTCCAACAGTATTAACGGTAACAACTACGCCGTTATTTATAAACAACTTATACTTGTCGTTTTCTTCATCCAATCGCTTTCCGTTATGGGACCCACACAAGGCTGCGCCGTCGTACGAATATTCCCCGACAACAAGAATATTCCACAACCAAACGAATATTCCCCGACAAAATGAATATTTTATAACCACTTGCTTATTTTGTAAAATTTGCACATTTCACCCACAACCAAAGTATTATATCAAATTAACCCCTTATTATTCACAATAATATTTAAAGAAAATTTGATTTTATTCATTAATAAGTTGGGGTCTTACAACCTCCCCTCCTTATGAAATTTCGTCCTCGAAATTGACGTACGTACCTGATGTTTCAAAAAGGTGAGGATACCTCGCTTTCATTTCTGATTCCAACTCCCAGGTCATTTCTTCAATAGCATGGTTTCTCCACAAAACCTTAACTTGTGGTATAACCTTCGTGCGTAGGACATGCTCTTTCCTATCCAAGATCTTAACAGGTACCTCCTCGTACGTTAAATCTTCAGCTATCTCGTCTGGTTCTAACTCAATAATGTGGTTCGGGTCTTTAACATATTTACGAAGCATAGATATGTGAAAAACATTATGAACACGAGACATGCTTGGAGGTAATGCGAGTCTATATGCCACATTTCCTATTCGCTCAAGAATCTCAAATGGACCAACAAATCTTGGATTGAGCTTTCCTCTCTTCCCAAATCTTGTAACTCCCTTCCATGGTGCAACACGTAACAATACATGATCCCCAATATTAAATTCCACGTCCTTCCGATGAAGATCCGCATAACTCTTTTGTCGATCCTGTGCCGTTTGTATACGTTGTCGAATCGTTTGGATCTTCTCTGTAGTAATGCGTACCAATTCTGGTCCCAACAATGTTGCTTCACCCACCTCGTCCCAGCATACTGGAGAACGACATTTTCTTCCATACAACGCCTCAAATGGAGCCATACCTATGCTCGCCTGATAACTGTTGTTGTAGGAGAATTCCACCAATGGTAGGTACTTATCCCAACTCCCTTTGAGATCTAAGACACAAAGTCTTAATAGATCTTCAAGAGTTTGAATAGTCCTCTCTGATTGTCCGTCTGTTTGAGGATGGTATGCTGAACTGAATCGTAAATCCGTGCCCATAGCTTTCTGCAAGCTAACCCAAAATCGTGAAGTGAATCTTGGGTCACGATCCGAAACTATGGATACTGGCATGCCATGCAATCTCACAATCTCGTTCACATACATACTAGCAAGACGTTCAAGGGAATAAGTCTCACGTATCGGTAAGAAATGAGCGGACTTGGTTAATCTATCAACAATAACCCAAATCGCATCTATACCTTGAGAAACCTTGGGAAGACCCGTAACAAAATCCATAGTAATGTGTTCCCACTTCCATTTCGGGATCTCAAGTGGTTGCAATGGACCCTTTGGCACTTGATGCTCCGCCTTTACACGTTGACAAGTTAAACACCTCGAGATAAACTCCGCGATCTCTCTTTTCATATTGCTCCACCAAAATGTATGTCGAAGATCGTGATACATTTTGGTACTCCCAGGATGGATTGCAAACGGTGTGTTGTGTGCCTCCATCATTATTCTATGCTTCAAGTCAAAATCGTTAGGAACACAAAGTCTGGAGTTGACTCGAAGTATTCCTTCTTCATCGATTCTTGCTTTTGGAATAGCACCTTCTTGCACTTTCTTCTTCATACGCATCAGCTCCATGTCCGTAGCTTGAGCAGCTTTAACTTTATCGATTAAAGTCGGTTCTACTCGTATATTTGATATCATCATGTGGGTACTTGGAGCCTTCATCTCTATCTCCATCCTTTGCAAGTCATACAAAATGGGCCTTTGTGTTAAAAACATTGCACTCGTACCCGCATATGATCTTCTACTCAATGCGTCAGCTACTACGTTTGCTTTTCCAGGATGATATTGGATGGTATGATCGTAATCTTTCAACAGCTCAAGCCAACGTCGTTGCCGCATGTTGAGTTCCTTTTGGGTGAAGAAATATTTGAGGCTTTTATGATCTGTATAGATCTCCACTTTCTCCCCATACAGGTAGTGTCTCCAGATCTTCAACGCAAAAACGACTGCTGCCAACTCCAAATCATGAGTAGGATAATTCCTCTCATATTCTTTGAGTTGTCGTGAGGCATAGGCTATGACTTTCCCATATTGCATGAGAACACATCCTAACCCTTTGCCTGAAGCATCGCTGTAGATAACAAATCCATCCGAACCAGATGGTATTGTCAAAACAGGTGCCGAAATGAGTCTCCTCTTGAGTTCTTGGAAACTCTTCTCACATTCCTCACTCCATACGAATTTTGTATCTTTCCGAGTCAGCTGAGTTAACGGAGTAGCGATTCGAGAAAATCCTTCCACAAATCTCCGATAATAATCAGCTAAGCCCAGAAAGCTACGTACTTCGGTTACCGACTTCGGTTGCTCCCAACTTTGTATGGCTTCAATCTTCGCCGGGTCGACAGATACTCCATGTTTTGACACCACGTGCCCAAGGAATGCTACTTCCTCAAGCCAGAACTCGCATTTCTTTAGTTTGGCATATAGCTTGTTTTCACGAAGCCTTTGCAATACCAGCTTCAAATGGTGCTCATGATCTTCACGGCTTTTGGAATAGATGAGGATGTCATCAATAAAGACAACAACGAACTGATCCAAATATTCTTTGAATACACGGTTCATCATATCCATGAAGGCAGCAGGAGCATTAGTCAATCCAAAAGACATTACTAAGAATTCATAATGCCCGTACCGAGTTCTGAAGGCAGTCTTTGGAATATCCTCAGTTTTAATCTTCAGCTGATGATATCCAGAACGAAGATCGATCTTTGAAAAGAATTGTGCTCCTTGCAACTGGTCAAACAGGTCATCAATACGAGGTAGCGGATACCTATTCTTGATAGTGACATGATTCAATTCTCGATAGTCGATACAAAGTCGCATACTCCCGTCTTTCTTCTTTACGAATAACACCGGAGCACCCCAAGGAGATGTACTAGGACGAATAAAACCGATGTCCAACAACTCCTGTAGTTGGACTTTTAACTCCTGAAGTTCAATAGGAGCCATTCGATATGGGGTTTTAGAAATGGGCTTTGTACCGGGTTCAAGGTCAATAAAGAATTCAACTTCACGTTCTGGGGGTAGACCAGGAAGTTCTTCAGGAAATACGTCGGGAAATTCTCTAACAATAGAAATATTATTCAAATCTGACTTGTCTTTGTTCAAATCCATAACATGGGCTAAGAAAGCTTGACATCCGTTTTTCAATAAACGAATCGCTTTGTGGCTTGATATGACAGTGACTGATTTTAGTGGTTTAGTAGTTTGAATTCGTATGACAGGTTGGTTAGGAATATGAAAACTAACAACCTTACGAAAACAATCAATTTTAGCATGATGAGTGGTTAACCAATCAATTCCTAAAATCACATCAAAAGCAAGTATCTTTAAAGAGATAAGATCAACAGGTAATGTGATAGTGCCAACTTGGATCATGCAAGATTTATAAACTGTAGATGTAACGAAGGTTTCACCCAACGGAGTTTCAACAGATAAGTTAAAGTCCAATTTCTCCGGAGTCAAGTTTAAACGTTGAGCACAAGCAGGAGAGATAAAAGAATGGGTAGAACCGGTATCTAGTAAAGTATAAACTTCGCAAGAATTCAAGATTAGCTTACCCGTGATCACCTCGTTCGGGTTTCTCGCGTTTTGGCCAGTAACGACAAACGCCCTTCCAGGAACCGCTGATTTTGACTTATCCGGGATAACTTTTGGAGTCACCATCCCCGCTGAACTTGGTTTTGCCACAGAACACTCTCGAGCTATATGACCTTCCTTTCCACAGTTATAACATACCTTGGATTGTTGTGGGCAGTTTGGGCTGATATGTCCCTATTTCCCACATTTGTAACATACGACCGGTGGTCGTTCTCCTCCCCTAGAAACAGTTGATGTTTGTGCTGACGTCTTCACGTTATCATTGTTGTACCTTCTCTTCTTGAAATCTCCTCCCGACTCGCTCCTTCTATTATCACGACCACGATTACCACCAGAGTGGTTACCGCTTTTGTCCGAATGTTTTCCTCCCTGCTGGTTTTCATTGCTTCGATGACTGCCGCTACCGGTATGACCCTGGTTGTGGTCCCTCGGTTGCACATACTCATTATCTCGCTCTAATAATTGAGCCCTGTTTACAACATCTGAATATAAAGAAAATTTATGAGAGATAAGATATTGCCGAATCTCGGGTTTTAGACCTCTCAGAAACATCCTTGTCATTCGTTCCTCATTTTCGACCAAATGAGGTGCAAACCTGGATAACCCTGCAAACTTCGCCTCGTACTGGGACACCGTCATGTTGTTTTGTTCCAGTCTAATAAACTCAACCTCCTTCATATGCCGAATACTTTCAGGAAAGTACTTGTCATTGAACAGTTTTTGAAATGTTTCCCAGGACATGTTGAGTGCGTCAGGCTGGGTACGCTTCACAGACTCCCACCAGTAGTCTGCCTCACCGCGGAACATAAATGTGGCGAATGGAACCTTCTGTTCCTCCGTGCATCCCAAGACATCAAATATCTTGGTAATTTGCTTGACCCACGTTTCCGCCATGATCGGATCCGGCTTTCCCTTAAATTCTGGTGGTCCCAATTCTTTGAACTGCTTAGCTGTGACAAACCGCGCGTTGTTATCATTTCCACCCGTATTCTGCACACGAGTCTCCCTCGTCTGATTTTGCATGAACTGCAAAAAGCTCCTAAACATTCCATCATTCATCGTTTGCTCGGTAATGTTGTTTACAGGAGGAATATTGCCTTCCTGTTGCACGTTCCCCTGGGTAGTGATCAAAGGTGTCTCCACGGTCTGATTTACTCCATTATTAACGTTCTCAGCTGCCATTCTTAAATACTGCCATAAAACAAGGGTTAATAGTCATGTCATATATTATCCCTATACTCTGACCGACCAAATAAACACCAAATAAACTTAGTCAGGTCATACTAGCGAAGGAATTCCCCGTCTCTCCCCTCCTAGTTCTTGTCTCACATCTCAGCCAGGGATCATATCCCTAAGCTCTGATACCAACTGTGACGCCCCCAAAATAGGTATACAACACCCATTCTGAGTCGCCAAATACATGGTACAGAAAACAAACTATAACTTCAATAATACAATTGTCTTGCAAAATACGACAACACATACTGTGAGTTTAAATACAAATATTGTCTTCTAGACAATATCCACACTCAAATAAGTCCTCGTTACAATTATTCAAACACTATTTTACAGAAATAGTGAGGACTGCTAAAACATCTTTCTAGAACCATCACTCCGTACCCCGACTAGTTCCTGCTATGTTCTCACCTCCTGAGAAGAAAAAATGGAACAAAAAGGAAAAGGGTGAGCTCAACTAGCCCAGTAAAGAATATTATGACTAAGATAATATACAAACAAATTATCGTTAGTCTTCAACAGGGAAAAATCTGATAGAATATAATCGACAACAAGTTTTAGATCAACAACTGCAGCGGAAACAGCAAACCATTAGAAGAGTCAAGTAGAGAAAGAATTCTACTATCTTCTAAGATTTAAAAGTCCATCATCAATATTTTATCCCTGTAACATCAATTAATAATCATCTTTATCCAAATATTCATCTTTGCACTACAGGCCAAAGATATTCATTTGTATCACCTGTCGGTCATGTTCACCTCAACACCTGTTCATCTTTGCACTACAGGCCAAAGATATTCATCAAGTAATCATACATCTTTGCACTACAGGCCAAAGATATTCAGTAATATCATCATTTAGGACTGAGGATGATGAAAAATATCTTAAAGAGAACGAATCCAGTGAGACAGAAGGACAAATAGTAGGGATTCGTATAACAGTTTATCCAAGATCAATAATACTTCATAATAATAAATTGTGAAGCAGAATTCAAAAATAAAGATCAAAACATGGATACAATCAAAGATAGTAACCATAATAGACATCTTGGACAAAAAGAGAAAATTTTATTTTTCGGTGAATAGTGCCGTATTCGTGAATAGTACCGTATACGTGAATAGTGCCGTATACGTAAATAGTAACCCCGACACAAAAAGTTCCAAATTTGATAAAAACTCATATCAATATTTCAGCATAATGATATTGAAGAAAATAATATCATTAAGAAGAAAATAATATCCCTTACCTCAAAATATCAGTACTTCTGGTCGGAATACCGGTATAAGGCTGAAAGAAACTTGCTCTGATGAATAGAAACTCTCAAAATATCTAAATACTCACAAAATACACTCAATAATCTAGAGAGAGAAAGAGAGAAAACTTGTTTCTGGTGTGATTTTCAATTCTAACTTAGCCCTCTATTTATAGGAAAATTTTGGTAGGTTTGACCTGCAACCTGATGGCTTTACCTGCTACTATTCCCACCCACCACATTTGAAATATAATTCAGCACATTTCTTCACCAACCACAAGTGGGGCCCACCAATTCTAGAATTTTCCACCAAAATGATAAACTTCGAAAATTCAACAATTTCTGAACCAGTCATCTTGTAAAATTCATAATAAATCATACGTTCATTTTTAACGGTTCAAAATTTGTGGGCATATACTCAACTTATATATGTATAACATATCCAAAAATTATCACGATCCAACGGTCGGATTAAAAATTATAACCCCCGCAAAATATCTCAAAAACCCTGATTTTTTAATACCTCCATTCTGACAAAAATACGGATAAAAATCTCAACATTAACTCCTTCATTTTTAACCACAAAAATATATTCCTCATTTATATCCACATAAAATAAATATTTTCTTATCATATGAATCAATAATTAATTATTAACAAATAATATTACAGAATCACATTTATGACAACCAGGCCGTTCCCAGGAAAGAGGGGGCTTTCCAATAAGGATTTTTCCTTACTGGCGCGCAATTAGATGACCAAACCTCTCCTTAGACAGAACTTTCTAGACATTGCCAATAATGTTATCTAATAATATTATTCAAATAATATAAATTATTGATCTGATAATGGAAAATACTGTGCAGCAACAATTATTGAAACAACAATAATATAAAATATCAACGCAGCAATTATTGAATCAATAAAATAAAATATTGAATAATAACTACTGTAACAATTATTGAGTAGTGCCTTCTTACGTAAGAATCAATAATTGGTGCAATACCGTGTGCTACTGTATTTTAACCACCGGGTATTCCAACAGTATTAACGGTAACAACTACGCCGTTATTTATAAACAACTTATACTTGTCGTTTTCTTCATCCAATCGCTTTCCGTTATGGGGCCCACACAAGGCTGCGCCGTCGTACGAATATTCCCCGACAGCAAGAATATTCCACAACCAAACGAATATTCCCCGACAAAATGAATATTTTATAACCACTTGCTTATTTTGTAAAATTTGCACATTTCACCCACAACCAAAGTATTATATCAAATTAACCCCTTATTATTCACAATAATATTTAAAGAAAATTTGATTTTATTCATTAATAAGTTGGGGTCTTACAACATCGGTTAATACGGTGATGCCTGCACTATAGCCAACACCTATAGGTACAATAAGGGCATTGTATCTCTCGGTGCTTGACCGTAACGTGCCACTGCACAATATTGTGCAGAACCTAAAGGAGGAGATTAGTGATCTCCATGAGGCCAAGTAGTATGCAGAATCAGACTTTGAGTCAGAGCATGATGAGAAGGTGTTCATGACAGATAAGGCACTAGTCATGAAGGACCAGAAGATAGCACGAATGTCATATATTCATGACAGTGCTCATGAGGATTTCAAGCTGAAAATTGCTTGTTATTCCATTGAGTCGGGACAGACTCGACATACTATTAGTCGGGATATTGTTTCGATTCTGGCGAATGAGAAACATGAGAATGCTGTTATGCAGTATTAGGAGTTAGAATGTTAAATATTTTTGTGTAGTGACGTAAAACCCTCTTTTGTATAGTTAAAGGGTAGTCTTTTTGTAAATCTCAATTTTTGTGGAAGTCAATCGCGGGATAGAAATGTAATAGCTTTTGGCTATGGAAAGTAAATTTTAAATAGTTTCGACTATAAAGAAGCATATGAATATAATGAAGTTTTTATTAAATATGCTTTGTTGTGGTATGAGTTATTATTGTGGAATGATAACTAAGTAAGTAAATAAGTAATAATAAAACTTTATTTATTTAATCAGAATAATGACGTCAAGAAGAAGACAATGTAATCAGGAAGCAGAATCACATAACGATAATCAAGGGTGTCAGAACAACCCTATGCAAGAGTTCATTAATTTATTAACGGCTACATTTAACTAAACCGGGGGTAGAGCACCCGCGGGACCTAGGGTAGCCAGAATGACTACCTTTAAGGAATTCAAAAGCGTAGGTCCGCCTGAGTTCAAGGGAACGGCGGTCCCATTAGAGGCCCAGACATGGGTAAAAGAAATAAAAAAGACGTTTGTTATTACAAACATAGCTGAGGCGCAAAAGACTTCTTTTACGACTTACATGATGAAGGGGGAAGCCAACTTTTGGTGGGAGGCTCACCAGGGTAGGGCTAGAATTGATGCGGTTACGTGGAAAAAGTTCAAGAAGGTATTCTTCGAGAACTACTTTCCTACTAGCATGCAGGGGAGGATGGAGATTAAGTTATTAGAACTTAAGCAAGGGGACATGACGGTTCCCCAATATGCAACTAAATTCAATGAATTGGCAAGGTTTTATCCACACCAATTGGACTCTGAAGAGAGGAAGGCTCGTAGGTTTGAGCAGGGCCAAAAACACTAGCTTTATAGTAGGATTTCTATTTTCCAGAGTGCCTCATATGGGACTATTCTGGAGAAAGAAATCATTGCAAATAGGGTTTATGAGGCATTGACCCAATACCACAAAGAGAGAAAGAATAAGAGTAAGGGTGAGGGAGGAACCAAGGCAGAGGGTGCCAGTGGTAGTATGCCAAAAATGAAGAGTTTTAACTTCGGGAATACTGGGGTGAAACAAGGGGATCCTAAACGTAGGATGGAGGCATGCAAGACATGCGGAAAGACTCATCTGGGAGTCTGTCTAAAGGGAAAATCAGTTTGTTATAACTGTGGGCAGGAGGGACATATATCACCCAACTGTCCTAATCCTAAGAAAAACCATAGTTGTTTTGTTTGTGGGTCGATGGACCACATGGAAAGAAATTGCCCGAAGAAGGGGTCTGAGGGTAGTAAGGGTTCTGGTAGTGGCAAGTTAGCCATTACTGGACCAACACCATCGTTGGGTAGACCCTCAGCCCGAATTTTTAATATGACTATTCAAGATACGGTTGCATCAGCGGATGTAGTAGCAGGTATCATTCCAGTCAACGAAATAAATGCTTATGTGATGTTTGATTCGAGTACTACTTGTTCTTTTATAGCATGTGGATTTGCTAAGCGATTAAATTTACTCCCGAAAAGATTAGAAATACCTTTAGACGTTAAGTTAGCAAACGAAGAGGTAATTCCCATTAAACATAGTCATAGGAATTATTTCATAGATATTAGAGGTAATAGATTAACGGTAGATCTTTTACCGATAAAGTTGAGAGAATTTGTTGTAATTCTCGGTATGGATTGGTTAATTAACCATAGAGCGATAATAGATTGTCATAGAAAGAGTGTAAACCTTCGGCTTTCTAAGAAACCTGAGGTGGTGTTTTATGGTAATAAATCACCAGGACGCTCTTATTGTCTAACCATGACACAAGCTAGGAAGATGTTGAAAAAGGGGTGTAAGGGTTACATGTGCCATGTTGTAGATACCCAAAGAGTGGGAGCATCATTGGAACAGATACCGGTAGTTCAAGAGTTTGCAAATGTATTTTCGGAGGAGTTACCAGGTATTCCGCTAGATAGGGAGGTCGAATTTGTGATTGATTTGATGCCGGGTACGACACCCGTTTCAAGGGCACCATATAGGATGGCGCCAGTAGAGATGAAGGAGTTAATGGTCAACAACAGGAACTATTAGATAAGAAATACATTCAACCGAGTGTGTCTGTAACATTCCATAATTTTAAAGTGTAATATTAAATATTTATTAATTTATATAAATATTTAATGGATATGTTATTATTAAATAAATAATTGTTTAATGTGAGTTGATGTGATTTAGTTAATTATTTGTTGAATAAATAATTAAATATTAAATATTAAATATTTATTGAATTATGTGATAATTTAAGTTGATGTGGTTTAGTTAATTAATTGTTGAATAAATAATTAAGGAGCTAAGTAAATTAATTGTTATGAGATTATATAATAATTGAATATAATAAGTAAGCTAGAGAGCTTATAGTGATTTAAATAAATTATAATATTTTAAGTGGGAAATTATAATTTAAAATATTAGTTGGATTAATAAAATTATAATTATAAAGAAATTATAATTATATGATATTGAATTATGTGCTGAAGTAATTTAATAGATTAATGTTTTAATTGATTTATTAAATAAAAGTGTGACTAATAACCTTGCTATAAAGGAGTTATTAAAATAAATTAAAAGAGTTTAATTTAGTTTTTCCAAACATGTCTTATTGTATAATAAGTCTTTAATCTAATAGTGTTTTAACAAACAAGGTATATGGATTAATCCATTTATTTTAATTAAGTTTACCAAACAAGGTGTAAGGATTAAAGAGTTATTTTATTTAGCTTAACCAAACAAGTCTTATGGCTTTTGATTTTCAAATTATATAACTGATGTCAGTTAAAAATCATATACTTAATATCTATATTATTATTATTATACGTTATATTTTCTACGTATGTTAGACTAAGGTTAGGGAGAAGCTCAGTTGGAGTTTACAGAGAGAAAAGAAGAGAAGAAGAACATAGAGAATTTGAGAGAAAACTAGAGAGAAATTGAGTGATTTTAACAGGTTTTGGAGAAAAGAATTTGGAGAAAATAATAATCATCATCTTCCTAATCCAAGCTAGGAGCTCAATCTCTTTCTCTAAAAAGTTAAATGTTTTTCTTCCTCCCAAAAAGTTCTCTGTGAAATTTTTATAAAAAGATAAATTGTTGTTATGTATATAGTTTTATATGATTGTTGATTATATGGTTATTTCATGAGTTTATGTATGATTAGAGAGAATTTAATTCATGTATGTATGTGTTATGTAAAGAAAATATATTACAGAGTATTCATATGAAAAATATATGAGTATGGCTTAATTTAAAATAGAAATTTAAGGTTTAATTGGTTGTTAAATTGATAAATTGATATTTGGAATTGATAGAGTATGTATAATCATGATCATGATGCTTTGAATTTACTGTTTTGGTTAAAAAACAAAATCACAGTGTTGATTTTCTTTGAAAATATCAAAAATGGAGTTTTTGCCAAAAATATTAAAATTGGGTGTTGTATAATTGATGTTTGTGCTATTTGATGGATAGAAACATGTTAGGAGTCTTCACAATATGTTTATATGAAGTCTATATATAATTTACATGATAATTAGTCTGTTAGAAACGAGCTTGTTGGCCAAAGTGGCTTTTTTTTATGCTGTTGTCGAAGCTGTCAGTCGAGGCTGAAGCTTCGCGCCGTGGCGCGACCCCAACAGTATATTATCGGCACTGCAGCGCCATCACCACACCGCAGCGCGGCTTCGTAGTATAATCACCGCGCCGCAGCTCCATACTCATGCCGCAACGCGAACCACGGTGTAAACTGTGGCGCCGCAGCGCGAGTTAGCAGAATGGTCTGACAGTGTACTTTTTGTACACGAAAATTTTAAGAAACATTATGTGATGATAGTTGGACTGTAAAATGTTGATTTTAGTATTTTTATACTATGAATAATTATGTTATTAAAGGTTTAATTGTGTTATAACGTGGTCATGTGATTGAATAATCAAACATACATGATGAATGTAATAGTTATGTGATAATGACTAACTATGTCATGATAATATATGTTTATAGGATATTGTGATTCAAATTGTTTGGTTTAATCTACGAACAAGGCAAGTCTTCTAACTCCATACTTTCATTGTGCGAGTTTATTTTCATTTGGTACATTATTGTTTTCAATTCGGTTACCTTATAAGGATGTAAGTTGTCTAAACTTTGGTTTGAGAATGAACAAGTTATTCTTGTATTTCAATTATTGATTAACATGCATAACTGAATTTCCATGCATGTTAAATATTCAATCGTAATTAACCTTGGCTTAGTATTGTTCAAGCAAGGTATGCTATAATTATTCAAATTGTATGCTATTAGATTATTCCTAAGGCATGACTTACTATGATTGGTTCAATCATTATTATTCTATAAGTATAGTGTTATTGGTCTTATTCAACTACTCCTTAGTTAATGTTCGTTAAACTCCAAATTTCCCTGAAAGCTTATCCAAACCAAACTTACTTTGGTGCGGACTTGTATTCTAAATACTAAGATGAACAACTTTTTTTATAGAGGTTTACGCTTAGCGTTAAAATGGTTGTGCACAATATATTGTACGAAGTGTTGATCCCCCTAAGTACGTGGAGTCCTTATAGTCTTATGATTGTTAAAGTTAAAGTTGAAAGATTACTTATAACTGTGGACATGATTCGTGGTCATTAGACCCTCAGTGAATGTTATGATTTTCAGAAAGTTAATAGAATATATTGTTCAGTTCTATTGAGACTAATATTGTCAATTGATGTAAAGGTTTAAAGTTTTGCTTATTGTTATTTCAAGTGGGCCTTGTTTGCTCACTCTTGCCTGTAAAATTTCTTACAGCTAAAGTTGAAACTGGTGACGTACCTAGCACCAGTAAGGGAAAAGGAAAGATGAATAAATGCTGAAGATTTGTAATAGTTTGATAGTTTATTTTTCAGACTTTGGTTAATGATTGTAATGAAGTTATTTTTAAATTTCCGCATTGAATGATTATTTGTAAAGGTTAGATAACCTGGGAGATATTTTATTTAAGTTTAATCATGTATGGGCAGGTTTTCTTTTATTATTCAATTCTTCTATGAATGGGTAGTTAGTAAATGAATGTTTTGATTACGTGAACACCAAATCTTGAGGAAATTGAAGTACCAGGATTTGGGGGTGTCACAGGTTGGTATCAAAGCTTTAGGTTATGAACCTTAAGTGCGGGAAAAGCCTTAGGAAGTAACCTTTGAAAAGATAGTGGAGATAACTATTATCGAGTTGTAAGAAAGAAGTAATAAAACACTTATGTGCTTATGTGTTTATAGTTTATGTATTCATGAGTGTCGAATAGAATGATTAATAATTAAAACTTTAAAACTTTGTTGTCAGGATGACTAATGTCGAAGAATCCAGTTAGGCTAGGGAGGAGGGACCTCAAGTGCCTATAGAGTAGGAGCCTCGCGACATTCAGGTAGTTTGGGAACAACTACTGCCACGGGAGTCAGCCCTGTTGGTCACAGTAGTTAAGGATGATGATGATGATGTGGAGACAGATGAGGAGGACCCAATTGAGTTACCACAGGAAGATGAGGATGACGAGGAAGAGGAAGAAAGGATTCCACTTAACTCAATAGCTGGACGTATATACGATGAGGTGCATGACCATAACGTGGAACTTCAGGATACAGTTGAGGAGTTGCAGGAGATAGTAGCTGAACAACAAACTGCAATGACACAAAAAGACAACGAGATCCAGGATCGTGAGGAACGACTGACAAACGCCGAGGAGAAACTACTACAGACTGAAGGAGAGAAAGAACAATTGATCGAGATGGTTGCTGAACTGAAGAGCAAGCTGAGAGAAGAAGCTACCAAGAGGGCAAGAGCTGAAGATGCATACGAGGAAGATTTTCAACGAACCATATTCGCAGCAGGAGACGCGCAGGCAAAAAGGATAAATATGGAAGAGATGGATAAAGTATTTAACACTGCAATTAATCGAGCTCAAGATCGGGTCATGGGATATCCGATTCAGTTCGAGACGCTGCCATCATTCGTGTTAGATCGCAGAACCATGTTTTGAGTCATAGAGGAGGAACATGATAGGGCTAAGAAGTATCTTAATAGAACATTGTAGTTGTCGTACGATGGGAGAAAGGTTAAATAATTGTAAATCCCAAGTGTTATGTAACCTATGGGATATAACTATGATGTTGTCCTGAAACTTTTGTAGTTCAGGAAAGTAATGTAGATAGCAGAGATGCTATTTTTTTATGATTTTGAAAAGGTTATGAATAAATAAAAGTTGTTACTTTATTCAAAGTGTTACGTTTTACGTGGTTATTTCGGTTATGAAGGCTAATTAATTAGAAAATACTTAAAGAAGTTGAATAATAGTCTAATAGATGTTTTTTTTAACAGAAAATGCCTCCCAGACGTCAACCAACACAACAGAGAACCACTGAGGGAACCAATAACGATAATGTGGATGGTAACCCCGTTCAACAACTAGTGACACTGCTGACAGGAGCATTGTAGAACCAACCACAAAACCATAGTACGACGTTTAAGGATTTCAAGGCGGTTGGACCACCAGAATTTCGTGGGTCCATGAATCCAGTCGAAGCACAAACCTGGATTATGGAAATAGAGAAGGTGTTCGATGTCGCTAGGGTAGGGGATGATTAGAAGACTGCTTTCACAACTTTCATGTTGAAAGCAGAAGCTAGTTATTGGTGGCAGGCCAATAAAACTCGTGAAGGGCCAGGAGTGATGACCTGGGATAGGTTCAAGGAGTTGTTTTTCGAGACCTATTTTTCGGAGAGTTCGAAGAGTCAGTTGGAAGTACAGTTTCTGGAACTGAAGTAAGGGACAATGACGGTATCTGAGTATGCCGCAAAATTCAACGAACTGGCGAGGTTTGCGCCATATTAAGTCAGCACAGACGAGCGTAAGGCGAAGAGATTTGAACAGGGACTGAAGCCCTGGCTGTACAGTAGGGTCTCCCTGTTCCAGTTGAAGACATTCGCAGCAGTGAAAGAGAAAACAGTACTCGCTGAAGGTGGAGGCGAGGCAGTGACAAAGTTCAACCAGGAACAAAAGAAGAAGAAGAATGAAAATGAAACTAAGAATGGGAATGGTAGCGGTAACAACAACAACAACAACTTGAAGAGGAAGTGGAATGGGAATATGGGTACTGGAAACCAGCAGGGTAACCAGCAAAACAAAAAGTTTGAAGCATGTGCGACATGTGGGAAGTTTCACAAGGGTGCGTGCTTGATGGGGAAACGAGTTTGCTACAACTGTGGCCAGGAGGGTCACATCTCCCCAAATTGCACTCAACCGAAGAAGAATGCGTGCTTCACATGCGGATCCAAGGATCACTTTGCTCGTGAATGCCCTAAAAAGAAGGAGGGAGTGACAACCAGAAGCAGTGGAGGTAACAATGGAAGTACATGGGCCATTGCAGGACCTGCAGCATCAAACAAACCCATACCCAGAACCTTCAACATGACTGTGCAAGATGCTGTGCAATCAAAAGATGTGGTGTCAGGTATTATCCCAATCAATGATATTAATGCATATGTATTATTTGATTCGGGTGCTACTTGCTCGTTTATATCTGATGAATTTGCTAAGAGGTTAGAATTGCCTAGAGAAGAACTGAATTTTCCTTTGAACATAGAAATTGCGAATAAGGAAATAATCCCTATTAGATTCGTATACAAGAACTGTAGGGTGAACATTAAGGATAATATCTTGTTGGTAGATTTGATTCCGATTAGACTCGGAGAATTTGATGTAATTTTGGGAATGGATTGGTTGTTCAAATACGGAGCGGTAATTGACTGCCAAAAGAAGTGTGTAAACCTTATGACTCCATCAAAGGTAGTGTTTTATGGTAGCAAGTCGCCTAGACAAATGAGATGTCTGACAACTATGCAGACCAAGAAATTGTTGAGTCAAGGCTGTGTGGGCTATTTAGCTTACATAGTCGATACTCAGAAGAAGGGTGTGAAAATAGAAGAAATACTAGTAGTGAGGGAATTCGAAGATGTGTTTCCAGAGGATTTGCCAGGACTTCCGCCTGACAGAGAAATTGAGTTCGTGATCGACTTAGCGCCGGGAACAGTACCGATATCGAAGGCTCCGTACAGAATGGCTCCGGTAGAAATGAAGGAACAGATGGTACAGTTGCAAGAGCTGCTAGACAAGAAATATATTCAACCAAGTGTATCGCCGTGGGGAGCGCCAGTTTTATTCGTTAAGAAGAAGGATGGATCAATACGTCTTTGCATTGATTACAGGGAGTTAAACAAAGGCACTATTAAAAACAAATACCCATTGCCAAGAATAGATGACTTGTTTGACCAATTGAAGGGTGCCAAATACTTTTCGAAAATAGATTTGAGAAGTGGCTATCACCAGTTGAAAGTGAGGAAGGAGGATATACCACGAACGACATTTAGAACTCGGTATGGACATTACGAGTTTCTGGTGATGTCTTTTGGTTTAACTAATGAACCTGCTGCGTTCATGGATCTGATGAACAGGGTGTTTAAACCATTCTTAGACAAGTTTGTAGTGGTATTTATCGACGACATTCTAGTGTATTCCAAGACTCAAGAAGAACACGTGGAACACTTACGTTTGACATTGGAGACACTAAGAAAGGAAAAGTTGTACGCAAAATTCTCTAAGTGTGAATTTTGGCTCGACCGTATACAATTTTTGGGTCATGTTATTGACAAGGATGGGATTTCAGTGGATCCAACAAAAGTGGAAGTTGTAATCAATTGGGAACAACCAAGAACACCGTCAGAAGTGAGGAGTTTCTTGAGACTGGCTGGTTATTATAGAAGATTTATTCAAGATTTTTCTAAGATAACCACTCCGTTAACAAATTTGACAAGGAAAACTATAAAATTCGTGTGGACAGAGAAATGTGAAGAAAGTTTTCAAGATTTGAAGAAGAAGCTAAGTGTAGCACCTGTGTTGACATTTCCAGATAATACAAGAAATTTTGTGGTGTATAGCGATGCCTCACACAAAGGGTTGGGTTGTGTTCTTATACAGAACGGCAAAGTTATTGCGTATGCATCAAGACAATTAAAGGATTATGAGAAAGGGTATCCGACTCATGATTTGGAATTGGCTGCAGTTGTATTTGCTCTAAAGATATGGAGACATTGTCTTTATGGAGAGAAATGTGAGATCTACACAGACCACAAAAGTCTGAAGTATATTTTCACTCAGAAGGATTTGAACATGCGTCAAAGAAGGTGGATGGAATTGATAAAAGATTATAATTATGAGATCTTTTATCATCCGGGCAAAGCGAATGTGTTTGCAGATGCTTTAAGCAGGAAAGGTCGGGAGAAGTTGATGCTGATAACAACTCAGGAGGAGCTCATTTCAACAATGACAAAACTGGAGTTGGAAATCAAATTTCCAAAAGATTCTGACGAACAACTATTTCAATTAGAAGCAGGTCCAACTTTAGTGGACAAAGTGAAGAATGCTCAACTACAAGATGAAGAGTGTGGAAAAATCAAAGAGAATCTGATTGAAGGCGGTGATGTAAAATACAAGGTCGATACCGAAGGATTACTACGATTCGAGGGAAGAATTTAGGTTCCAGCAGTGTTAGAACTGAAAGAAGAAATTTTGACCGAAGCTCATAGCTCAAAATATTCAATTCATCCAGGAAGCATGAAAATGTATCAAGATCTGCGTCGACATTTTTGGTGGCCAAACATGAAAAGGGATGTTGCAGAATGCGTAGTGAAGTGCTTGACATGTCAGAGAGTAAAAGCCGAACATCAAAGACCCAGCAGATTACTTCAACTGTTAGAAATATCGGAATGGAAGTGGGAACACATCATGATGGATTTTGTGGTGGGTCTTCCAACTACTCAAAGAGGATGCGATGCGATTTGGGTAATAGTTGACAGACTGACGAAATCAGCGCACTTTCTACCAATAAAGATTAGATTCAATCTTGATCAGCTGGCAAGATTGTACATTAAGGAGATCGTTTCGAGGCACGGAGTGCCAGTATCAATTGTGTCCGATAGAGATCCACGATTCACGTCAAATTTTTGGAAGAGACTACAAGAATGCATGGGGACACAGTTACGAATGAGTACGGCTTATCATCCACAAACAGATGGCCAAAGCGAACGAACAATTCAGACATTGGAAGATATGTTGAGAGCATGTGTCATGGATTTTAAAGGAAGCTGGGAAGAACAATTACCGTTGGTGGAATTTGCTTACAATAACAGTTATCACGCGAGCATCGGCATGCCATCTTACGAGGCATTGTACGGCAGGAAGTGTAGAACACCACTGTGCTGGGATGGAGTCGGTGAATGCCAACTGTTAGGACTAGAACTGGTACAATAAAATGCTGACGTTGTTAAACTCATCAGGACAAGATTAGTAGTAGACCAAGACAGACAGAAAAAGTATGTTGATCAGCACAGACAAGATCGTGCATTCGACGTAGGAACTTTTGTATTTTTAAAAGTTTCTCCCTGGAAAGGGAAAATTCATTTCGGTAAAAAGGAAAAGCTAAGCCCAAGGTTTATTGGACCCTTTGAAGTGCTGCGAAGAGTGGGAGAAGTGGCTTACGAGGTAGCTCTACCTCCAGAGTTGGAAAACATTCATAATATTTTTCATATTTCGGTGTTACGACCATATAAACCCGACTACAAACATGTGATCGAGTATGAACCGTTGCAGTTCGAGAAAGATTTGTCTTATGAAGAGATTCCGATCCAGATAGTCGACAGGAAAGAACAAGTGCTCAGGAATAAAGTGATACCTTCTGTAAAGGTGATATGGAGGAACCACAAAGCTAAAGAAGCTACGTGTGAACTCGAAGAGAAAATGTTGAAAGAATACCCTGAGTTATTTATTTAATCTGTGTCTTCGATTCTGGGGACAGTATCTTTGTAAGTAGGGAAGAATGTAATGAATAATTTGTTTGAATGATTTGTTTGAGTTATAATTCTGAGGACAGAATCCTTGTAAGGAGGGATTGATGTAACATTTCAGAATTTTAAAGTGTAATATTAAATATTTATTAATTTATATAAATATTTAATGGATATGTTATTATTAAATAAATAATTGTTTAATGTGAGTTGATGTGATTTAGTTAATTATTTGTTGAATAAATAATTAAATATTTATTGAATTATGTGGTAATTTAAGTTGATGTGGCTTAGTTAATTAATTATTGAATAAATAATTAAGGAGCTAAGTAAATTAATTATTATGAGATTATATAATAATTGAAATTAATAAGTAAGCTAGAGAGCTTATAGTGATTTAAATAAATTATAATATTTTAAATGAGAAATTGTAATTTAAAATATTAGTTGGATTAATAAAATTATAATTATAAAGAAATTATAGTTATATGATATTGAATAATGTGCTAAAATAATTTAATAGATTAATATTTTAATTGATTTATTAAATAAAAGTGTGACTAATAACCTTGCTATAAAGGAGTTATTAAAATAAATTAAAAGAGTTTAATTTAGTTTTTCCAAACATGTCTTATTGCATAATAAGTCTTTAATCTAATAGTGTTTTAACAAACAAGGTATATGGATTAATCCATTTATTTTAATTAAGTTTACCAAACAAGGTGTAAGGATTAAAGAGTTATTTTATTTAGCTTAACCAAACAAGTCTTATGGCTTTTGATTTTCAAATTATATAACTGATGTCAGTTAAAAATCATATACTTAATATCTATATTATTATTATTATACGTTATATTTTCTACGTATGTTAGACTAAGGTTAGGGAGAAGCTCAGTTGGAGTTTACAGAGAGAAAAGAAGAGAAGAAGAACATAGAGAATTTGAGAGAAAACTAGAGAGAAATTGAGTGATTTTAACAGGTTTTGGAGAAAAGAATTTGGAGAAAATAATAATCATCATCTTCCTAATCCAAGCTAGGAGCTCAATTTCTTTCTCTAAAAAGTTTAATGTTTTTCTTCCTCCCAAAAAGTTCTCCGAGAAATTTTTATAAAAAGATAAATTATTGTTATGTATATAGTTTTGTATGATTGTTGATTATATGATTATTTCATGAGTTTATGTATGATTAGAGAGAATTTAATTCATGTATGTATGTGTTATGTGAAGAAAATATATTACAGAGTGTTCATATGAAAAATATATGAGTATGGCTTAATTTAAAATAGAAATTTAAGGTTTAATTGGTTGTTAAATTGATAAATTGATATTTGGAATTGATAGAGTATGTATAATCATGATCATGATGCTTTGAATTTACTTTTTTGGTTGAAAAACAAAATCACAGTGTTGATTTTCTTTGAAAATATCAAAAATGGAGTTTTTGCCAAAAATATTAAAATTGGGTGTTGTATAATTGATGTTTGTGCTATTTGATGGATAGAAACATGTTAGGAGTCTTCACAATATATTTATATGAAGTCTATATGTAATTTACATGATAATTAGTCTGTTAGAAACGAGCTTGTTGGCCAAAGTGGCTTTTTATTATGCTGTTGTCGAAGCTATCAGTCGAGGCTGAAGCTTCGCGCCGCGGCGCGACCCCAGCAGTATATTATCGGCGCTGCAGCGCCATCACCACGCCGCAGCGCGGCTTCGTAGTATAATCACCGCGCCGCAGCTCCATACTCACGCCGCAGCGTGAACCACGGTGTAAACTGTGGCGCCACAGCGCGAGTTAGCAGAATGGTCTGACAGTGTACTTTTTGTACACGAAAATTTTAAGAAACATTATGTGATGATAGTTGGACTGTAAAATGTTGATTTTAGTATTTTTATACTATGAATAATTATGTTATTAAAGGTTTAATTGTGTTATAACGTGGTCATGTGATTGAATAATCAAACATACATGATGAATGTAATAGTTATGTGATAATGACTAACTATGTCATGATAATATATGTTTATAGGATATTGTGATTCAAATTGTTTGGTTTAATCTACGAACAAGGCAAGTCTTCTAACTCCATACTTTCATTGTGCGAGTTTATTTTCATTTGGTACATTATTGTTTTCAATTCGGTTACCTTATAAGGATGTAAGTTGTCTAAACTTTGGTTTGAGAATGAACAAGTTATTCTTGTATTTCAATTATTGATTAACATGCATAACTGAATTTCCATGCATGTTAAATATTCAATCGTAATTAACCTTGGCTTAGTATTGTTCAAGCAAGGTATGCTATAATTATTCAAATTGTATGCTATTAGATTATTCCTAAGGCATGACTTACTATGATTGGTTCAATCATTATTATTCTATAAGTATAGTGTTATTGGTCTTATTCAACTACTCCTTAGTTGATGTTCGTTAAACTCCAAATTTCTCTGAAAGCTTATCCAAACCAAACTTACTTTGGTGCGGACTTGTATTCTAAATACTAAGATGAACAACTCTTTTTATAGAGGTTTACGCTTAGCGTTAAAATGGTTGTGCACAATACATTGTACGAAGGATTGATCCCCCTAAGTACGTGGAGTCCTTATAGTCTTATGACTGTTAAAGTTAAAGTTGAAAGATTACTTATAACTGTGGACATGATTCGTGGTCATTAGACCCTCAGCGAATGTTATGATTTTCAGAAAGTTAATAGAATATATTGTTCAGTTCTATTGAGACTAATATTTTCAATTAATGTAAAGGTTTAAAGTTTTACTTATTGTTATTTCAAGTGGGCCTTGTTTGCTCACTCTTGCCTGTAAAATTTCTTACAGCTAAAGTTGAAACTGGTGACGTACCTAGCACCAGTAAGGGAAAAGGAAAGATGAATAAATGTTGAAGATTTGTAATAGTTTGATAGTTTATTTTTCAGACTTTGGTTAATGATTGTAATGAAGTTATTTTTAAATTTCCGCATTGAATGATTGTTTGTAAAGGTTAGATAACCTGGGAGATATTTTATTTAAGTTTAATCCTGTATGGGCAGGTTTTCTTTTATTATTCAATTCTTCTATGAATGGGTAGTTAGTAAATGAATGTTTTGATTACGTGAACACCAAATCTTGAGGAAATTGAAGTACCAGGATTTGGGGGTGTCACAGTGTCTCTGTGGGGAGCACCGGTATTGTTTGTAAAGAAGAAGGATGGATTGTTAAGACTTTGTATCGACTATCGAGAGTTGAACAAGTTAACGATTAAGAATAAATACCCATTGCCCAGGATAGATGATCTATTTGATCAGTTGAAAGGGAAAAAGTATTTTTCAAAGATAGATTTGCGTACGGGGTATCATCAATTAAAAGTAAGAAATGAGAATGTATCTAAGACAGCGTTCAGGACTCGTTATGGTCATTACGAGTTTCTGGTTATGTCGTTTGGGTTGACGAATGCGCCAGCCGCATTCATGGACATGATGAACAGAGTGTTCAAACAGTATTTGGACAAGTTCGTCATAGTGTTCATTGATGATATTCTAGTCTATTCTAAGATGCCAGAAGATCATGCTGAACATTTAAGGATAGTGTTGGAAACATTGAGGAAGGAGAAGTTGTATGCAAAATTAACTAAGTGTGAATTTTGGCTTGAATGAGTGCAGTTTTTAGGCCATATTATAGATAAAGATGGCATATCGGTAGATCCAGCGAAGGTGGAAGTAGTGAATGAGTGGGAGCAACTGAAAAAGCCAACCATGGTTCGGAGTTTTCTGGGGTTAGCGGGATACTATAGAAGGTTCATCCAGGATTTTTCTAAAATAGCTACTCTGCTGATAAATTTAACGAGGAAGTTAGTAAAGTATGTGTGGACGAAAAAGTGTGAGAATAGTTTTCAGGAACTAAAAAGAAGGTTAACTGAGGCACCTGTATTGTCTTTGCCAGATGATACAGAAAATTTCGTAGTTTATAGCGATGCTTCACATAGAGGACTTGGTTGCGTGCTCGTGCAGCATGGCAAGGTCATTGCGTACGCGTCACGCTAGTTAAAGGATTATGAGAAGGCTTATCCTACTCATGACCTAGACTTGGCAGCTGTAGTTTTTGCCTTAAAATATGGAGACATTATTTATACGGGGAGAAGTATGAGATATACACGGACCATAAAAGTCTGAAATATATCTTCACACAGAAGGAATTGAATATGAGGCAGAGAAAGTGGTTAGAGTTGATAAAAGATTACGACTGTGATATCTTATATCATCCGAGGAAAGAAAACGTAGTAGCCGATGCGCTAAGTAGAAAGGGTAGGGAAAAGCTATCAATGTTAACTACTCAAAACGAGTTAGTAACAGAGATGGCAAGAATGGATTTAGAAGTTAAATTATCAAGTGAAGCGATAGAGATGTTATTCTCAATGGATACTCGACCAACGATAGTGGAACGGGTTAAAGAAGTGTAATTAAGCAACGAGGAATGCGAACGAACGAAGAAGAGGATGGAAGATGAAGAGAAGACTAAGTACAACCTCGACAAGGAGGAATTGCTTCATTTTGAAGGAAGAATTTGGGTTCCAAACAATTTCGAGTTGAAAGAAGAGATTATGAGTGAGGCCCATAGTTCGATGTACTCGATACATCCTGGTAGTACTAAGATGTATCAAGACCTTCGTCAAAACTTATGGTGGTCGAATATGAAGAGGGAAATCGCAGAATATGTTAGTAAGTGCTTAACTTGTCAAAAAGCTAAGGCTGAACACCAACGACCGAGTGGGTTATTAAAACCACTAGAGATTCCAGAGTGGAAATGGGAGCATATCACCATGGACTTTGTGATGGGACTTCCAACAACAAGGAAAGGATACGACGCTATTTGGGTAATAGTGGATTAGTTGACGAAATCAACTCACTTTGTACCAATAGGAGTTAGGTATAACCTAGAGTAGTTAGCTAAGCTTTATGTCAAGGAAATTATTTCTAGACATGGAGTACCTATTTCGATTGTGTTAGATCGTGATCCATGATTCACATCGAACTTTTAGAGGAGTTTGCAAGAGCAAATGGGAACTCAGTTGAGATTGAGTACGGAGTATCATCCACAGATGGATGGACAAAGTGAACGGATAATTCAAACGCTTGAAGATATGTTAAGATCTTGCGTTATGGATTTCAAGGGAAGTTGAGACGAACATCTGCCTTTGGTGGAGTTCGCTTACAATAATAGTTTTCACGCTAGTATAGGCATGCCGCCTTACGAAGCGTTGTATGGGAAGAAGTGCAGGACACCACTTTGCTGGGATGAAATAGGTGAACATCGAATGTTGGGTTCTGAGATGGTACAAGAAACGGCAGACATGGTTAAGCTAATACAAACTCGATTGTTAGCGGCTCAAGATAGACAAAGGAAGTATGCAGATCCTCACTGAGAGAAGAGGGAATTTGAAGTAGGTTCGTATGTCTTTCTAACAGTATCGCCTTGGAAAGGGAAGATACATTTTGGAAAGAAAGGGAAGTTAAGTCCAAGGTTTATAGGACCTTTTGTAATTTTAAGAAGGGTAGGAGAGGTAGCTTATGAAGTAGACTTACCTCCAGAATTGGAGAGAATACACAATGTATTTCACGTGTCAGTGTTGCGTCCTTATAAATTGGAGTATAAACACATAATAAAGTATGAATCTATTCAAGTAGAAAAAGACTTAACTTATGAAGAACTTCCAGTTCAAATTGTTGATAGGAAGGAACAAGTCTTAAGGAATAAGATAATACCTTCGGTGAAGGTGATTTGGAGGAACCACAATGCTGAAGAAGCAACGTGGGAACTCAAAAGTAAAATGAAGGAAACTTTTCCTCATTTGTTTATGAATTTATAAAGAGATTCTGGAGACAGAATCCTTATAAAGGAGGGAGAATGTAACGCCCGAGAAAAATCAGATTTTTAAATGAAATAAATTTTTATTTGATTATGTGGATTAAATGAATTTAATTGATTATTTATGTGAGTAATCTATGTGAAGGTCGTTCTATGACCTAGAATGTGCGAATGTGTTTAGGATTCTAGCTATGTGCTAGAATTAATTATTTTGAATTTCCAAGACGAAAATAAAAGTTTTCCGAGAGATTTACGAAAAAAACACTATTCATCTGTTTCTTCTCGGGAATTAAGTTTGAATTTCCGAGAAACGCATAATGATAGAATTCTAAGACGAGATGGAATATCCAATAATATTTCAGTTATGGCAAACAAAGTTTTTGCATGCGGACTTAAAACCTAAGGGTTAGGAAAAGTGAATTCCGAGAAGGAGATGAAATGCGTATGATGATTATGGTTATTATACGTGTGATATTCGAGTATAGTATGTAGAACATTACGACGTATAATAAAAATATCGTATGAATACTATACAAAGAGAATACGTGAGTTATACGTGTAGAATACGATTAGTTCTTAATGGACCTTGAGTTTAAGGACTTTGTAGAATCCAATTGGACTTGGATTATATCAAGCCCAATGAATTGTGTAATCAAGCCCAAGTGAAGGCCCAATGTGAGGTTTAGTTAAGCTCGATTCAAGAAAACAAACCGCGGGTCAAACCGATGGGTCATCGGATGGGTAAAACCCACGGGACAACCCATGGGGAAGACCCATGGACATGTGGGCCAGCCACTTGGCCACCAAGTAAAGTGATTACTTGGTGGCTAAGTTGTTGTGGATATGGGAATAGTAAGGAGGTCACCAATTGACCAAAATACCCTCCATTTGGTTTGCCTATATAAAGAAGCTTAGGTTGGTCATTTTATGTTTTACAAACTTTGTCTAACATATATTGAGAGACAGAAAGAGCTAGAAACAAGTAATCAAGCTACTTTGAAACAAAGTATAAAGAGTTTTAGGAAGAACGAGAAGAACGAAAAGGTAATATTTCATAAACATAAGTCTTCGATTTCTTTTTCGTAGGGAATCATAGATTGGTGGAGCATGTCTCTTCCGGAGGGATAAGGATGGCTATTAATGACTAAAACATTGATAAGTCATGTTTAAGTAGAAATCGTAAGTGATTATGTAAGTTTAAACCAAAGAAACCTTTGAACGGTAACTTGGTGATGGATGGATAATTGGAAACCATCATTGATGGGATTTGTGCATATTGCTTGGTTAGGAGGTAGACAATGAATCAATGGATTGGTTTCATTTGATTTGGAGTATAAAACACGAGTAACGAAGTTATGGAGAATTTTACGAAAATATACATTAAGCGTTGAAATCATATAATTTCGGATTAGTAGTCAAAACTTGCCGTGTAACTTGGAAACTTTGGTTTTCAGTGGCATCAAGTGAGATAACGTATTCAAGAGTTGTGGACTCAAGAATCGTTGAATTCCAACTTTGAACGAAGAAAATGAGCTATGAACGCTCACGAACGCTTAATAACGAACTAAGCTGTGAATTCCGTGTTAAAAGATTCAAAAATGAAATCATAATGCACATGATTTAGAAGCTAATGGCTTTTGATTGAGCCAATTCGGATGTAAAATGAATTAGGAAAGGTTGCGTATATAAAACGAACGCATAAAACTTGGCAAGAAAAGTAAGCTTAAGGAACTAACAGCCGGGACCCCTGCCGGGGCGGGCTATGTAAAGGCCAAAACCCCCGCCGGGGCGAGGGTACTGAAGAAAGGTTGACCAAGTTATTTTTGAACCAAAGTAATTGTAAACCAATAGTGAAGCATGTATGTACTTAATATACATAGTAAGATCAATCTTAAATCACTTAGATAGTGATGACTTTATGAACTTGAGCATGGTGTAATAGTAAGTAAACAAAGAATGCGAAGTGTACGTAAGTAAACCGTGAATGGTATTCACTAAGTGTACTTAACCAAAGATGATCAAGTTTCGGTTAGTAACGTAAGAATGTTAACAAGCCGTAAGAAAGCATAGTAAGTCTAGTTGACATTTATTAATGAAATAAAGTCACTTAAGACATAGAAGAGAAAGAAGTTGGTTAAAACAATGAAGTTAGATTGTTTAGTAACTAATCTCAATGTGCTATGTGAATATATCATATAGATACTGTAAAGATCAAGAATTGTTGAATATTATATTCGAAGAGGCTTGAAGGAAAGTTTTCTTAACGCTTGTCTAACCTTCGTGTTAGCCAAGTTTTCTGTGATTCATGTTTGAAATGCATGAATTATTTTACGAAAGGGTAGATGCAAGTCTTAACTCTACTGGACTATTATTAAGAGTTAGATTGATTTGCTTACAAGTCTTTCGATATAGAATTATTAACGTTATCCTATGCCAAGTATTTGGTACGGATTCAAAAGTAAGTTTGTATATGAACAAACAAATGTATTTTCATCGATTATTCGATGGGCACGTGAGGTTGCCAAAACTTAAACGTAAATATGTTTAACGGATGAATGTTGATCAACATAGAGTACTATAGATTTATCACATTGAAGTGTCCGTAAGAAATATCGAATATACAGCCTTAGTGCTAGGATGTCCTTTTCATGTATGAAAAAGAAAAGAGTATGTTCATGGTCTTTCGATCGGTTCAGAATTCCTAAACTATTATATATACTTTGGAATCGTTGTTAAGAAATGAGAAGTGCTAGTCAATGTTTCTGTAACGACCGAGAAATTCGAATCCTATTGTAAAATGATTTTATTTAATTAAATAATAATAAAATCCTAGTTTATGTGTTGTCAAGATGGTTGTCGTTGTATAACCTAATGACGTTAGAATATCGTAGTATTTGAGCTACATGGATGAATTTAAGTGTTTGAATTTCCAAGACGAAAATAAAAGTTTTTCGAGAAGTTTTCCAAAAAATACTATTCATCGGTATTTGCTCGGGGTATAATTTTGAGATTCCAAGGAATACGTAATGATGGAATATCAAGGTAAGATGGATTATGTAATAATAATCTAGTTATGGAAAATACGATATTTCGCTTGTGGACTTAATTTATAAATATTAAGTAAAGTGAAATAATAAGGAATGAGTAATATTGTAGGATACCTTGGGTATTGTACAAGGGAATGAAAACGAGTATAATACGAGGTATTATACGAGTTTGTATGAAGGATGAAATACGGTATATAAATTCTATAAGAATTGAAATACGAAAATAATACATGAACTATATGTGTATGTATTATGAGATAATTAATGGACTTGGATGATTGATTGAATTAATATAAGTCCAAGTAGATTAAAGAGAGAGGCCCAATAATTGATTAATGAACAAGCTAGTGTTTATTAATACAAAGCCCAAATGATTAATTAATCCAAGCCCAAGCTAGAATCCATGAGTTAAATGACCCATGGGGCAAAACCATATTAATATGGTTAATGTGTGGTGACCAAGTGATGTGATGACTAAGATAAGTGGGGATCAAGAATGTGTGGTGATCAAGTATAAGTGGTGGTCAAGTATGTGTGATGAGCAAGTATGTGTATTGACCAAGAATTAGAAGTAATAGCCAAGTAATGAATAGTAAGGAGGTGGCTTAAAGGAGGTGGGATGTTTTATTGACAAAACTACCCTAACTTTGCTAAGTCTATAAATATAAAAGGCTTGTAAGCCATTTGTTGGTTGATTCAAATAAACTAACAACTCCCAAAGTGCTTAAGTGTTAGAGAGAATAAGCTAGCAATAAGTCACTTACATAAACCAAGAAGAAGAAGCAAGCTACTTACAAATACTTCAAGAGTAAGATTTCTTCTCCTTTATCTTCTATCTCTAACATGATAGGATGATAAGAAAAGTGGGATTAAGAAACATGTATGATTAAGTAATGAACTTAAGCCACATAAGTTGGTAATAAGTCATTTGAACTTATATAAGTTATAAACTTATGATGAGTTAACATGGAATATTAAGTATGAAAATAAGAAATTGTAATAAGGTTAGTAAAATGAAAGTAAAGAACTTGTATGAATATGTATCATGTATACATAAATGAAGCTATATGTTGAAAACATATAAGTATGATGATTAAAAAACTCTAATTATCATAAGTTATGAACAATTGAGTTATAAGTAGTTTATACCTTAATAAGTCATAAACTCATGAAGAATAAGTCCAAAAATCCAACAATGATAATAAGTTGTTGTATCAAGTATGTCAAGATGTTCACATAATGAATAAAATTCATTTGTAATGTTAACAAATCGTAAGAATGAAGAATTGCCGGAATTTGCACGGTTTGACGATAATCGTCGAATTCGTAAAAATCTCGGAATGGAGGTCAAATTTTGTGTTTAAGCTTGGAACCATGGTTTTCCAATAGAGGCAAGTCATAATTGGCATTTAAAAGTTACGGACTCGAAAATGATCGGATTTCGACTTAGAACGAAGAAACGAGCATTGAACGTTCACGAACATTTATCGTTTACGTTAAAAATGAACCAATAGGTGAATTTTTAGCAAACAAAGTCAAATAGATAAAATTCTTGAATAATCAATTAGAGTATGTAATTTGTGAACCGTAGGCTATTGAACGAGCCAATTCGGACTTATAACGAAGAAGTTACGCGTCCGAGAAGTTCACAAAGTTCACAAAATAAAGTTAGTATCTGGTGCACAGAGTTGGCACCGCGGCGCCAACCCAAGGCAAAATAGGTCACGCCGCAGCGCCAAGCATGGCTGGAAAGAGATAAAACCTACTGGCGAGTCGAGTCGCACCGCGGCACGGCAGTTATCGAAGGGACTCACGCCGCAGCGCCGAGTCCGGTCTTCAAGCCCTAATGGGCGACGCCACAGCGTGGCATAACAAAGGAACACTGGCGCCGCAGCGCCAGTCTCTTATCAAAGATAGTAATGGATGTTTTAAAATACAAAGAAGGAAAGGTTAATTGATTTAAAGTAAACATAACTTAAGGAAGATAATGTAACATTGTTAAACTTTGTTAAACCTTAAGGAATGTAATGTAAATGTTAAGATAACCTAGTCAAATGAAAACATAATGGTAACGATAAACCGGAACGAATAGTAACGAAATCTAATATACACTTATATTGAAATGAAGGGTACGATATAGTCATTACATACTTGATTATATGTGACCTAATGTAAGGCATTATGTGATCATGTATTGTAGAGACTTGAACGACTTGAATATAAAGCTAATACACAGTAGCAGACGCTAAAGGAAAGTATTCTAACTCTTATCCCAGTTCAATCTGAACAAGTTTTTGAGGTTTATGTACTCTTTCACATGAATTGAGATATGATGAAGTTAAAACCAATTTCTTTGGCAAGACTTGGAAATGTTGATAAGCTATTCATGTATTATCAACTGTTGTTATCTTTTGTTAACTACTTAATATGGTTTTCAAAAGAAGAATGAAATGTTAAACAAATATTTTTGTCGGAAAAACGACAGGCACGTGAGGTTACCAAATGTTTAAACGTTCATACGTTTAAAGGATGTAGTGTTGATCAACATAGAGTACAATAGGCTGATCACCTAGAAGTGCTCGTAAGTGATATCGGGCTTACGGAATTCGTTCCGGGTTGTCCTTTTTATAAGAAAGAATAATACTCGAGGTCTTTGACCGGAGTAAATGTTTACTAAATAAAGTTATTATTGTGAAATATTTTCAAAGGAAGATGAAGTGCTATTTTGAATTATCAATAGTACTTCATAACTATTGTTCAGTTATTGAAGATATACGATTCATATATGTCAAGCATGTTGTTATTAAATTATTATACTTGCTGAGCTAGTTATGCTCACTCTTGCTTGAACTATATGAATGCAGCTAAGATTGAACGTCCCGAAGGATAGGGAAAAGATAAGGGAAAAGCTAAGGCAGACTACTAAGCTGTCTTGTAATAGTATAGGGCTATTGTTGTAATAAATGATATTATGATAAAAAACCTTTGTAATGGATTTAGAACTTGGGAAATGTAAATATCACTTTGAATATATAGAAGTTATGTTCGTTCGTTGAGGCTTTTCAGTTGAATGAATGTATGAATGACGTACAGTATATCACCATCTGTCGGGTTGGAAGATACCCGGATTTGGGGGCGCTACAAGTTGGTATCAAACCCTAGGTTATAAAACTTAAGTGGGAAAGTAGAACCTTAAGTCATAACCTAAGAAAGAATAAAGAAGTAAAAGATGGAAAGTAACCTTATAAAAATGCATTATATTATGTTATGTATTTTTATTATTCTACTGACATGTACTAATCAAACTATATTGTTTTATTGTAGATGTCAGGAGAAAATGATATGTATAGAAATATACATGTAGTGAGCGAGGACTTAGTAAATCGGGTAGAGATACTACCTAATCCAGTAGCAGTAGAACCAGAGTTGGTGATTATCGAGTCGGAGGGCTCAGACTATTTAGACTACATGTCCATATTTGATGGCATGTTAGAGGAGGAGGTGGACATGATGTCCTTTGACCAGGTTCCACCTACAGAGAACACGGTTCCACAAACCGAGGAGCAGGTTCCTCCTACAGAGGGATTAGATACGGGGGAATTCATGAAGACCATGTTTATGGCAGTATTGGATAGAAATGTCCAGTACTGTAAGGAGGTGGTTAAGGAGTTGAAGGAGGAACTCCAAGCTGTCCGTGAGGACAAGACTAGTATGGAAGGGATGTGGGAAGAGGAGCACGATGATCGAGTCCTAGCTATGGACAAAGTCAGGGATTTGAGAGATGAAGTCTTTGAGCTCAAGCAGGAGCTGAAGACTAATAAGAGGAAGTTGGAGAGGATGTCCTATATTCATAGGAGTTCTCATGTAGATTTTCAGCGGCAGGTAGCTGGATATCAGGTAGAAGCAGGACAGACCCGTCATACCATCAGTAGAGATGTTATTGTCGGTTTGGCCAGAGCAAATTTCGAGAATGCCCTGCGACAGATGTAGTCTAGCAATAGCTAGAGTAGCATAGATATGTAAATATTGTGTATCTAGTAGTGACGTAAAACCCTCTTTTGTATAACAAAGGGTAGTCTTTTGTAAATCCCAATTTTTGGAAAGTAATTGCGGGATGGTAATGTAATCAGCTAAGGCTGAGTAATGTAAACAATGTAGTGTTATACTACAAGTGATAAATCAATATAAGTCTTTTTATGGAATATGTTGAGTAATGAGTATGAGTTTTTATTTTAATTACAAACAATAACAATCTAAAAATGAATAAAGTAATAATGATGTGTTGTTTTCTTAACAGCAAAATGCCGCCAAGAAGGAGACAACGAAATCAGGGTGATAATGTTAACCAACCGGAGGGTGGTCCGGTTAATCCAATGCAAGAGTTTGTTAATCTGTTAACGGCTGCATTTAATAGAACGGGGGCTAATGTACCCGTAATACATGGGGTAGTACGAGCTACTACCTTTAAAGACTTTAAGAGTGTAGGTCCGCCGGAGTTCAAAGGAATGACGGACCCTATAGAAGCCCAGACATGGGTGAAAGAAATAGAGAAAGCATTTGTGATAGCAAATGTGGAGGAGGGTCAAAAGGTTGCCTTTGCAACCTATTTGATGAAGGGAGAGGCCAATTTCTGGTGGGAGGCAAACCAGGCTAGGGCCGACATAGGAAACCTAACGTGGGAGAGGTTCAAGGAGATTTTCTTCGAGAACTATTTTTCCACAAGTATGCAAGGGAGGATGGAGATGAGGTTTCTAGAATTGAAACAAGGGGATATGACAGTTCCCCAGTATGCTACCAAGTTTAATGAATTGGCATGATTTGCTCCACATCAAGTAGACATTGAAGTGAGGAAGGCTAGACGGTTCGAGCAGGGCTTGAAACCCTGGCTCTATAGCCGAATTTATGTGCTCCAAAGTACCTCCTTTGGAACCATTTTAGAAAAGGCAATCATTGCCGAAGGTGGGAATGAGGCTCTCAGCTAGTACCACAAAGATAAGAAAAGTAAGGGTAAAGTTGAGGGAGGAACTAAGACCGAAGGAGCCAGTGGGAGTGGCAACGGTCAGAAGAGAAAAGGCTTTAACTCTGGGAATACCAGAGTAAAATAAGGGGACTCCAAGAGGAGGATGGAGGTCTATAAAACCTGCGGGAAGACTCACTTAGGAGTCTGTCTCAAAGGTAAGGCGGTATGTTACAATTGCGGATAGGAAGGGCACATTTCGCCTAACTGTCCCAATCCAAAGAAAAACCATGGATGCTTTGTATGTGGATCAACTGACCTCATAGCAAAGAACTTCCCGAAGAAGGGATTAGACGAAAATAAGGGACCTAATAGCGGGAAGTTAGCTATTAGTGGTCCAACTCAGCCAGGGAAACCAATGGCCCGCACGTTTAATATGACGGTCCAAGATGCGGTGGCATCAGGCGATGTAGTTGCAGGTATTATTCCGATCAACAATATAAATGCCTACGTGCTATTTGATTCGGGTGCTACTTGTTCGTTTATAGCATGTGATTTTGCTAGACGATTAGAATTATTTCCCAAAAAATTGCCAATACCTTTGAACATTAAGGTAGCAAACGAAGAGATAATTCCTGTTGAAGACATTCACAGGAGTTGTTGTGTAGATGTACGTGGGTGTAAATTATCGATAGATTTAATACCGATAAAGTTAGGAGAATTCGACGTAATTCTCGGAATGGATTGGTTGATTAACCATGGAGCAATTATAGATTGCCAAAAGAAATGTGTGAGCATCAGGATGTTGAAGAAACCTCCTGTAGTATTTTACGGTAGTAAATTACCGGGACGACTGTGTTGCCTTACGATGACACAAACTAGAAAACTTTTAAGAAAGGGTTGTGTGGGTTACCTATGCCATGTTGTGGATACCCAGAGAGTGGAAGCAACCATGGAACAAATACCTATAGTAAACGAATTCATGGATGTATTTCCAAGTGAGTTACCGGGTTTACCGCCGGATAGGGAGATCAAATTTGTGATTGACACTGTGCCAGGAACGACACCAGTCTCAAGGGCACTGTACCGTATGGCACCGGTGGAAATGAAAGAGCTGATGGTTCAGTTACAAGAACTGTTGGATAAAAAGTATATTCAACCAAGTGTTTCACCGTGGGGAGCACCGGTGTTGTTTGTCAAGAAGAAAGACGGATCGTTAAGACTTTGTATCGACTATCGGGAGTTGAACAAGTTAACAATAAAGAATAAATACCCATTGCCCAGGATCGATGATCTCTTTGATCAATTGAAAGGGGCAAAGTATTTTTCTAAAATAGATTTGCGAACGGGGTATCATCAGTTGAACGTTAAGAAGGAGGATATACCAAAGACGGCATCCAGAACTCGTTATGGTCATTACGAGTTTCTGGTGATGTCGTTTGGGTTAACAAATGCACCTGCTGCATTTATGGATATGATGAACAGAGTGTTCAAATTATATTTGGACAAGTTCGTTGTGGTGTTTATCGATGATATTCTAGTCTATTCAAAGACGCCAGAAGATCATGCTGAACACTTACGATTAGTGTTGGAGACACTAAGGAAGGAGAAGTTATATGCAAAATTCACTAAGTGTGAATTTTGGCTGGAAAAGGTTCAGTTTTTAGGTCATGTCATTGACCAAGAGGGGATTTCAGTAGATCCAGCGAAGGTGGAAGCAGTAATGAACTGGGAACAATCGAAAACGCCGACTGAGGTGCGGAGTTTCCTAGGGTTAGCCGAGTACTATCGAAGATTTATCTAAGATTTTTCGAAGATAGCCACCCCGTTGACTAATTTGACAAGGAAGACGGTAAAGTACGTATGGACGGATAAATGTGAAGACAGTTTTTAAGAACTGAAGAAGAGATTGAGTGAAGCTCCTGTTTTGTCATTGCCAGATGACACGGGAAATTTTGTAGTATATAGTGATGCTTCGCATAGAGGGCTTGGTTGTGTGCTTATGCAGCATGGCAAAGTCATTGCATATGCATCTAGGCAGTTGAAGGATTATAAGAAAGTTTACCCTACTCATGATATGAAACTGGCCGCAGTAGTGTTTGCCCTAAAGATATGGAGACATTATCATTATGGGAAAAAATGTGAGATATATACGGACCATAAAAGTCTGAAGTATATCTTCACTCAGAAGGAATTGAATATGAGACAGAGAAGATGGCTGGAGTTGATAAAGGATTATGATTGTAAAATCCTGTATCACCCTGGAAAAGGCAATGTAGTTGTCGATGCCTTAAGTAGGAAGGGTCGGGAAAAGTTGTCTATGTTAACGGCTCAAAATGAGTTAATAACAGAGATGGCTAGAATGGAAATAGAAGTCAAGATGCCAAGTGATTCGGGGCAAGTACTCTTTGCGACGGAGATGCAATCTACCATCGTAGAAAGAGTCAAGGAAGTACAACTCAAGACTAATGAGTGTAACCAAGTGAAGAAGCAGTTATCCGAGAAGGAAGATGCTAAGTATAGTCTTGATAATGAAGGATTATTAAGATTTGGGGGAAGAATTTGGGTTTTGAATGAGACAGAATTAAAGGAGCAAGTGTTACAAGAAGCTCATAGTTCGAGGTACTCGATACATCCTGGTAGCACTAAGATGTATCAAGGCCTTCGACAGAATTTTTGGTGGCCGAACATGAAAAGAGAGATAGCAGAATATGTGAGTAGGTGCTTAACTTGTCAAAAAGTTAAGGCCAAACATCAATAACCCAGTGGCTTGTTACAGTCATTGGAGATTCCAGAGTGGAAGTGGGAGCATATCACAATAGATTTCATGGTGGGACTTCCAACAACACAAAAAGGGTACGATTCGATTTGGGTAATAGTGGACCGGTTGACGAAGTCGGCTCACTTTTTGCCAATTAGGGTCAAGTATAACTTAGACCAGTTAGCTAAACTTTATGTTAAGGAAATCATTTCCAGACATGGAGTACCGGTATCGATTGTGTCAGATCGTGATCCACGATTCATATCAAACTTTTGGAGGAGTTTGCAAGAACAGTTGGGAACACAGCTGAGGTTAAGCACGGCTTATCATCCACAAACTGATGGGCAGAGCGAAAGGACAATTCAGACGCTTGAAGACATGTTGAGGTCTTGCGTCATGGATTTCAAGGGTAGTTGGGATGATCACCTACCACTAGTAGAGTTTGCGTATAACAACAGTTATCATGCAAGCATAGGTATACCGCCGTATGAAGCTCTGTATGGCAGAAAGTGCAGAACACCTTTGTGTTGGGATGAGGTGGGAGAAAGCCGGATGCTAGGACCAGAATTGGTGCAGCAGACAGCGGATGTGGTGAAGTTAATCCAGATGCGTCTCGTCACAACTCAGGACAGACAGAAGAAGTATGCGGACTCACATAGACTAAATAGAGAGTTTGAAGTGGGCTCGTATGTGTTTCTAAAGGTATCTCCCTGGAAAGGAAAGATACGCTTTGGAAAGAAGGGAAAGTTAAGTCCAAGGTTTATAGGACCTTTTGAAGTGTTAAAACGGGTGGGAGAGGTAGCTTATATGGTAGCCTTACCTCCAGACCTAGAACGAATACATAACGTGTTTCACGTATCTGTATTACATCCATATAAGCCGGACTATAAGCACGTAATCGAGTATGAGCCGATTCATATCGAGAAAGACTTAACCTACGAAGAGTCGCCGATGCAGATCATTGATAGGAAGGAACAAGTTCTGAGGAACAAGGTAATATCATCAGTAAAGGTATTATGGAAGAACCACGATGCTGAAGAAGCAACGTGGTAATTAGAAGAAAAGATGAAGAAAAATTTTCCTCATCTATTTGAGTAATGTAAGGCGAGATTCTGGGGACAGAATCTTTATAAGGGGGGAAGAATGTAACGACCGAGAAATTCGGATCCTATTGTAAAATGATTTTATTTAATTAAATAATAATAAAATCCTAGTTTATGTGTTGTCAAGATGGTTGTCGTTGTATAACCTAATGACGTTAGAATATCGTAGTATTTGAGCTACGTGGATGAATTTAAGTGTTTGAATTTCCAAGACGAAAATAAAAGTTTTCCGAGAAGTTTTTCGAAAAACACTATTCATCGGTATTTGCTCGGGGTATAATTTTGAGATTCTGAGGAATACGTAATGATGGAATATCAAGGTAAGATGGATTATGTAATAATAATCTAGTTATGAAAAATACGATATTTCGCTTGTGGACTTAATTTATAAATATTAAGTAAAGTGAAATAATAAGGAATGAGTAATATTGTAGGATACCTTGGGTATTGTACAAGGGAATGAAAACGAGTATAATACGAGGTATTATACGAGTTTGTATGAAGGATGAAATACGGTATATAAATTCTATAAGAATTGAAATACGAAAATAATACATGAACTGTATGTGTATTTATTATGAGATAATTAATGGGCTTGGATGATTGATTGAATTAATATAAGTCCAAGTAGATTAAAGAGAGAGGCCCAATAATTGATTAATGAACAAGCTAGTGTTTATTAATACAAAGCCCAAAGGATTAATTAATCCAAGCCCAAGCTAGAATCCATGAGTTAAATGACCCATGGGGCAAAACCATATTAATATGGTTAATGTGTGGTGACCAAGTGATGTGATGACCAAGATAAGTGGGGATCAAGAATGTGTGGTGATCAAGTATAAGTGGTGGTCAAGTATGTGTGATGAGTAAGTATGTGTATTGACCAAGAATTAGAAGTAATAGCCAAGTAATGAATAGTAAGGAGGTGGCTTAAAGGAGGTGGGATGTTTTATTGACAAAACTACCCTAACTTTGCTAAGTCTATAAATATAGAAGGCTTGTAAGCCATTTGTTGGTTGATTCAAATAAACTAACAACTTCCAAAGTGCTTAAGTGTTAGAGAGAATAAGCTAGCAATAAGTCACTTACATAAACCAAGAAGAAGAAGCAAGCTACTTACAAATACTTCAAGAGTAAGATTTCTTCTCCTTTATCTTCTATCTCTAACATGATAGGATGATAAGAAAAGTGGGATTAAGAAACATGTATAATTAAGTAATGAACTTAAGCCACATAAGTTGGTAATAAGTCATTTGAACTTATATAAGTTATAAACTTATGATGAGTTAACATGGAATATTAAGTATGAAAATAAGAAATTGTAATAAGGTTAGTAAAATGAAAGTAAAGAACTTGTATGAATATGTATCATGTATACATAAATGAAGCTATATGTTGAAAACATATAAGTATGATGATTAAAAGACTCTAATTATCATAAGTTATGAACAATTGAGTTATAAGTAGTTTATACCTTAATAAGTCATAAACTCATGAAGAATAAGTCCAAAAATCCAATAATGATAATAAGTTGTTGTATCAAGTATGTCAAGATGTTCACATAATGAATGAAATTCATTTGTAATGTTGAACAAATCGTAAGAATGAAGAATTGCCGGAATTTGCACGGTTTGACGATAATCGTCGAATTCGTAAAAATCTCGGAATGGAGGTCAAATTTTGTGTTTAAGCTTGGAACCATGGTTTTCCAATAGTGGTAAGTCATAATTGGCATTTAAAAGTTGCGGACTCGAAAATGACCGGATTCCGACTTAGAACGAAGAAACGAGCATTGAACGTTCACAAACGTTTATCGTTTACGTTAAAAATGAACCAATAGGTTAATTTTTAGCAAACGAAGTCAAATAGATAAAATTCTTGAATAATCATGTAGAGTATGTAATTTGTGAACCGTAGGCTTTTGAACGAGCCAATTCGGACTTATAACGAAGAAGTTACGCGTCCGAGAAGTTCACAAAGTTCACAAAATAAAGTTAGTATCTGGTGCACAGAGTAAAGTTTGAATTTCTGAGAAACGCATAATGATAGAATTCTAAGACAAGATGGAATATCCAATAATATTTCAGTTATGGCAAACGAAGTTTTCATCTGTGGACTTAAAACCTAAGGGTTAGGAAAAGTGAATTTTGAGAAGGAAACGAAATGCGTATGATGATTAAGGTTATTATACGTGTGATATATGAGTATATTATGTAGAATATTACAACGTATAATACAAATATCGTACAAATACTATACGAGGAGAATACGTGAGTTATACGTGTTGAATACGATTAGTTCTTAATGAACTTTGAGTTTAAGGACTTTGTAGAATTTAATTGGACTTGGATTATATCAAGCCTAATGAATTGTGTAATCAAGCCCAAGTGAAGGCCCAATGTGAGGTTTAGTTAAGCCCGGTCCAAGAAAATAAACCGTGGGTCGAATCGATGGGTCATCAGATGGGTAAAACCCACGGGGCAACCCATGGGAAAGACCCATGGGCATGTGGGCCGGCCACTTGGCCACCAAGTAAAGTGATTACTTGGTGGCTAAGTTGTTGTGGAGGTGGGAAAAGTAAGGAGGTCACCAATTAACCAAAATACCCTCCATTTGGTTTGCCTATATAAAGAAGCTTAGGTTGGTCATTTTATGTTTTACAAACTTTGTCCAACATATATTGAGAGAGAGAAAGAGCTAGAAATAAGTAATCAAACTACTTTGAAACAAAGTATAAAGAGTTTTAGCAAGAACGTGAAGAACGAAAAGGTAATACTTCATAAACACAAGTCTTCGATTCTTTTTCGATTTCTTTTTCATAGAGAATCATAGATTGGTGGAGCATGTCTCTTCCAGAGGGATAAGGATGGCTATTAATGACTGAAACATTGATAAGTCATGTTTAAGTAGAAATCGTAAGTGATTATGTAAGTTTAAACCAAAGAAACATTTGAACGGTAACTTGGTGATGGATGGACAATTGAAAACCATCATTGATGGGATTTATGCATATTACTTGGTTAGGAGGTAGACAATGAATCAATGGATTTGTTCCATTTGATTTAGAGTATAAAACACGAGTAACGAAGTTATGGAGAATTTTACGAAAATATACATTAAGCGTTGAAATCATATAATTCCGAATTAGTAGTTAAAACTTGTCGTATAACTTGGAAACATTGGTTTTCTGTGGAATCAAGTGAGATAACGTATTCAAGAGTTACAGACACAAGAATCGTTGAATTCCGACTTAGAACGAAGCAAATGAGCTATGAACGCTCACGAATGATAAACGAACGCTTAATAACGAACTAAGCGGTGAATTCCATATTTAAAGATTCAAAAATGAAATTATAATGCACATGATTTAGAAGCTAATGGCTTTTGATTGAGCCAATTCGGATGTAAAACGAATTAGGAAAGGTTACGTATTTAAACGAACGCATAAAACTTGGCAAAAAAAGTAAGCTTAAGGAACTAACAGCCGGGACCCCCGTCGGGGTGGGCTATGTAAAGCCCAAAACCCCCGCCGGGGCGAGGGGGGTGTTTAGTGGTTGACAAGAGCCTAGCCCGCCGGGGCGGGCATATTTAAAGAAGAAACCCCCGCCGAGGCGGGGGGTACTGAAGAAAGGTTGACCCAGTTATTTTAGAACCATAGTAATTGTAAACCAATAGTGAAGCATGTATGTACTTAATATACATAGTAAGATCAATCTTAAATCACTTAGATAGTGATGACTTTAGGAACTTGAGCATGGTGTAATAGTAAGATAACGAAGAACGCGAAGTGTACGTAAGTAAACCGTGAACGGTATTCACTAAGTGTACTTAACCAAAGATGATCGAGTCATTGTTAGTAACATAAGAATGTTAACAAGCCATAAGAAAGCATAGTAAGTCAAGTTGACATTTATTAATAAAATAAATTCACTTATGACATAGAAGAGAAAGAAGTTGGATAAAACAATGAAACAAGATTGTTTAGTAACTAATCTCAATGTGCTATGTGAATATATCATGTAGATACTGTAAAGAGCAAGAATTGTTGAATATTATATTCGAAGACGCTTAAAGGCAAATTTTCTTAACGCTTGTCTAACATTCATGTTAGCCAAGTTTTCTGTGATTCATATTTGAACTGCATGAATTATTTTATGAAAGGGTCGATGTTAGTTTTAACTCGGCTAGACTATTCTTAACAGTTAGATTGATTTGCTTACAAGTCTTTCGATATAGAATTATTAACGTTATCCTATGCCAAGTATTTGGTACGGATTCAAAGGTAAGTTTGTTTATGAACAAACAAATGTATTTTCATCGATTATTCGATGGGCACGTGAGGTTGCCAAAACTTAAATGTAAATACGTTTAACGGATGAATGTTGATCGACATAGAGTACTATAGGCTTATCACCTAGAAGTGCTCGTAAGAAATATCGGATGTACGGCCTTAGTGTCGGGATGTCCTTTTCATGTATGAAAACAAAAAGAGTATGTTCATGGTCTTTCGACCAGTTCAGAATTCCTAAACTATTATATATACTTTGGAATCGTTGTTATGAGATGAGAAGTGCTAGTCAATGTTTCATAGTACTTCATAGCTATTTGTTCAGCTATGGAAGATAATCATATAATTCTCGGTGTGGTAATTATATTATCCTTTGTTAGACTTGATGAGCTAGTTATGCTCACTTCTTGCTTGGATTATATGATTGCAGCTAAGGCCGAACGAACTGAGAGTTCTAAGAAAGATAAAGGCAAAGCTAAGAAGGATGATTAGATATCATGTAATAGACTAGTATGTGTGTATGTATTACACTTATGAACAATAAAGAATGTATTCAATTTTTCGTACTTGGGAATGAATTTATTACTATTGTAATAAGAATATAGTAAATACAATAATTTTGTTGTTGTCTCAATGGAATGACTGTATAAATTGTAGTACTGTGTAGCACCATCTGTCGGGTTGGAAGATACCTGGATTTGGGGGAGTCACAGCGTAGCCCAAGTGCATGTACTTTGAGACGACAGGACCCAAATGGGTCGGGGCATTCCAAACAGCCGTAGGTAGACTTATGGCTATCGCGGGTTGACCCGCGGCCATCTGGTTTTTAAATATGGGCTCTTGGCAGCTCATTTGAAAAAAAAGAGAGATAATGAGAGAAAACTCTGTTCATTTCAGCCTGTAACCCCTACTAGAGTGATTTAAACTGAGTGATTCTTCTTTCTAAACACTTGTAAGCTCGTGTTTTTTAACATACTGAAGTTTAACCGGTGGAAACCGAGTTTTCAGGCATCAAAAGCTATCTGAAGTCTTCTTGCTAGCCCACCGATGAGCGTATTTTATACCTACGAATCAGCTTCTAATTTGGACTTAAATGGTCTTGATCATGTCTATTTCTGTTTATTTTTACTTGTTTTGTGTTTGTTTTATGTATAGGTTGCATTGCATAGCATTCGTGGCATAATGGTGGCATTGTGGCGAGAAAGTGGCACTAAATGAGAAAAAGTCAGAACTGCAGAAGTACCCCCTGCCGGGGCGGGCATATTTGCAAAGAAAACCCCCGCCAAGGCAGGGGTACAAGACCAAGAACAGAAGCACCCCCTGTCAGGGCAGGCTTATCTAGTACAAAAACCACCGCCGGGGCAGGGGTACGAGGAGAGAGAAAGTGTTTTGTTTTGATTAGACTTCTGCAGCCGCGTGGTTGGAACAATTTGGCATGGACTAGGACTATATCGGGCGTCGTGATATCAGTGATATACATGACTTATGCTGGGATAAGAAGAAATATACATCAATTAATTGACACCAATCAATCAATTGAAATTTGAGCCCTAATTTTTAGTGAAGATCATTGGAGGAACGGATTTGAAGGTTTGGATCACAAAGATTACAGAATTGAAGGCCAAGAAGGGTGGTTTTGTAACTAATCTCTTTGTTTAATTCAAATTTTGTAATTGGGATGATGAATTTCTCTAACTAAATTACTTTTTAGTCTTGCAATGGATCTTTATTGTTGAACAATGATTGTCATGCCTTAATTTTAGTTCAATATTATTATTAATTCAGTTTATCTATTGTGATTTGTACTTTAATTTATGAATTGCTTGATCACTAATTCTATGTGGATTTATATGGACTCGAGAGATGATGTATGAATCTAGACCTAACCACTTTAGCATATGTTCTTGAATTCTATGTTTGATAGAATATTGATGAATGTTAGGATAGAGATATACCTAGCATCGCATGTAATCGCGTAAAGGACTTGTAATTTAAACCTTATTTGATTTTAATTCACATAGAGATATAGTGAATTAGTTAATTAGTGTGTTTGGCTTAATTCTATCAATTTATGGATTTAAGTTAATACGGTGTTAGTGCATCGAGAGATGGCTAATTCTACTTAAGTGTTCTTGATTAATAAACTGAGATAGTGAATTGAACTGGAATAAGGTGTGACGATCAGAGTGAAACTTAGAGTGAAATTGTAAGTCTAATTCTTCATTATTTGCTTGAAATTACGGTTGATAACTTGTGTTGATTGGTTGGAATTTTTATTTCTTAGTTTTTGTTAATTATAATCATTAATTGAGTAGTTTAATAAAATTGAGTTAATATAAAACTGGTAATTGTTAGGTTTAATTTCATACTAGTCTCTATGGGAACGATTATTTTCTTACTATTATATTACTTTTTGACCATGTGCACTTGCGTGTCGAGCGTATATAGATTTTATCCTACAACTTTTTGGCACCGTTGCTGGGGACTAGTTTTTATTTTAGTATTTTTCAATATCAGTTTAATTAGTTCAGTTTTACTTAAACATTTTTTGTTTTGCTTTGTTCTTGCTTGTTGCAGATTTTCTGACTTAGTGTATGCAAACTCGGTCTAAGAAGCCAGACATGCTTCCTTTCGAAGACGACATTGAGAAAAGGTTTCAAAGGTTGAGTAAGTGGATTAAGGACACTAAGGAGAATCTTAATAAGGAAGAAATTATGGCTGCAGAAGATCAGAAAGTGTTGATGGATTATGCTACTCCCAGGGTGACTGAGCTTCTATCGAGTTTCACTAGGCCGGCGATTGCTGTAAATACTTTTGAGATTAAGCCTGGGACTATAAAAATGATACATAACTCAATGCAGTTTGGGGGATTAGCCAACGACTATCCGAATGAGCACTTAGTAAGCTTTTTGGAAATGTGTGACACTTTCAAATACAATGGGGTGTCGGATGATGCAGTCAGACTTCGCTTGTTTTTGTTTACACTGCGGGACAAGGAAAAAAACTGGTTACACTCTCTACCGCCAGGGCCGATTACTACATGGGACGACTTTGCTCAGAAGCTCTTAGCCAAGTTTTTCCCCCCAGCAAAGACTGCGAAGATGAGAAATGAGATTACTATGTTTGAGCAGCAACATGGGAAGTCATTGTACGAGGCATGGGAAAGGTACAAGGAACTACTTAGGAAGTGCCCACATCATGGACTACCTAAATGGTTGTAGATGAACATGTTCTACAATGGATTGAGTGGCAATCTTAGGACTAGTATAGATGCAGCTTCGGGTGGAGCGTTCATGGCTAAAAGTTATGAGGAGGCGTATGATCTGATCAAAATGATGGCGGCTAATAACTACCAGTGGCCCATAGCGAGAATGACATAACCTAAGGCAGTGGATGTTAGAGGTAGATGGGGTAACAACGTTAGCGGCACAAATTTTAGCTTTGTCTAAGAAGATGGATTCTTTGAAAGGTGCACAAACACAGTAGGTTGCTTATGTTTTGGAATTTTGTGCGGGGGAACATCATACAGAACAATGTGCCATTAACCCAAAGGTGGTACAATTTGTGGGAAGCTACAATAGAATTCCGTAGAATATGTATCAGAATGCCTACAATCCGGGGAATAGGAACCATCCCAACTTCTCGTGGAGTAACAACCAAAATCAACAGACTCCACGACCTTCTTATCCCCTGGGGTTTCAAAATCAGCATCAGCAAGTGGCTCCGCATCAAGAGAAAAAAGACAGATTTGGAAGAGTTGTTGTTGAAGTACATATCTGGGAACGAGGCGACAATGAAATCACAAACAGTGGCCATCAAGAAATTAGAAAATCAGAAAGGAAAACTTGCCTTAGCACTTAATAACAGGCCTCAAGGGACTCTACCTAGCGACACTTAGAAAAATCTGAAGGGGAATCATGAACAGTGTCAAGCAATCACTTTGAGGAGTGGAAAGCATCTTGAGGTGCAGAATGCAGAAAATTCAGTAAAGAAAGATGGTAAAAAAGGTGAAGAAAAAGTGGTTAACGGAAAATAGGGTGAGGAAAAGCAAGTAGACCAAAGTAAGACAGATGTTGAGCATGTTGTGTATCCTCCACCACCATTTCAACAGAGAGTTCAAAAACAGAAATTGGATAAGCAATTCTCGAAATTTTTGGAAGTTTTCAAGAAACTTCAAATCAACATTCCTTTTACAGAAGCTCTTAAACAAATGTTGAGTTATGCTAAATTCATGTAGGGGATTCAGTCAAGGAAAAAGAAATTAGAGGATTGCGAGACTGTGGCTCTAACGGGGGAATGCAGTGCAGTTTTATAGAGAAAGTTACCTCCGAATTTGAAGGATCCGGGGAGTTTTACCATTCCTTGCACAATCGGTAATATGGCCTTCAACAAGTGTTTGTGTGATTTGGAGGCGAATGTGAACCTTATGTCGTTGTCAGTGTATACGCAGTTAGGTTTGCCAGCTCCGAAGCCTACAAACATCTCAATGCAGTTAGCAGATAGATCAGTAACTTATCCAAGAGGAATTGTGGAGTACATCTTAGTTAAGGTGGATAAATTTATTTTTCTGGCAGATTTTATAATTCTGGATTATTAGGAGGACAAAAACATCCCAATCATCTTAGGGAGGCCATTTTTGGCTACGGGTAAGACTCTCATCGATGTTCAAAAGGGGGAATTAACCATGAGGGTTCAAGACCAGAAAGTCAAATTCAATGTGTTCAAAGCCATGAGGTTCCTTACAGATGAGGAGGAGTGTTTTCGATTGGATGTGATCGACATGATAGTTAATGAAGACTTGGTTAAAAGTTAGGTCAGAGATTTGTTGGAAAACACTCTACTAGGGGATGAAGACTTGGATGATCCAGAGTTCGTAGACTACATGCATACGCTGGATTTTTTGCCTAGAGTTAGCAGGTTCAAGATACCATTTGAGCCCCTACACACGGAAGAAAAAGTTGCGGCATGGATGAAACCTTCATTAGAGGAGCCACATACTCTTGAGCTTAAGCCCCTTCCTAAACACCTCAGGTATGCTTATTTGGGCAATTCTAATACTTTATATTTATTATTGCATCTGTGCTTAACGAACTATAGGAAAGTAAGTTATTGAGGGTGCTTAGAGAATACAAGTCGGCTATAGGATGGACGATTGCGGATATCAAGGGGATGAGCCCCTCCTTTTGCATGCACAAGATTCTCTTGGAAGAGGATTCAAAGCTAATAGTGGAACAATAAAGACGACTAAATCCGATCATGAAAGAAGTGGTAAAGAATGAAATATTGAAGTGGTTGGATACTGGAATAATATACCCAATTTCAGACAGTATATGGGTAAGTCCAGTTCAATGTGTTCCGAAAAAGGGTGGAATGACAGTAGTGAAGAACGACGACAATGAACTGATTTTGACGAGGACGGTGACTGGATGGAAAGTTTGTATAGACTACAAAAAGTTAAATAAGGCAACCCGAAAAGACCACTTTCCTCTACCTTTTATCGATCAGATGTTGGACCGGTTGGCTGGGCATGAATTCTACTGTTTACTGGATGGATATTCGGGGTACAACCAAATAGTCATAGCTCCTAAGGATCGAGAAAAGACCACTTTAACGTGCCCATACGGCACCTTTGCATTCAGGAGGATGTCCTTTGGTTTGTGTAACGCACCGACGACTTTCCAAAGATGTATGATGGCTATGTTCTCAGTGGAGAAGAATGTGGAAGTTTTCATGGACGATTTCTCAGTCTATGGAAACACTTTTGATATCTGTCTAGAGAACTTAGTCATGGTCTTGAAGCGATGTGTGGAAATGAACTTGGTGCTTAACTAGGAGAAGTGCTACTTTATGGTTAAGAAGGAATAATTATGGGGCACAAGGTCTCTGTGAAAGGCTTAGAGGTTGATAAGGCAAAGCTGGACACAATAGAAAATCTTCCACCACCGAATTCAGTTAAGGTAATCTGCAGTTTTCTTGGACACGCTGGATTCTACCGAAGGTTTATAAAGAATTTCTCTAAGATTGCAAAACCACTATGCAGTCTCTTAGAGAAAGATGTAGTCTTTAGTTTTGATGAAGAGTGTAAATTAGCATTTGAGCAGTTGAAAAAGAAATTAACTACAGCTCCCGTAATCGTAGTACCAGATTAGACAATGCCTTTTGAATTAATGTGCGATGCTAGCAACTATGCAATAGGGGCAATTTTGGGTCAGCGCAAAGAAAATATATTCCACGCCATATACTACGCATTTACCCTCACGGATGCCCAATTGAACTACATAACCATCGAGAAGGAATTACTTGAAGTAGTATATGCCTTTGACAAATTCAGAGCTTATTTGATTGGAACAAAGGAGGTGGTATACACGGATCACTCGGCGATTCGTTATTTGATCTCAAAGAAGGATGCTAAGCTTAGACTAATCAGATGGGTTTTACTCCTTTAGGAATTTGACTTGGAAATAAAAGATAGGAAGAGGACAGAGAATCAAGTGGCGGATCATCTTTCAGGACTGGAAAATTCGGATAAGGATGGGGCAGATAAATATGTAATCAACGAGTCGTTTCTGGATGAGCAGCTTTTTGGAGTAAACTTTGAGTTTCCATGGTATGCAGATTTTGCCAACTACATGGTAAGCAAAATCCTTCCCCCTGATCTGACACGTCAGCAAAAGAGAATGTGACAACCCAGAAAATCGGATTGTCCAGAAATTAAGTTAAAGAATTAGTTATTAATAAAATGAATTTTTATTAATAATATTATGTTCTATGTGTTTATTAATCGTTCTAGAACCTAGGATGATTATAAGTCAGGAGGATTCTGGCTACGAGCTAGATTGAACGAGTAAGAATTTTCAAGACGAAAATAAAATTTTTCTGGGAACAAAAATATTTCTGGGGAAAAAGACGAAATAGGCACTATTCACCCGACGAAACCTAAGGGTTAGGGTTTGAATTACCTAAGCCTTTCTAAGAGTTTGGTATGTCGAAATGACATTCCGTCGAAAGATTTGATGATAATATATCGTCAAAAGTTAAGTAAACCGATAAAAGTTTTTCTCAAAAAACGTGCAGAAATCGAACGAAATAAAAATGACGAAAAGTATTGTTATGTATTTTTCATCTGTTTAGCTACGTTAGGAGAAAACATGAAGGAAACGCTTAACATCAAAAAGTGTTTTTTAGTTTTTTAGAGTTCCGAAGAATGCGTAAAAGATAGACTGTAAAGGAAAGACGAAATATCCAAAAACATTTGGATTCCGAGAATCGCAGTTTTTTGAACTGTCGGACGAATTCCGCAAGACAGAAGCACAAAACTTCCAAGGGAAGCTTCGTGAATAGTAAGGAGGTTAACTAAGGAGGTGGGAATAGTGATTTGAGGCTGTAAAGGAAAGACGAAATATCCAAAAATATTTGGATTCCGAGAATCGCAGTTTTTTAAACTATCGGACGAATTCTGCAAGACGGAAGCACGAAGCTTAGAAGGGAAGCTTCGTGAATAGTAAGGAGGTTAACTAAGGAGGTGGGAATAGTGATTTGAGGGGCAAAATGACTATTTTGCCCCTAGCCTTGGTTTTCTATATAAGAAAGCCTAAGCTCATTTGTTGGTGATTTTGAAAATCACCAACACTTGAGAGAGAGAGAGAGAGAGTTTAGATGAAGATGAAGAGGAAGAGGAAGAGGAAGAGGAAAAGCTAGCCCGTGAGTAAACTTTATACAACGGAAGAAGATTAAAGAAGAAAGCTAATCCAAAACCTAACTTCTAAGTAATTTTCTTTAAGTTTATCTCATATTGGGGAGAAGTGTACCGCCCTCCAAAACGTCAACTCCTTGTCTTGTCCCAGGTGGGCTAGCCACATTAGTTTATGTTAAAAACATAGCTTAATGAGAATAGAAGTATAGGATGTTAAGAATAATTTCATATGGTTGAAATCATGAGAAAACAAAGAAATAAGAATTTAAAGTTTAGTTTATAAATTTCTTAAGGAAGTATAAGTTTCGTAATGAATTTGAGTGATCCGAATGAATCATATGAACGATTCGGTGAAATTAGTAAGGAATGGTGTTTTATAACATCAAATTCCAAGAAAAAAGTGAAATCATAATCAAAATATCGATTAAAAACGAAGAACACGAAGAACACATGAAGAACACGAAGAACGTTATTGATGGACAAATTTAAAACCATCATAGTATAACTTTTTATTGATGGACAAGTTTAAAACCATCGCTTATAAGTTAGTTGCTTATTGTTTGGTTAGGAACAGTAGAAACGTTCATGAAGAACAGATTAAACTTAGCTATAACGAAGTTATGACAGAAATTTTGTAAAAGACGAACGAGAATTATAAAGTATGTAAATGAACCCGAAGGCATAGGGTTTCATAAGAATGTAAGAGAACGTAGAAAATGTGAGTCGTGGACTCAAGAACGAACAAGTTCCGAGTCCGGAAGACTGAATTACGGACGAACGAACGATGAACGTTAATAACGTAAAACGAACGAATGATAGAATTTAAGCCAATTGAATGGCATGTTAACGGATTCAGAATGAATTTTTGTCCAAGGGAAGTTAAAGGTCATAAGATAAGGAAGAGAATGGCTTTGGAATAACCTCGTTCCGAGTCATAATGAATAAGTTATGAGATTGCAAAGTAAGCGTCTCAAGCATGTAAAAGACTTAGAAAATTTTCAAGGTTCCATGCTTGGCGCCGCAGTGCCACATAAGCCTTGGGAGGCGGCATCGCAGCGCTAGCCCGGGCAATCAAGTACTGCATAGTGGCACTACAGCGCTAGGGGAAAGGAGGGAACTGGCGCCGCAGCGCCCGTGCAGGGCAAAGCCTAGTGAGAAGGGTTTAACTGCTCAACTCCTGGGGGAAGTGTACGGATAGATATTGAACATTTAGTTCACGTAATGGAAGACTTAAACAAGTAATTTAAACCTTTAGTAAAGGTTGAACGGAAAGATCAACCGAGATTAAAAGACAAAAAACGTAAACGTAGATTACGTAATCGATATCCGGGGACAGTAGTCGCGATAAAACGAACATGTGGGATTTCTTTGATTGTGATTCCTTAGACGTTGAGTGATGAGGATGATGTATAGCACTTCGGTGTTATGATGTCATAATGAGAGTTAAGTGTAAAGCGTATAGACGCTGTAAACACAACGCAGTTACGAAGAAGTATCAGTCTTAGCATATAACGAACCGTATGACTTTGACATTAAGAAAGAATAATGAACATGGGGTTCATGGGATGGTTAACGATTGAAAGTGATTAAAACCTTGAGTAAAGGTTGAATGAGAGTTTAAGAGATGAGCAACGTGAATGTAGAATACATAAATGATCCTCATGAATCGTATTCGCATCGGACGAACGTTCTAAGTATACATTTGTTGTATGACATAGTCGTTGATGAAAGTAGTAAGTAAGATATGGATTATCGAAAAAAACCATAGCGAACGGTAACAAGATTAATGAAAGTCCGAGGGTGAGTCGGATAGAGAATGTTAGAATGAATGTAAGTGTTAAACACTTTAGCCGACGTGAGGGTTGAGTGTACACGAATATTAAATGGGCAGAACCTACACCCCGTGTATGGTTTGACCATAATGTAAGGAAGGATGATGATTAAACCTGTGAATGGTGAAGGAACTGTATAAAAGATAATAACGTATAACGTGAAGGAGCCGAGTTAGTAATAATTACTTGGAGGACATTATGAGTTGAATGAACCGGATGTTGTAAGATATGAATAAAGTAATATAAAATGCTTAACGCTATGAATGCGTAGCATTAATATTGGATGATCTTTCTGAGTATACAAAAGATTGTATGACTTAAACGATAAGAATGAATCCTGAGGTATGGCATTTAGTTGCCAGAAAGCCATAAGGAATAAGAAATTGACTTAACGAACATTATAGTTTAATGGTTCGAATAAGTTAAGATAAGTTTAGGTTGTAGTACAATCATAATCTTTGATGGTTGACATATGGGAGCTGGGCTAAACAATTCCTTCAAAGAGCGGAGGTATATACGAAACTGGCAACCGATATAACTCACTGTGAAAAACAGTGTAAATGAGACATGAACTTGTTTATGGGAAACCACTCAGAGTACCATATAGACTACTAGCAGAGACGCGATGTGTGCTGAGTCCTAAAAGAGTTATAAGAAGAAGATAAGAATGTAAATCATCCAAGATGATGTACGTAAGAGTAAGACATCTCCGTATGTCATGAAGTCGTAAACCAGTAAAGAAAGTTAGTTGCGTAAACTTAGATTGCAAGAACGCGAAACCTAAGAAGTAAAGTTAAGTAAATCAATGTGTAAGTTAAGTATATGACTAATTGGTGTATTTGGTATTTCCTTATGTGCTATATAGGGATTGGAATGAGAAGTTCAGCGTAAGTTGTAGCTGTGCGTAAGGCAAGTTTCCTAACTTCATTCATATCTTAAATGAATGCTAGTTTCTTAAACTTTCTCAGATGTTGAACATGAGAAGTTTGGTCAATGTGCAAATATGTGATATTTGTACAAGGTGGTAGAATGTATGAGGCTTGTGCCACAGTTTTAACACTTCAGTGTTTCTATGAGATGAATTGTTATGTGATTGAACTGTTCAATATGAGAATTTTTTGTTTATACATCAACCGTTATTGTTAAGTCTGTGCTAATGATTCTAGCCAGACAGAATGTGTATAAAAAAGGTAGAAGGATGAAAGTATTTCAAAGTGAATGTGACTAATGTTTTAAAATAATAGAGATCAAAGTTAATTCCTATTATTCAAGCTGCTTCATAACATTTGTTCAGTTATTGAAGTCTTAAAAGAATTTTTAAATTCTTGAAGTTGTTTGTTCAACTGCTATGACTTGCTGGGCAATTGAATGCTCACACTTGCTTTAAATAAAAAATATTTTTAGCGTACGAGTAAAAAGAACTTAAGGATCTCGTAAAGATCAAGCTGATCGGTATCCAGAAGAAGTGTCATTCAATATGTGAATGAGCATGAAGATCAAGCAAAGACTTGTAATATAGAATAGTTTAATTATACTATAGACTAGTTTAATGAAATATTATGTATCCTTGGTGGCGGATAAAATTCACCCTGGTAAGATGTAAAGCATAATGTAATTATCATTATTTGTAATGAACGAGGTTATAAGGTATTAGAACCTAGGATTTGAGAATGTATGTTGTTATATTTCATTATATAATGATGTATATTTGGAAAGAGATGTACTCGTGATGCGCAGAATTCAGGTGTAAAGATAGACCGGATTTTGGGGCGTTATAAAGAAAGTTCTTATATAATGTCAAGTGGTATATGTGGGACGAGCCCTATTTATTTAGACAGTGTGCAGACAAAATGATTCAGAGATATGTGTCGTACAGCGAAGTGAAAAATATTTTGTACGAATGTCATTCATCTGCGTATGGGGGACATTATGGTAGTGAGCGGACAACGGCCAAGATACTTCAAACAGGATTTTATTGGCTTACTGTGTTCAAGGATGCCCACCAGTTCGTGAAAATCTGTGACAGATGCCAAAGGGTGGGTAATATCTCAAAAAGGAGCTCAACACAATCATAGAAGTTGAGGTTTTTGATGTCTGGGGGATGGACTTCATGGGACCTTTTCCTCCTTCATTCAACAACTTGTACATCTTGCTAGCTGTGGACTACGTGTCAAAATGGGTGGAAGCCGTAGCACTCCCTACAAACAATGCCAAGGTGGTTCTAAAGCTTCTACAAAAGAACATTTTGGCACACCAAGAGCAATCATAAGTGACGAGGGAAGACACTTCTGTAATAGGTCATTTACAGCTCTCTTGGCGAAGTACGGGGTCAATCATAGGGTTACAACAGTGTATCACCCCCAAACGAGTGGTCAAGCTGAGGTTTCCAATAGAGAGGTGAAGAAAATTTTAGAGAAGGTGGTGAATCCGAGCAGAAAAGATTGGTCTCTAAAGTTGGATGACGCGTTATGGGCTTATAGGACAGCACACAAGACGCCAATAGGGATGTCTCCGTATCAGTTGGTATATGGGAAAGCTTGTCCCCTCCCAGTGGAATTAAAACATAAGGTATACTGGGCCATTCAGAAACTCAACTTTGATCAAACAGCTGCAGGAGAAATGAGGTTACTCCAACTGAATGAACTTGACGAATTTCGACTACAGGCATATGAGAACTCAAAGTTGTACACAATAAAAGTCAAGAAGTGGCATGACCAGAAAATTTTGCAGAGAAAGTTCGAACCGGGACAATTGGTATTATTTTTCAGCTCACGACTGAGATTGTTTACCGGAAAGCTCAAATCACGATGGTCGGGGTCATTCACTATAAAGGCAGTCTTCCCACATGGCGCTGTTGAACGGTACAGCATAAATCCACTCGAGACATTCAAAGTCAATGGCCAGCGGTTAAAGCATTACTGGGGTGGCGACATCGACAACAAAGCCACCGCGATCACACTCGCTGATGCGCCATAAATAGGGAGTAGTCAGGCTGAAAGACTTAAAAGCAAGCGCTCATTGGGAGGCAACCCAATTTTCTTTCAATTTACAGTATTTTTGTGTTAAGTTATTCATGTCATAGCTTATTTCATAATTCTGGTAGTGCGCAGACCATTCATGTATAATTCTTAGTTAGTTTCTATTTTTTAGTAAACTCGATCATCCTTGCTCAATCTTCATGACGTTTTCTCATATTTAGTGTTCTAATGGATTTCAGGTACTTATGATGATATTGGACATGCGTACGGGGCAAAGTAGCAAAAAATTCAAAGTTTGTCAGAAAACATACCCTTGCCCCGGCGAGCCCAATACAAGCCTGGCACCCCGCCCCGGCGGGGGGGGGGGGCTCTCTGTCCATACTAGCCCGGCGGGCCTATATATTTCGAATACCCCCTGCCCCGGAGGGGGTACGAGAGATCTAAATTTTGTTTTAACTGCAGAACATGTTACATTCCACTTCACAACTTCCTTCTCCTTAACCGACCCCCATAACTCCCTTACCCCACGAATTCTACCACGATAACACGCATTACCCACTCATATCCCCTTCGAATCTGAGCATATCTCCTACCCTCTATAAATCCCAACCCTAATTCCCTAAATCCACACCATTACACACCCATTCTCCTAAGTTCAGTCATCAAAAGGCTAGGGCTTTACTCAATTTCAGATTTGCAGTAGAGAAAGAGGGGAAACCTATACAATTCAGTAATATCATCGTTCGAAAGGGGCAACTTATTGTGGGTAAGCCATTACTAGAAAATTTTCATTAGTTTGGCACCATAGAAGATTAAAGTGTTCATATTTGGGTTATTTGAGGGTGTGCACACCAAGTGCTTGAATTAGTGCCAAAGTGAAGTTTGGGGGAGTAGAGACTACAATTGACTGACATGGCACCTAAGACACCATCCAAGTGACAAAAGAGCAAAGGGTCCGAGTCTTCACCACCCACATGAGCTTTTGACAAACAGAAATTCACAAGTGCCAACGCCGCCTACGACTACTTAGTGCCTAAAGCATTAACTCTAGAGCAGTGTTTGGCATCGAATTCTTTTGATGGGCAGATGAGGAGGCAAATACATGAGCAAGGATGGGAGATGTTGATAGACGATCCCGACCCAGCAATAGTAAATTTGGTGAAGGAATTTTATGCCAATGTTGAGGATAGGGTGCCATACACGGCATTCGTAAGGGGTAAACAGGTGTCATTCAGTCCAGAAGTCATAAACGAGTACTACAGCTTGCGAGCCCCTACTACATGCCAGTATGTTCAGTTATGCGACACCAGTCCTGATTATGATCAAATTTTGACTGAGATATCTAAGTCGGGCACTATTTGGGTTAAAGGAAAAAAAGGCGGCACAATCTTCCTGAGCAAGGATTTGAGCCGTTATGGCAAGATCTGGTATGCGTTTCTATGCACAAAGTTGTTTCCTTCCACACATACTAGTGAGGGAAGTCCTTTTGTGCTTATTGTTATATTCTTACAATGAGGGCATTGTAATTTCTAAGTTTGGGGGAGTTTAATATAGTTTATTGTTTCATGTTTTAGTATTTAGTTTATGTCATGTGTATGTTAGTTTGCATATATTAGTTTCATGTTTAGTTTATATCTTATATGTTGGCATTCATGTCATGTAGTTGAATGTAGTTTGCATTTGCACAGTAGTTTATTATAATAGTTTTTAATGTATTTAGTTTCTTGTTTAGTTTTGAAAAAACGGAAAAATTGAAAAAAAATTGCAAAAATATTAATTAGTTTACTATGTTTATAGCATTTAGTTCATCTTGCATGAACCCAGCTGTTAGATAGTAAAAGTCTAGTTTGGCTAATGATGAGATTGAAATTGTGTAGACAAGTATGGTATTGATTATTAAGGCTTTGATGTGATTTCTTGTTATGAATTGAATCTTTTTCTATTTGAAACTGGTATAATAAGGATAGCACGGTAAAAATAACTTTGTTGACTGATTAAGTCTAAATTGATACATAATGGAACTCTAAAGGATAATACTAGTATGAATGAAAGAAAGACATGAATAGGCAGAGATGGCTAAAGTTAGACAAGAACCTAAGTTTGGGGGAAAATTTGGAGTATATAAGCTTAAAAAAAAGAAAAAAATATGAATAAACACCATGGCTAGTCTAGTTTCGTGGCCTTTGTTACTTGAGTAAGTAAGCCCGAGGGGATTGTCTTTACACCTAGCGCCCTAAGGCCTTAAATAGTTTAGGAGTCGTTGGTCGAAAGCTCGTTAAGGTATCATTGAAAAGCCTAAGGAAATTAGACATTGCACAGCCATGAGAATTAAAAAAAGAGAGAGAGAATGAAAAGGGTAAAAGAGCAAAAAACCCCCGTAAGTGAAAAATAAAGCATAAGTATCCCATGTTGACCCTTGATTTTGGTAACTGTTTGATTTTAGTCGGATCTAGCTTGTTTTTATATTTCTTGAGTTTACACTGTATGATGCCTTCTAAGAGATCTATTATGTGTTAAATTTGATTTTATATCAATTAGCATGGTTGTTGAGCACACACGCACTATATCAGTGATAAATTTTTAAGATTTGAAGATTGACTGTGAAGTTATTGATTTGGTTTGATAGTGCTATCATGTTTACTTGATTTCTCTGAAGCCGGCTGACTAGACTTATCAATATCATTACTACTGGATTCGTAGGCATGAAGATTAGTTGTATTACATTCCATTGTATTACGTTTTGTTTTGTACTCGAGGACTAGCACGGTTAAAGTTTGGGGGAATTTGATGAGTGTATTTTATACCTACGAATCGGCTTCTAATTTGGAATTAAATAGTGTTAATCTTGTCTATTTCTGTTTATTTTTACTTGATTTATGTTTATTTTATATGTAGGTTGCATTGCGTAGCATTCGTGGCATAATGGTGGCGTTGTGGTGAGAAAGTGGCACTAAATGAGCAAAAGTCAGAACTACAGAAGTAACCCCCGTCGGGGCAGGGGTACGGGGAGAGAGAAAGTGTTTTGTTTTGATTAGACTTCTACAGCCACGTGGTTGGAACAATTTGGCATGGAGTGAGACTATGTTGGGCGTCGTGATATCAGTGATATACATGACTTATGCTGGGATAAGAAGAAATATACATCAATCAATTCACACCAATCAATCAATTGAACTTTGAGCCCTAATTTTCAGTGAAGATCATTGGAGGAACGGATTTGAAGTTAGGTTCACAAAGATTACAAAATTGAAGGCCAAAAAGTGTGGTTTTGTAACTAATCTCTTTCTTTAATTCGAATTTTGTAATTGGGATGATGAATTTCTCTATCTTTTTAGTATTTAATTCGTTTATGATGAACTAAATTACTTTTTAGGCTTGCAATGGATCTTTATTGTTGAACAACGAGTGTCATGCCTTAATTTCAGTTCAATATTATTATTAATTCAATTTATCTATTGTGATTTGCACTTTAATATATGAATTGGTTTAATTATTAATTATATGTGGATTTATGTGGACTCGAGAGATGATGTATGAATCTAGACCTAATCACTTTAACATGTGTTCTTGAATTATGTGTTTTATAGAATCTTGATGAATGTTGGGATAAAGATATACCTAGCATCGCATGTAATCGCGTAAAGGACTTGTAATTTAAACCTTATTTGATTTTAATTCACACAAAGATATAGTGAATTAGTTAAGTAGGGTGTTTGGTTTAATTCTATCAATTTGTGGATTTAAGTTAGTACGGTGTTAGTGCATCAAGAGATGGCTAATTCTACTTGAGTGTTCTTGATTAATAAACTGAGATAATGAATTGAACTTGAATAAGGTGTGACGATCAGAGTGAAATTGTAAGTCTAATTCTCCATTATTTTCTTGAAATTACGGTTGATAACTTGTGTTAATTGGTTGGAATTTCTATTTCTTAGTTTTTGTTAATTATAATCATTAATTTGAGTAGTTTAATACAATTGAGTTAATATAAAACTGGTAATTGTTAGGTTTAATTTCATACTAGTCTATGTGGGAACAATTTTTTTTCTTACTATTATATTACTTGTTTACCACGTGCACTTGCGTGTCGAGCATATATAGATTTTATCCAACACCCACTGTAAGATTTTTCAGATTTTAAGCATTCTACCGCTTCTATATATATATATATATATATATATATATATATATATATATATATATATATATATATATATATATTTACATTCTTGTGTGCCCTTTACTTCGTGGCCTTTTACTGCTTTTATATATATATATATATATATATATATATATATATATATATATATATATATATATATATATATATATATATATATATACCGCTTTTATACAAATATCTACTTTAACTGCTTTCATAATGTTGATATTTAATCTTTTAGCCTACGGGCAAGATTTACCTAAATATGGCTATTTGTAACTTTAACCGGCTCAAAGTGACTAAACTGAAACAGTTGGAAGCTAGAATAGTTTAGATTTATTCAAATCTAGTACTTTTTCTAGCTTTTGTAAATATCATTCTTTCATGTGAGCCTAGGAATCATTTGATCATAGATTCAGCCTCTGAATCTAGATTCGGCTCCCGTGATGGTCATTTTGCATCTGCAACCAGCTTGTAAATTATCTACGATGTCTGGATATCCTTAGATGGCTCTCATGCCCACAAGAAATTCAGCACTGCTATGTATCTTATTTTGTCGAATATGCCTCGCATCTCGAAAATAAAAGTAATCAAGCCGAACACATAATAAAATGGAAGTATCAAAGGCCTCAATTACTATTGAGCATACAGGTTTGAAAAACTTGTTTTGCAAAACTTCACTGCTATATCTTGTTAAAATTAAACTTTTATACAAAAGTCAAACCCTTTGTATATAGGTGCAAACGAGGCATAACACTACTTCAAGATAATTGCACATAGACCTAACATACACATACATACACATATAAAAGTTTAATGAAAAGTGGCGTTAGCCGTGTTATCACGAAAATCGGAGGTGCCTAACACCTTCCCTCCGCTTAATCAAGTCCCCCGAACCCTAAGGAATCTCAGTTTCTCAGACCAGTTAAACAGTGTCAAATCATTGGGTCTTTGTGCAAACCTTTTCTCGGTTAAGTTGGTGCAACCATTTAAAAATACCAACTGGCGACTCTAATAGTGAAATCGTCGACATATGTATGTCGGATCTTTTCAAACTTATTTTTTCAAATAAATCTCACCTAAAATGAGAACACCAAAAGACAAGAACAAAAAGGGACAAATAAAAATTCCGACGTTGACTATCTCATTTATGGATTTCTTTCCACCAATAACACAAAATTCAAAATATATAACACCTATATATATTCTTATTCAAACGCGACACATCCTATAATAAGAATTTTATTTATTAAATTCTTATTTTAATAATTTTTGAAATTTCAGGTTATCACAAGCTTAATGTTTGTTATGTTGTGTACTAGACTAGACATCTGTTATGCAATGGAAATAGTTTGTGGATATCAGTCTAATCCAGGACTTGAGCACTGGTCAGCAGTTAATATATACTCAAATATATTAAGAGAACTAGAGATTATAAGCTTGTCTACCACAGTGATGATCTAGTTCCTATTAGATATTCTAATTCAGACCTTTTAGGTGATAAAAGATACAATAAAGTCAACTTCTTGGAATATGTTCACTTTAGGTGGTGGAGCTATTAGTTGGAGGAGTGTTAAGCAAGGTTGCATTGTTGATTCCACTATGGAAGCAGAGATGTTGCAGCTTCAAAGTCTTCCAAGGAAGCTATTTGATTTCAAATGTTTTTAGTGGAACTTGGAGTAGTATCGTCAGTTGTTAGTCTCATGGTTATATATTGTGATATTACAGGGGCAGTAGCACAATCAAAGGATCTTAGAGACCATAAGAAATCGTAGCACATTTTTTTTTATATAATGTGGGGTTTCTCAACTGCAGTCAGACTAATCCCCCAATCCGGACCAGCCTTTTCCTGAAATTAGCTTGCGTTGGCAGTCCGTGACCCTATTTCAGCAGTTTTATTTTCCTTTTCACAATTGTTACAAAGTGGGATTCGATCACAAGATGTCCGGGTGTACGACTCATCTCGGAGCGTCATTTGAACCACTAGACCAATTGTTGGGGTTAATCGAAGCACATTGAGCGCAAATATCTTATCATTCGAGAGTATGTGAACAAAGAAGATCTGAAAGTATGCGAGATTCCAGGCGTCGAAAATCTAGCAGATCCATTCACAAAAACATTACCTGCTAAAGTTTTTGAATCTCATTATGATGTGATTGGTATTAAATGCATGCCAAATAGGATTTAATAGACAGTGGGAGATTGTTGGATTTTTGCTATAAAAATTCTATTTATCTATTTATTTAATATTTATTTATTTATGTTAGACTTTGATATATTAATAAAAGTACATCATTCATTATTCATTAAATGATCGCTTCGTTTGTTTATATACATCTCCATATTATATACGTTATGGTTTATGTGTATAAATGTTATAAGCAGAATATATAAATCATATGTAATATATAAATAAAGAAATAATGGTTTATAACCTAGGATGATTTAGAGATATTATTATGTAGGTTATAGTACTTTAACAAAGATGATTTTATTTTTATCATGAAAGTTGAACTTCTAATTAAAGTACTAGTGTATTAACGGTGTGCATTAAACGGATCATGTGATAATATTTTATTTATAAAATATTTTCACATAAATACTAATTTGTAAAATTTCTTAATTTTGAAATAATAGTGGAATTAATATTGTTATATATATTAATTTTATGTTCCAATGAGTGAGATTACATCGTGTTAATTAATACCTCGGAATGTCGATTAATATATTTAATTAATATTAGGAACATTATTATTGTCAAAATATCTATAAGATTTTTCATAAGATAATTTATCATTAATCATAGAATCGTGGCCGAGTCTTTTAATATTTATTATTAAAATGATTGATTTAATTGTTAAACCCATTTAATTATGATCAAATAGAGATAAATTATAGACTTATGAAATTCTAGATAAGTATTTAGTAGAATTATTTAGTAGAATTAATTGTAATTAATATTTATTTTGATAATTATTATTAGAGAATAATTTCTAGATAAGTATTGGAGTCAGAAAAAGAAATTCTTTAGGATCCCGTTACTAGCCTAAAATGGATCAGATTCTTAAGAGAGGATAAAGATTAATGTTATTATATATATCATTGATCAAAAATGTATTTTGGTACTTTTCCTATCAGGTTTAACATGAGGGAATATCTTGAGAATACAAGAGATTATACGGATATTTAAAATGTGTTAATCCAATCAAATATTAGATAACAAATTCGTACTTTAGATACATGGTATATATATTTGTTGTTTCGTATAAAATAATAAAGATGAACCTGCTTTTATTTTTATTTTTTAAAAAACCTATTTTTAGAAATGTTTTTCAACAAATATAAGTAAAAAATAAATTAATTCAGTTTCCTCTCTCTCCCATTGCTCTTATTTTTTAGGGTTCTTTACATAAATATACAATAATTAGAAGTAATTACATCATTAGTGCATCAAAAAATAATTACAAAAATAATACACTTTCTAATATTTATTTACAATATTAGTGCAATTAGGATTCCTTAATTTAGGGAATTAGTATAGGATTCAATTCATAATAATAAGGAATCTAAAATCAAGGAGAAATAACTGCCATAATTAATAATTCAAATTCAAATATCTTGGATCAAACAACAAAAATAAATTTAAATTCAAAAATAATTGCATATACTAATTCTAAGCAAGAACAGAGTTACCAAACAAATCGAAAACAAAACAAAGAGGAAATCATGAACAACCAAAATAAATCGAAAAAGCAAAAGTCAGAGTTACCAAACCAGAAACCAGCAAGAACAGATCCAAAACGAATTCGGAGTAGCCGAACAAAGAGGAAATCACGAACAGCCAAAACAAAACAAATTGAAGAAGAAGAAGAAGTCGGAGTTACCAAACCAGCAACAACAGATCCAAAACGAATTCGGAGTAGCCGAACAAAGAGGAAATCACGAACAAATTTTTTTTATGAATATTTGGTTACCCACAAAAACTAAAATGGTTACCTTTATATGAAGGTTTGGCTACCAACTGCATCATATTCAAAATAATTTTATTTTTAAAATGTTATTTATAAGTAACTAACAGCTACATAAATTGAAACTTAGACATGACATTTCGGATACCATCTACACGTAACACTTGGGAACTGTTCTTAATTTTTTTTTATAATTAATTGGTAAACCAATAAAACTGAATTAGTTACCTTTTTATGAAGTTTTGGCTAACAACTTATAAATAATATTATAAAAATAAAATTATTAATATGGTGCAGTTGGTAGCTAAACCTTCGTACAAAGGTAACATTTTTTATTTTTGTGGGTAACCAAATATTCATAAAAAATAAATCGCCCCTCTGTCACAAAATCGTTTTCTGCGCAAGCCTCTCACCAACTCATAAAATGAATCGTAAGTCACGTCTTTCCAACCTCTCCCAAGGTTTCCCTGTCATTTTTGCATTTATGGTTTTCTTGAAGGTCTTGTATTCGGCCTTTATGGTTTGGAAATGAGCTTCCTCAACTAGTTCTTGCTTCTGGGCGTCGGAGAGGGATGGTTTAGGGGAGGAGAGAGAAAACTTTTTTGATTTTGCAAAGTGTTTTGTGGAGATTTTTCTTGCGGAGGGTGTGGATGATTTTGGGAGTTGGGTAAACCCCTTCTTCAGGAGCTTTCGTTTGATTTTATTATCAACCTCAATGGGGTTTAGTCTGATCGCCGGAGTCGGGAGCTTAGGAGCTCCTGTTGAAGTTTCCATGGTTAGGAAGCAATGAAATTGAGGTTGCACAGCAAATTGAGAACATGGTAAGGTTTTTTAAAGTCGACGGTTACGAAAATAACATTTCTCGTAAATATGGTTTCCCCTGAAGTGTGGATGTTGTTCTGTTCTTGTAATTAGTATGCAGTTGTTCTAGATGAGGAGAGAGAAGAAATCATGGGGATAACTAATTCCTAAATTAAAGAATTTTAATTGCATACTAATTCTCTAAATTAAGGAATCCTAATTGTACTAATATTGTAAATAAATATGAAATTGTATTAATTGTGTAAATATTTTATGAGTACACTATTGTTGTAATTATTTTCAAAAATGTAATAGAATATGTAATTAAACCTAATTGTTATCATCCACTATTTCTTCTTACGTCTTTTTTAATTACACCTGAATGTTTGTGTGCGCCAAGAAAATAACTTTTTTTGAGACAAAAGATTGATTTTGTACCGGTCCAAAAAATAATCCATACACACATTGATTTTGTACCGGTCCAAAAAATAATCCATAAACACATCAAACATGGCCCAGCCCAACAACGGAACCAACACTGGCGCATGATGACGACGTGCCTGAATGGGTACTGTGAAACTACAAAGGCCTAAAAGCTCACACGCTCACATAAAAGGAATTTTTTTTCTTTACAAAAGTTTTACTCCTACTACTTTATTGCCTTTAGCTTTAAATCACAGCTTACTAGACTGACTTTAAGTCTTTAATGGCAAATCTTCCTGTTCTTTTTCCCTATACCAAGAGAGAATGTTGGTTCCTCAATTACCTCCATTATTAATATTGCAGGTATTCTAATTCTCTAAAATTTCAGGAACTCTTGCTTTTCAAATATTTATTATTTACTCTAAAATACCCTTGTTTTGTCTTCAGTTATACTAGATTACACTGTGAAAACCCCATCTTTCATCCATGGAAGAAAGATGGGTTTTACCATTTCAAACCTGTGAAAAAAGCCCTAGTTTACAAATTGTGAAATTATTGCTGATAATCATGTTATTTTTGTTGAACCCAAGCCCTATATTTACTGTTTCAGTGTATAATGTAGATAATGTTGATGTACAAGACATAAATTCACTTCTGTTGTTTAAGTCACAGCTCCAGGACCCAACTCAGAGCTTGTCTAGCTGGGTTGGATCCAAATGCACCAACTTGACTGGTCTGGGTTGCTCAAATTGGACGGGTCGGGTCATTTCACTTAACCTCACTAGCTTGAACTTATCGGGTCAAGTTAATCCTGTTTTGTGTAAGCTCTCACTGCTTGAAACACTGATTCTGTCCCACAATAACTTTGATGGCTCAATTCCACCATGTTTTGGGGCATTTTGGAACCTAAAGACCTTAGATATTAGCCATAACTTGTTTAAGGGTGTTGTTCCCGGCACACTTGTAAAGCTTAATAGATTGAGGGAGCTTGATTTAAGCCACAATTATTTTGATGGTATGATTCCAATGTGGATTGGGAATTTCTCAGTAAAACTTGAGAAAATAGATTTGGGTTTCAATTTATTTAGTGGAGAAATAGCTGAAAGCTTGACATGCTTGGAATCACTCAAATATTTGGATTTGTCACATAATTATTTGTTGGGAAATCTTTGTGATTTTGGTCAGCCTTTGGTGTATCTTAATCTTGAGTCTAATTTGTTTTCGGGTACTTTGCCATGCCTTTCGTCATCTGCGAAATCGCTTTCAGTTCTCAATGTTGCTAACAATTCTATTGTGGGAGGAATACCCACTTGCATTTCTTCACTTCGAGCATTGACACAACTCAATTTATCATTCAACTTGTTGAAATACGAGATTTCTCCCAGATTTGTGTTTTCTGAGAAACTTGTTGTCTTGGACTTGAGCTTCAATGAACTTTCTGGTTTGCTTCCGAGCAAGATAGTCAAAACAACCGAGAAGTCGGGGCTTTTGCTTCTTGACCTATCGCACAACCGATTCTCTGGTGATATTCCATTGACAATCACAGAGCTGAAAAGCTTGCAGGCATTGTTTCTTTCCAACAATCTTCTTACTGGAGAAATCCCGGTTAGGATTGGAAACTTGACCTATCTCCAAGTGATTGATCTGTCACACAACTCGTTATCGGGTTCAATCCCTCTGAACATAGTTGGTTGCTTTCAACTACTTGCCCTGGTACTAAACAACAACAATCTTTCTGGGGAAATTCAACCAGAGCTTGACGCATTGGATAGTCTGAAGATACTTGATATTAGCAACAACAAGATTTCTGGGGAAATCCCACTGACATTGGCAGGTTGTAAGTCGTTGGAGGTTGTAGATTTCAGCTCTAACAATCTTTCAGGGTCTCTACACGATGCAATAACCAAATGGTCAAACCTCAGATACCTTTCTCTAGCTCGGAACAAGTTCAGTGGAGCTCTACCCAATTGGATTTTCATGTTTGAAGTAATCCAGACAATGGATCTATCCAGCAACAAGTTTTCTGGTCATTTACCAGATGGTAACTACAACATTAGTGTGAATTTTAACAATGACGACATCTTTAGAAGAACTCGAAGAGAACCATTAATTGCATTCCAAAATCTCGAGATTCAACTTTGTGTTTCTGTTGCCGATAGAAATGTATTGACCATCAAGTACAGTCTCTCTTCTTTGGTTGGAATAGATTTATCTGATAATCTTCTACATGGAGAGATTCCTTCGGGTCTGTTCGGATTGCATGGTCTGGAGCACTTGAATTTATCTTATAATTTTCTTGATGGTCAGATACCGCAAAGTTTGGTGAGGATGTGGAGTCTGAGGGCTCTGGATTTGTCACATAATTCTCTGTCTGGTCAGATTCTAGAAAATATTTCCAGCCTTGGTAATTTGACACTTTTCAATCTGTCATATAACTGTTTATCTGGAATTGTTCCACACAGAAAGGGATATTGGAGATTTCCAGGAGCTTTTGCTGGGAATCCGAAATTATGTGTGGAGTCCTCTGGTGATGGCTGTGAGAATAAAAGCCTTCCGGCAGTGCCAGGAAAGGCCTTAAGAGAAGAAATGGAGGAGGGACCAATCTCAGTTTGGGTGTTCTGTGTAAGTGCTTTTGTTAGTTTCTACTGTGGTGTTGTCGCTCTATTTTGTTCGCCTCGAACAAGAAACTACATTCTGCAGTCAAAATCTAGTTCAGTTGCATATCTATGATAATTTTCAAATCTAGAGACCTATTTTCTCTCTTGTTTTGTAGCTTTTTTTTGGAATGAATTAATTTATTTGCTGTTTGGGACATTTTGCTCTTCAATATTTCTCTCATTTTCTGTTTCTAACATTAAAAATGGGTTTGTGATTAAACTAGTTCTCTCATTTTCTATTTCTAACATTAAAAATGGGTTTGTGATTAAACTGGTCATCTTGATTTTTATTCTCTTACATTTTCACCGTACAGAGGGCTCAAAGCATTAGATTAAGTGGAAAATTCTGAAAATATGTATCTTAACTCGCAAGGGACATGATGGTTTTGGTTAAAGGAACTTCTTACCATTTACCAAGCAATTCTCACTCGGACTCTGGACGAACTGGTCAAATACTAATCTGGAGCAGTCTAATATTTGGGAATATAGACAGCAAAGTTATTATACTCGGATAGTTACCAATAAGATCACCTGATACTACTCCTTTAAAATTAAAACCATAATAAGAGTCTAGCAAGAGTCTCGTTTGATAATTTATATTGGTTCAAAAAAGAGTCTCATCAGGTAAGTTTATCATCATAAATTAATGCAATTGTTAAATTTATAATATTTTTATTATTTTCACAATAAAAATATTGTAAATATATAGCGATATTTTTATTGTGTAAATAATAATTTTTATTATGAATTTAATAATTTTCTAAATATATTATCATGATTGATGTGAGTAAAAATATTCTCCTACTAAAAATTGATGTGTACAATGTATATATCTCCATGACTCGTTCTAGAAGGATTACACTTGTCGTTTTATAGGTTTAAAAAAATCTTAAGGTCATGTTTACTCCAAAAGGAATTTTAAAAGTAACATAAATCTAGATCTGACAATATAATTACTTAACTGTTTGATCAAATTATATTTATTGAAATTAAATGGATTGATTAATTATTTTTATTTATTTAAGTTAATTAAAGTTTAGACCTATATTTTTTAAAATAAATAATTTTAAACCGATTAATTATTTTTTAACTCATATTTCTTTCCTTGTTACTTAATTCCGTGCTACTTAAAAAAGATGCGTTCCCTATGCCCTGCTACTTAAATGGTGATTATTGTGGATTATATTATTTATAGAATTATTTATAGAAAAAGTTATAAACTCATAACCTGATGCCAACTCACTGTCACTGAACAAGTGGTCAAGTGCATATAAAAGCCATGTTTGCTAACATTTTCCTTTTCTTTTACTCTTACTAAATTGGGACAACCCGTTAGTAAGTTTCACTATGTTTCACTTAATTTTTATTAAATTAGTTTAATAATTTTACGACACATTATAATAACATTAAAAAAAATAATTCAAAATATATTAATAAATAATATAAAAATATATGTTTAATTAAAATTAAGATAACTTCATTAAAATTTTAACAATATTATAGTTTTAATATATATATATATATATATATATATATATATATATATATATATATATATATATATATATCAATTATATAAATATAAAATTTATAAATTAACTTGTGATATACAAAAGTAAAAAATGGTAAAAATATATATTTTGTGAGAGCCCCAAATCCGGGTCCTAAATCACTACGGATCTGGTTCAATCATTCTATCACTATTATTATTTGCGAATGATATAAAAATAAATTGTTTATACAATAAATTTTACACACTATTCCCTAAGGTCGAGTAACCTTAACTTATACACAATTCATAAACTATTTGACTTACAATAACATTAATATACAATACCTATACTAATTTAGCTGCACACATAGACTTAAAGCTGGAATTGTTTTTAACATTTCCTTGTATCCGACATATTCACTTTAATCTGCAGTGTTTATCATGATATAGCAAGGGTGAGCAATAAGTTTGCTCTGCAAGTTTAAGTTCAATAATTTAAGGATATATCATGATGGAAAGAATTGAACAAAAGCTGACTACAGTTCTACAATATAATTGCGAACTAGCATGAACAAATTTTTACATAGCTGAATGAACATTGAACATGAACATATATATATATATATATATATATATATATATATATATATATATATATATATATATATATATATATATATATATATCTGGACCGAATGGTAATGAAGGTGATCAGCCTTTTATACCTGATGAATACATGCAGTATGCACATAGTGCGATTTAATAATTCTTAGACATGACAATCATAAATGATTAACCACAAGTATATAATTGAATAATACAACTCGAGGTCGAATTGAATTAAAAAAAACTTGTCTGAACCGTTGATTACTGCTATGCAATTTAATAAGCTTTGTCTGAAGACCTAATATTAATAATATTTATTTATAAGTTAGAATAATATCATCACAATATTTAAAATAACCTAAACACATTATCACGTAACCCTATCAGTTTATAACACACATAAAACATATCCTCAAGTCAAACTTTTACAGACCGAGTCGAGTTCGGTATAATTCTAACATCCTGATGGCTTAGTCGGATAAATATCGAGTTTAAGTTCAATTAAACTCTGTCTAAACACTTAACAATCATCTTAGATAATTTATTATCAGTCAAAATATTTTTCATAAACTTGTAATAATTTTTAAATAATTATTACTATTTATCATGATTTTTTAATCATTAATATTATATTTATATGAATTAAATACCACATAATTGCTTAATCATTAATATTTATTTAATACCAATTAATGAAAATCGTATCATTGTAACAACCTGATATTTTTTACATAAATAAATAACAAATTTTGCGTATAATTTTTTTTTTTTATTTTCAGGATGAGGATTTGTACAAGATATTGTATATATGTATTTATGTGGTAAGTAAAAATATATTTATTACATAAATATTTACAAATGAATTTATTTTAGAATTATTGATTATTATAAAGTATATTCTTATAATAATTAATTCATAGTAGAAATATTTTTATTAACTATTTTCCATGAAAATATAATCATATATTATTTAAATAATATATGGAGTAATTTTTAGAATAAATTATAATAACTATTTTATTATATGAATTTTAGTACGGATTATTAAATTTATTATTTTACCTTAATTATTAAGGTTAAATATGAGAAATAAATCAGATATGGAATCTAAACCCTAATTTTGGATTATTGTTAAGGTATGAGAATAATAATATAATATTAATTTTATTTTGCTTTTTCAGTGCTATAACTATGTACTGTATGTACGTATTGATGATGATTGGTCAATTATGGTGTTTAATTTCAAAACCCTTATATTATTTGGTTAAACCCTAGTTTTACTGGGGGGAAACCCTAATTTAAAAATTAACTGTGAGTTTAAGACTGTTATATAACAGTGTTATATATTTTATGTTGTGTATTAAGTGATTAATTAGGTAAATCCTAATTAAGATTCTAGAAACCCTAAATAATTTTTAGAAAACCCTAAATTAATAAAAACCCTAATTATAAATGCTAAACCCTAATTTGAAACTCAAATTAGAGTTCAAGATTGTTTGGTGATTGTGTTAATGTGATTAATATCTTGTAATGTAGATTTTATTGCTAATTATGGAAAACCTAATTAGTAAATTAAAAACTCTAATTTGGTAATTAGAAACCCTAATTATAATTTAGTAACCCTAATTATCAAAAAACGTAAACCCTAATTACTAAATTAGCAAAGATAATTATAATTAAAGATATTAAACCCTAATGTTACTGTATAAATTAATTAGAAACCTAATCTAATTAACAAACCCTAATTGTCTAATTTTAGAAACTAAAATTTTTATTTTATTTTTTTATTATTTATTTTGTGTAAGCCCTAAAATGTAATCCTAGAAAATCTAATGTGGGAAAACCTTAGGGTTAAACCCTAAGGGTTTGCATGATTACAAAAGTGCCCTTAAAATTTCATGCGAAAAGACTAAAATACCTCTCCTTGGATATTTTAGTGAGATAACTTGTAAATCTATACAAAATGGAGTGGGTGACCAACTTGTTTGACAAATGTGACTCAAAAATGACAGCAACTCAGCCTATACTCAGCCATTCATGTATCTAGCACATGTATATATAGATCTAAGAGAGAGAAAATGTCATTTTATTGCTCATTTGATCACATTCCACATCCAAGTCTCTCTCTCACCTAAAGCCATGAATTTCATAAGTTCCCCAGTCTCTAAGAACAGCCCCACGATCAACCATAACATATCATAAGCATAGAATCATCAATTGATCAAAGAAGGTATAAACCATACTTGAAAAATCTGTCCAACGATCTGTCGTAAGATGTAATGATTTGTTGTTAAAATGTGTTGTTTGTGGTATATAATGATGATCTGAGTTGCTAGATGTTAGATTCATAACATCTAGAGGCTCGGATTTAGCATTTTACAAAAATCTGGAAATTCTTTAAAGAGTCGTCTGACAACGAATGTCAGGTCGTGTAGATCTCTGTCAGTATTTGATTTTTGTGTTTTAAGTGTTGGATATTGTAGTCTGTTATTTGTTCTTTGATCTGGATCAAGAATTAGGCCTAGATCAGTTGTAGATTGTAAGTTATAACCGGTCAAAGGTCTTTGACCGACATTGACCGGGCCATTTCTAGGTTACCCAGAAAGTTTCCAAGTCGGTCTGACAGTAGGTTCATGGTCTTGGATCTTGCACGTGTTAGTTTATTTGTTGTTATTGTTGTAATATATTTGTACTATGGTATATGGACTTCAATATTAAGCTTGTAGATCGCCTAAATATCTAATGGATCGAAGTCAGTGGAAGGTCAAACCAGGCCAGAAGATCACGAACTTAGTTTTCTGGGTTATAACTTAGTTTTCTGGGTAACCCAGAAAACTTAAGTGCATGATCTCTGACAAGGTTTGACCAGCTTATATCTTTTGATTTTGTTGTTGTTTATTCGGTTTTATGTAAGTGATCTCTAGACTTACATGTTATCTACATACTGCATGTATTAGTTCACACAAAACGCTCTAGAATCACATGTTATAGAAGGCCAAAAATGGACAGACAACCTGTTCTTCATTTCTGGGTAACCTAGAAATGAAGAACATGTCTGACAGCTTGTTTGAGGGATCAGATCACTTTGGTCACGTATGATTTGATGATGTTTATTGTTGGATCGTGTAGTCTTATCTTTGTACTACATGATCTGATCAACAAAACGCTCAGAAACACAACACACACGAAATTAAACCTGGTCAAACCTGATCACTCGGTTTCTGGCATGGTGTTCTGGGTTTGCATGAAGAACACGAAGAACACCTATAGCGACGGTTCTGTCGCTATAGGTGGCCTTTAGCGACAGATAGTAATTTATTTTTCAGAAATTAATTAATAAATAGAAAAAAATAGTTTTTAATTATTAAAAATACCAAATAAATTATCAAAAATTATTTTAAATTCCGAAAATTAGTTTTTAATTCTTTTTAGTATATTTCATAAATATTTAATATTTTTGAAATATTAAAAGTATTTAATTTATTTAATTATAATATTAAATAAATTAGTTAAAAATGATTTTAATATGTGAAAAATTATTTAAAATTATATTATGATATAAGAAAATATTTTAAGTTATTTTTATTGACTTTTAATATTTTGTGAAAATTTTCATTAATAAATTAATATTAATGATAATTAAGTTATTTACTAAATGAATTAAATAAATTGATTAAAAATAATTTTATTATATTAAAAATCATTTTAAATAATAATAAGGTATTTAAAAATATTTTAAGTTATAAAATATAACTTTTAATATTTAAAGGTAAATTTTATTAATTAATTATTATTAATGATATTAAAGTTATTTAATAATTATATTAAATAATTTAGTTTAAAAATGATTTTAATATTATAATAATCATTTTAAATGAAAATAAAGTGTTTAAGGATATTTTAAGTTATAAAATGTAACTTTTAATATTTAAAGGATAATTTCATTAATAATTTAATATTAATGATATTAATTTCATAATAAATGATATTAAGTTTATTTAATAATTATATTAAATAAATAGTTTTAAAATAGTTTTATTTAATTAAAAATCATTTAATAAGGATATAAATGAATTAAAAATATTTTAAGTTATAATTAATGACTTTTAATATTTTGATAAATAAAACATCAATACTTTAATATTAATGGTAATTATTTAAAAATTATTTTAAATGTTTTAAAAATCATTTAAGGGTAATATTAATACTTTAATAGTATTTTGAGTTATAAATAACTTTAATATTTTGGCAATGGTTTCATTAATAGTTTAATATTAATTAAATATTAATGATAATAGAATTGATTAGTATTTAAATTATTTAAATATGATTCCGAAGTTTGAAAATTAATGATAAATTATAATAAATATTTTAAAATTATAGTAAGTCATTTAAAAAAATATGACTGATACTTACAGTTATTGAACTACAGGATAGAGTCTTAGACTCGATAATTACCCGATAAAATCGTCGGTACATCGACATGTTTCAGAAATCGATCTGGACTTAAATAATTTGATTAGATATGTGTTTATTTGTGATTCAATGGTTGTGGAACATATGTGACAATGTGATTAAGTTATGTGCTGACTGCAATAAGCAGTGCTATGTGTTATAGTATGTTATTCTAATCGATCAAATAATCTTATTACCGATAGGTGTTGTTTAAGATAAAACTAAGTTACGAACTGTAAGCAGCGCATCAGGCAAGTATCTTACCTTTGCATTTCTTTTATGCAATGGATATGAGTAAGAAGTTTTAGAATTATATTATTATTATGCATTATTATTAACCCTATTGCGATATATTCTATATCCCCGATCATTGTTTATCAACATGTTAGTATATGGCAATTCAGATATATATATATATATATATATATATATATATATATATATATATATATATATATATATATATATATATATATATATATTCTGTTCGTTAATTTCTAAACATGGTTACACAAGTGTCCCCACTTGGATAATCATTATATTTAATCGTATGTTGATATATATATATATATATATATATATATATATATATATATATATATATATATATATATATATATATATATATATATAAGCCGTCTAAACTACTTGATCAACTAGACACAAATTCAGAAATGTCGTTGAATATGATAAAAACCTTTTTGTATCCAATCAAATTGTTTTGGTTCGGATTCCAGTCTAAGTATGAACATCCCGATCACGGAAAAACTTTAATGCGCCCAAGGCTGACAGAATGAACGATAATATCGTTCTTGTAATGCAGTATTGATCAATACAGGGCACATTGGGCAGATCGCCCTCGTGCCTGTAAGTTATGACGGTTTACGGATGAAGTTCTGCTAAACCTTAGAGAAAAATAAAAATAATGTTCATAGTATGTCGACTACCCTATATGTATAGTCAATACGTAGTTTCAAAAATTTGAGATAGAATTGTTATGATTATCGGTTCAGTTTACTGCACAACTATAAATTCGTTGTAGAAGTGATGTACAAAGAAAACATTTATTTCTTTCAGCTAATTATATTTATAATTGTTATTACTTGCTGGGCACTCAAATGCTCACCCTTGCTTTAAATTAAATGTTTTCAGCTAAGCATGATCATCCCGAAGGTTCAGACAAGAACAAGTGAAAAGGAAAGCAAACAGAACATGTTTAAATGGTGTCTTTTGTAATAGTTAGACTGTATTTAAGATAATGATATGTATTATATATCATGTAAAGAATATAGTAAAGGCTACGTACTTGGGATTAGACTCTGATAAATGTAAGTTAAGTTTGATATTTATATTATTGTTATTATTATTAGTATTATTTTGCTCATAGAAATGGTATCGTGAAGCACCGAGTTCGGATTTTCAAGTACCCGAGTTTGGGGGCATCACAAGTTGGTATCAGAGCTTAGGGTTGGAAATCTTAGGTGGGTTAGACCTTATGCTATAACCTTTGAACAGAGGGAAATATTGAAAATACGAATAACTCAAATAGAGTTTTGAAGAAGATGAATTGAATAAATTCATCGTTAAACAAAATAAAAGATAACTTGTATAAAATTATTAATTGTTGTGTGTATATATTAGTTGATAATCAAGATAACTTAGTTGTGTACATGTTAGATAGAAAAGGATTAGGATACCCTCAAATCGTAAAGAAGAAGTCAACCTCTATAATCGAGCCAATATCAAAGCCAATAGTTAAAATAGAGGCTCACATTGAAAGCTACCTCAATGAGGTGGTTATTTTGGAAAGTATAGTACCGGACCCTGAAACGATAGTATGACTGATAGGTAAAGTATAGTTAAAGAATATGTGGTTAATGTTGAGTTCTTAAACTCATATATTTGTGGTAAGTTTTTAAACTCATAATGTTTGGTAAGTTGGACGAACTAGGTGTAGTTATGTGTGAATAGATTATTGAGGATAATGGGAATAGACAGATTTCTAAGAAATTGATCTTTAGTGGAGGCGTAAGAAATAAGTAGTAATAGTATTACTTGAAAATGTATGATTAAATGTTATGTATATGATAGGTATATTTGTATAAGGTAATATTTTTCAAATGTTGTATAAGTTGTGACAGCGATTCCTGACTTTTGAGTCACAAAGGGATATCAGATGATTAAAGTAAAAGGTGCTATAATATGTCAAGTGTTATGAATTTGAATTTATATGGGATTAATGAAATAAGTTTTGTATAAAGATAATAATTATTTATCTTATCAATGGATAATGTAGTAAACCAAGCTTTCAAAATCTAATATTTTGAGTACATGATTATTTGAGTAGAATCTTTTGTGTTATATGCTAAACGTATACGATAAGGTTTAGAATGTAAGTTAATAAAGAATAATTTAATCAGATAATGCCGCCAAGATGAAAACAAAACCAAAGGACAGAAGAACCTATCAACAAAGCTGGAGGACAACCAGACTTGATACAGAATTTGACGAATATAAATGCTCAAGCTATGCAGAAGGGATTACCAGCCGCGGGGAATCATCCAAGCAATTAATCAAAAAACTTCGAAGACTTCAAGGCAATCGAACCACCAGGATTTAGAGGATCAGCTGACCCTATGGAATTAGTTGTGATAGCTAGAGTAATGGCGGGGCAAGAGACAGCTTTTGCCACCTATACAATGAAAGGAGGGGCGAATTTTTGGTGGGAGACAAATCAAGTTAAAGACGAAGATGGGAGTAGTGGTAGTAGAATTGGAAAGAGGAAAGGAGATAAGGTTGGGAATACGGAAAATAGGCCAGAGGGTGGAAAGAAACAAGTTGTGCATTATGGAAATTGTGGAAAGAATCATTCGGGAGAGTGTTTAAAAGGAAAGAATGTGTGCTACAAGTGTGGCAGGAGGGACATATCTCTCCTAACTGCCCCAATCCAAGAATTTATAGTGGGTGTTTTATTTGTGAATCAAAGGGGCATAAGGTGAAATACTGTCCAAGAAAGAAAATGGAGGCAAAGAATGTGAATACAAGGAAAGGCAGTAGAACATTGGTGTTAACGTGACCGACTTCAACCAATGAACCAACAGAACCAACCGAAGGAGTCTTCAACATGACCGTTCAAGAAACAGTAGCAGCCGGGGGATGCAACTCCAGGTATTACTCGAACAAATTTTATTTTTTATATATTATTTTCGTATATATATAATATTATTTTATAAAGATATTTTGAAGGAGGAATTTGAGTTCTTTTAGGAATCAAATTTCCGTTTAATCAGAAAGACAAGCCTTATGTGAATAGTTGAATATCAGTTCGATCAGATTATGATCGAGATCTACTTGCAATAATTGTGTACGCTATTTACCCTGGTATGTATAGGTTTTAAAACGATGATTCCGGGGACGGAATCTTTATAAGGGAGGGTGAATGTAACAACCTGATATTTTCTACATAAATAAATAAGAAATTTTGCGTATAAATTATTATTATTATTTTTTATTTTAAGGATGAGGATTTGTACAAGATATTGTATACATGTATTTATGTGGTAAGTAAAAATATATTTATTACATAAATATTTACAAATGAATTTATGTAAGACCCCAAATTATTAATAAATGAAATTTAATTTCCTCTATTTATTATTCTGAAATAGTAAGGGTTGATTTGATTAATGTGGTTAGTTATGGATAAAATGCGCAAATATTTTAAATAAGTAAGTGGTTATAAAATATTCATTGTTGTCGGGGAATATTCGCTTGGTCATGGAATATTCTTACTGTCGGAGAATATTCGTACGACGGCGCAGTCTTTTGTGGGCCCCATAACGGAAAGCGATTGGATGAAGAAAACGATAAAAATAAGTTATTTATAAATAACGACATAGTTGTTGCCGTTAATACTGTTGGAATACCCAGTGGTTAAAACACAGTAATACGCGTTGTTGCACAGTAGCACACGGTATTGCACCAATTATTGATTCTTACGTAAGAAGGCACTACTCAATAATTGTTACAGTAATTACTGTTCAATATTGTATTTTATTGATTCAATAATTGCTGCGTTGATATTTTATATTACTGTTGTTTTAATAATTGTCACTACACAGTATTTTCTATTATCGGAAAAATAATTCATATTATTTGAATAATATTATTAGATAATATTATTGGCAATGTCTAGAAAGTTCTGTCTAAGGAGAGGTTTGGTCATCTAATTGCGCGCCAGTAAGGAGAGATCCTTATTGGAAAGCCCTCTCTTTCCTGGGAACGGCCTGGTTGCCAGTACTGTGGTTCTGTAATATTATTTGTGTATAATTAATTATTGATTTATATGATGAGAAAAATAGTGATTTTATGTGGATATAGATGGAGAAAATTTTTAATGTGACAATTGTTGAAAATTGATATTTTATCTTTTTCTGATAAAATAATTCATTTAAATATATTATTTTAATAATATATTGATGGTGATATTTTTACAATGAATGTGGGATATATGAGTATATGAGGAGGAAGAGTATTTTTGTGGCATTAAATGATTAACACATGTTTTGTGTGTTGGTGGACACAATTCTTGACCGAAAATTTATTACTGACTGTAAAATTGCCCGTTTGTGAATTTCGGTCAATTTATGTTTGAAATTTGGAAAAACTTTCTTCTGCAAAGTTGTAGAGAATTGAATTTTCTATAAAAAATCGCGAGATTCGAATTTTCTGACAAAAGGGCTATTTATTATGAATTATTAAAGTTTTGAAGTTCCGAAATGATTGATTTTTGGGAGTTTTAGTTAATTATTTTGAGAAAAACATTTTTTATATTTTTTTGGACATCATAAACATGTGCAAGGTGGCTGATTTCAGATTTTCTAAGGTGAGCTTGAAAATTTATATAGATATATATATTATTATATTAAATTTTCTGCTTTGGTGTTCTAAGTATTTTCCTATAAATAGGGTGCTTAGGTTAGAATTGAAAATCACACCAGAAACACAAGTTTCGCTCTCTTTCTCTCTCTATATCGAGCGTATTCTTGTGAGTATTTGATACTTTGAGTGTTGCTATACGGTGCAAGTTTCCTTCAGCATTATATCTAGTATTCCAGTCAGAAGTACCGTCTTTCCGAGGTAAGGGATGTTATTTCTTCTTAAATGATATTATTTTCTTCAATATCATTATGCCAAAGTATTGATCTGAACTTTTTATCAAATTTGGAATTTTTCATGTCGGGATTACTATTCATCACGAGTTACTATTCACGAGTTACTATTCACCAAAAAATGAAATTTTCTTCTTTTCGTCCAAAATATCTATTCTGAATACTAGCTTTGATTGTATCCATGTTTTGATCATTCTTGAATTTTACTCTACTATGATTATTTATGAGGTATTTTTGGACATGGAATAGCTGAAATACGAATCCTTAATATTTATTATTTTGTTTCACTGGATTCGTTTCCTTAAAAATATTTTTCATCATCCTCAGTCCTAAATGATGATATAAATGAATATCTTTGGCCTGTAGTGCAAAGATTAATAATTTCTGATGAATATCTTTGGCCCGTAGTGCAAAGATAAACAGGTGTTGAGGTGAACATGACCAACTGATGAATATCTTTGGCCTGTAGTGCAAAGATGACTATTTGATTCAAGATATTTATTGATTGATATTACATGGATAAAATGTTGATGATGGGCTTTTAAATTCATAGATAATCGTAGATTTCATTCTCTACGTAACTTTTCTATTAATTATTATTTTCCGCTGCGAATATTGATTTAAAACTTGTTGTCTATTGTATTCTATTAAATTTTTCCCTGTTGAAGACTAACGATAATTTATTGTATATTATCTTAGTCATAATATTCTTTACTGGGCTAGTTGAGCTCACCCTTTTCCTTGTTGTTCCATTTTCTTCTCAGGAGGCGAGAATGTAGCAAATACTAGTCGGGGTATGGAATGAAGGTTCTAGGAAGTTGTTTTAGTAGTCTTCACCATTTTTTTTGTAAAATATTGTACCAATAATTGTAATGAGGACTTATTTGAGTGTGGATATTGTCTAGATGATAATATTTATATTTACACTCACAGTTTTTATGTTGTATTAATAAAGTTGTAGTTGTTTCTGTACCATGTTATTGACGACTCAGAATGGGTGTTGTATACCTGTTTTGGGGGCGTCACAGTTGGTATCAGAGCTTAGGGATATGATCTCTGGCGGAGATCGGGGAATAGAACTAGGAGGGGAGAGACGAGTAAATCCTTCGCTAGTGTGTCCTACCTAAGCTTATTTGTTGGTCGGTCATAATATAGGGATATTATGTGATTTGTTAATTTGTTAAATTAACCCTTGTTTTATGGCAGTATTTGAGAATGTCGACTGAGAATGTTAATAGTGGAGTTTATTAGACTGGAGCAGAATAACATGACGGTGTCCCAGTACGAGGCGAAGTTTGCAGAGTTGTCCAGGTTTGCACCTCATTTGGTGGAGAATGAGGAACGTATGACGCGGATGTTTCTGAGAGGTTTGAAACCCGGCATACGTCAATATCTCATTTCTCATAAATTTTTTCTCTATTCAGATGTTGTCAACAGGGCTCAATTATTAGAGCGAGATAACGAGTACGGTCAACCGAGGGATCACAACCAGGATCATATCGGTGACAACAGTCATCAGAACAATGATAACCAGCGGAGAAAGAAAAATACAGACAAGAACGGCAACCACTCTGGTGGTAATCGTGGCTATGAAAATAGAAGAAGCGAGTCAGGAGGAGATTTTAAAAAGAGGAGATTCAACAATGACAATACGAAGACGTCAGCACCAGTAGTAACTGGTTCCAAGGGAGGAGAACGACCACCGGTCATATGCTATAAATGTGGAAAAGAGGGACATATCAGCCCAAACTGTCCACAACAGTTCAAGGTATGCTATAATTGTGGAAAGGAAGGACATATCGCTCGAGATTGTACGGTAGTGAAACCAAGTTCAGCGGGGACGGTGACTCAAAAGGCTGCCCCAGAAAAGTCAAAGTCAACGGTTCCTGGAAGAGCGTTTGTCGTGACTGGTCAACATACGAGGAACCCAAACGAGGTGATCACGGGTAAGCTAATCATAAATTCATGTGAAGTTTATACCTTACTAGATACCGGTGCTACCCATTCATTTATTTCTCCTGCTTGTGCTCAACGTTTAAACTTGACTCCGGAGAAATTAGACTTTGATTTATCTGTGATGACTCCGTTAGGGGAAACTTTCATCACATCCACTGTTTATAAATCTTGTTTGATCCAAGTTGGTACCATCCCCTTACCTGTTGACCTTATCTCTTTAAAGATACTTGCATTTGACGTGATTTTAGGAATTGATTGGTTAACTACTCATCATGCCAAAATTGATTGTTTTCGTAAGGTGATTAGTTTTCATATTCCTAATCAACCTGTTGTTCGAATTCAAACAGCAAAGCCATTAAAATCAATCACTGTCATATCAAGTCATAAAGCCATTCGTTTATTGAAAAACGGATGTCAAGCTTTCTTAGCCCATGTTATGGATTTGAATAAAGACACGTCAAATTTGAATAATATTCCTGTTGTTAGTAACTTTCCTGACGTATTTCCTGAAGAACTTCCTGGTCTACCCCCGGAACGTGAAGTTGAATTCTTTATTGATCTTGAACCTGGTACAAAGCCTATCTAAAACCCCATATCGAATGGCTCCTATTGAACTTCAGGAGTTAAAAGTCCAACTACAAGAGTTGTTGGACATCGGCTTCATTCGTCCTAGTACATCTCCTTGGGGTGCACCTGTTTTATTTGTAAAGAAGAAAGATGGGAGTATGCGACTTTGTATCGATTACCGGGAATTAAACCATGTCACCATCAAGAATAGGTATCCGCTACCTCGTATTGATGACCTGTTTGACCAGTTACAAGGAGCACAATTCTTTTCAAAAATTGATCTTTGTTCTGGATATCATCAGCTGAAGGTTAAAGCTGAGGATATTCCAAAGACTGCCTTTAGAACTCGGTACGGGCATTATGAATTCTTAGTCATGTCTTTTGGATTGACTAATGCTCCTGCGGCTTTCATGGATATGATGAACCGATTATTCAAGGATTATTTGGATCAGTTCGTTGTTGTCTTTATTGATGACATCCTCATATATTCCAAAAGCCGAGAAGATCATGAGCACCATTTGAAGCTGGTACTCCAAAGGCTGCGTGAAAATAAGTTATATGCTAAGTTGAAGAAATGCGAGTTCTGGCTTGAGGAAGTAGCATTCCTAGGGCACGTGGTGTCAAAACATGGAGTATCTGTGGACCCGACGAAGATTGAAGCAATACAAAGCTGGGAGCAACCGAAGACGGTGACCGATATACGTAACTTTCTAGGCTTAGCTGGTTATTATCGGAGATTCGTAGAAGGGTTTTCTCGAATCGCTACCCCGTTAACTCAGCTGACTCGGAAGGATATCAAATTCGTATGGAGCGAAGAATGCGAGAAGAGTTTCCAAGAGCTTAAGAGGAGACTCATTTCGGCACCTGTTCTGACAATACCATCTGGTTCGGATGGATTTGTTATTTACAGCGATGCTTCATGCAAAGGGTTAGGATGTGTTCTCATGCAACGTGGGAAAGTCATAGCCTATGCCTCGCGACAACTTAAAGAATATGAGAGGAATTATCCTACTCATGATCTAGAGTTGGCAGCAGTCGTTTTCGCGCTAAAGATCTGGAGGCACTATCTATATGGGGAGAAGGTGGAGATATATTCAGACCATAAAAGCCTCAAATATTTCTTCACTCAAAAAGAACTCAACATGCTGCAACGACGTTGCCTCGAGCTGTTGAAAGATTACGACCACACTATTTAATACCATCCTGGAAAAGCAAACATGGTAGCTGACGCGTTGAGTAGAAGATCATATGCAGGAACGAGTGCGATGATGTCAAGTATACGCGTAGAACCAACTTTAATCGATAAAGTTAAAGTTGCTCAAGCTACAGACCCGGAGCTGATGCGTATGAAGCAGAAAGTGCAAGAAGGTGCTATTCCAGAAGAAAGAATCGATGAAGAAGGAATACTTCGAGTCCACTCCAGACTTTGTGTTCCTAACGATTCTGATTTGAAGTACAAGATCATGATGGAGGCACACAATACACCATTTGCAATCCATCCTGAAAGTACTAAAATGTATCGTGATCTTCGACATACATTTTGGTGGAACAATATGAAGAGAGAGATTGCAAAGTTTATCTCGAGGTGCTTAACTTGTCAACGTGTAAAGGCGGAGCATCAAGTACCAAAGGGTTCATTGCAACCACTTGAGATTCCGAAATGGAAGTGGGAACACATTACCATGGATTTCGTTACGGGTCTTCCCACGATTTCTCAAGGCATAAATGCTATTTGGGTTATAGTTGATAGATTAACCAAGTCTGCTCATTTCTTGCCGATACGGGAGACTTATTCCCTTGAACGTCTCGCTAGTATGTACGTGAATAAGATTGTAAGGTTGCATGGCATGCCAGTATCCATAGTTTCGGATCGTGACCCAAGATTCACTTCAAGATTTTGGGTTATCTTGCAAAAAGCTATGGGCACGGATTTACGGTTCAGTTCGGCATACCATCCTCAAACGGACGGGCAATCAGAGAGGACTATTCAAACTCTTGAAGATCTATTAAGACTTTGTGTCCTAGATTTCAAAGGAAGTTGGGATAAGTACCTACCATTGGTGGAATTCTCCTACAACAACAGTTATCAGGCAAGTATAGGTGTGGCTCCCTTTGAAGCATTGTATGAACGAAAGTGTCGCTCTCCAGTATGTTGGGATGAGGTGGGAGAAGCAACGTTGTTGGGACCAGAGTTGGTACGAATGACTACAGACAAGATCCAAACGATTCGACAACGTATACAAACGGCACAGGATCGACAAAAGAGTTATGTGGATCTTCATCGAAAGGACGTGGAATTTGACATTGAGGATCATGTATTATTACGTGTAGCTCCATGGAAAGGAGTTATAAGATTTGGGAAGAGAGGAAAGCTCAATCCACGATTTATTGGTCCATTTCAGATTCTTGACCGAGTAGGAAATGTGGCCTATAGACTCGCGTTACCTCCAAGTATGTCTCGTGTTCATAATGTTTTTCATATATCTGTGCTTCGTAAATATGTGAAAGACCCGAACCACATTATTGAGTTAGAACCGGACGAGATAGCCGAAGACTTAACGTATGAGGAGGTACCTGTCAAGATCCTGGATAGGAAGGAGCATGTCCTACGCACGAATGTCATACCACAAGTTAAAGTTTTGTGAAGAAACCATGCTATTGAGGAAATGACCTGGGAGTTGGAAACGGAAATGAAAGCGAGGTATCCTCATCTTTTCGAAACACCAGGTACGTATGCCAATTTCGAGGACGAAATTTCATAAGGAGGGGAGGTTGTAAGACCCCAAATTATTAATAAATGAAATTTAATTTCCTCTATTTATTATTCTGAAATAGTAAGGGTTGATTTGATTAATGTGGTTAGTTATGGATAAAATGCGCAAATATTTTAAATAAGTAAGTGGTTATAAAATATTCATTGTTGTCGGGGAATATTCGCTTGGTCGTGGAATATTCTTACTGTCGGAGAATATTCGTACGACGGCACAGTCTTTTGTGGGCCCCATAACGGAAAGCGATTGGATGAAGAAAACGACAAAAATAAGTTGTTTATAAATAACGGCATAGTTGTTACCGTTAATACTGTTGGAATACCCGGTGGTTAAAACACAGTAATACGCGTTGTTGCACAGTAGCACACGGTATTGCACCAATTATTGATTCTTACGTAAGAAGGCACTACTCAATAATTGTTACAGTAATTACTGTTCAATATTGTATTTTATTGATTCAATAATTGCTGCGTTGATATTTTATATTACTGTTATTTTAATAATTGTCACTACACAGTATTTTCTATTATCGGAACAATAATTCATATTATTTGAATAATATTATTAGATAATATTATTGGCAATGTCTAGAAAGTTCTGTCTAAGGAGAGGTTTGGTCATCTAATTGCGAGCCAGTAAGGAGAGATCCTTATTGGAAAGCCCCCTCTTTCCTGGGAACGGCCTGGTTGCCAGTACTGTAGTTCTGTAATATTATTTGTGTATAATTAATTATTGATTTATATGATGAGAAAAATAGTGATTTTATGTGGATATAGATGGAAAAATTTTTTAATGTGACAATTGTTGAAAATTGATATTTTATCTTTTTCTGATAAAATAATTCATTTAAATATATTATTTTAATAATATATTGATGGTGATATTTTTACAATGAATGTGGAATATATGAGTATATGAGGAGGAAGAGTATTTTTGTGGCATTAAATGATTAACACATGTTTTGTGTGTTGGTGGACACAATTCTTGACCGAAAATTTATTATTGATTGTAAAATCGCTCGTTTGTGGATTTCAGTCAATTTATGTTTGTAATTTGGAAAAACTTTCTTCTGCAAAGTTTTAGAGAATTAAATTTTCTATAAAAACTCGCGTGATTCGAATTTTCTGACAAAAGGGCTATTTATTATGAATTATTGAAGTTTCGAAGTTCCGAAATAATTGATTTTTGGGAGTTTTAGTTAATTATTTTGAGAAAAACATTTTTTGTATTTTTTTGGACATCATAAACATGTGCAAGGTGGCTGATTTCAGATTTTCTAAGGTGGGCTTAAAAATTTATATATATATATATATATATATATATATATATATATTATTAATTTTTTACTTTGGTGTTCTAAGCATTTTTCTATAAATAGGGTGCTTAGGTTAGAATTGAAAATCACACAAGAAACACAAGTTTCTCTCTCTTTCTCTCTCTATATCGAGCGTATTCTTGTGAGTATTTGATACTTTGAGTGTTGCTATACGGTGCAAGTTTCCTTCAGCATTATATCTAGTATTCCAGTCAGAAGTACCGTCTTTCCGAGGTAAGGGATGTTATTTCTTCTTAAATGATATTATTTTCTTCAATATCATTATGCCGAAGTATTGATCTGAACTTTTTATCAAATTTAAAACTTTTCATGTCGGGGTTACTATTCATGAGTTACTATTCACGAGTTACTATTCACGAGTTATTATTCACCGAAAAATAAAATTTTCTTATTTTCGTCCAAAATATCTATTCTAGATACTAGCTTTGATTGTATCCATGTTTTGATCATTCTTGAATTTTACTCCACTATGATTATTTATGAGGTATTTTTGGACATGGAATAGCTGAAATACGAATCCTTAATATTTATTATTTTGTTTCACTGGATTCGTTTCTTTAAAAATATTTTTCATCATCCTCAGTCCTAAATGATGATATAAATGAATATCTTTGGCCTGTAGTGCAAAGATTAATGATTTCTGATGAATATCTTTGACCCGTAGTGCAAAGATGAACAGGTGTTGAGGTGAACATGACCAACTGATGAATATCTTTGGCCCGTAGTACAAAGATGACTATTTGATTCAAGATATTTATTGATTGATATTACAGTGATAAAATGTTGATGATGGGCTTTTAAATTCATAGATAATCGTAGATTTCATTCTCTACGTAACGTTTCTATGAATTATTATTTTCCGCTGCGAATATTGATTTAAAACTTGTTGTCTATTGTATTCTATTAAATTTTTCCCTGTTGAAGATTAACGATAATTTGTTGTATATTATATTAGTCATAATATTCTTTACTGGGCTAATTGAGCTCATCCTTTTCTTTGTTGTTCCATTTTCTTCTCAGGAGACGAGAATGTAGCAAGTACTAGTCGGTGTATGGAATGAAGGTTCTAGGAAGTTGTTTTAGTAGTCCTCACCATTTTTTTTGTAAAATATTGTACCAATAATTGTAATGAGGACTTATTTGAGTGTGGATATTGTCTAGATGACAATATTTGTATTTACACTCACAGTTTTTATATTGTATTAATAAAGCTGTAGTTGTTTCTGTACCATGTTATTTACGACTCAGAATGGGTGTTGTATACCTGTTATGGGGGCGTCACAATTTATTTTAGAATTATTGATTATTATAAAGTATATTCTTATAATAATTAATTCATAGTAAAAATGTTTTTATTAACTATTGTCCATGAAAATATAATCATATATTATTTAAATAATATATGGAGTGATTTTTAGAATAAATTATAATAACTATTTTATTATATGAATTTTAGTACGGATTATTAAATTTATTATTTTACCTTAATTATTAAGGTTAAATATGAGAAATAAATCAGATATGGAATCCAAGCCCTAATTTTGGATTATTGTCAAGGTATGAGAATAATAATATAATATTAATTATATTTTGTTTTTTCAGTGCTATAACTATGTACGTAATGATGATGATTGGTCAATTATGGTGTTTAATTTCAAAACCCTTATATTATTTGGTTAAACCCTAGTTTTACTGGGGGGAAACCCTAATTTGAAAATCAACTGTGAGTTTAAGACTGTTATATAACTGTGTTATATGTTTTATGTTGTGTATTAAGTGATTAATTAGGTAAACCCTAATTAAAATTCTAGAAACCCTAAATAATTTTTAGAAAATCCTGAATTAATAAAAACCCTAATTATAAATGCCAAACCCTAATTTGAAACCCAAATTGGAGTTCAAGATTGTTTGGTGATTGTGTTAATGTGATTAATATCTTGTACTGTAGATTTTATTGCTAATTATGGAAAACCTAATTAGTAAATTAAAAACCCTAATTTGGTAATTAGAAACCCTAATTATAATTTAGTAACCCTAATTATCAAAAAGCGTAAACCCTAATGGCTAAATTAGCAAAGATAATTATAATTAAAGATATTAAACCCTAATGTTCCTGTATAAATTAATTAAAAACCTAATCTAATTAACAAACCCTAATTTTCTAATTTTAGAAACTAAAATTTTTATTTTATTTTTTTATTATTTATTTTGTGTAAGCCCTAAAATGTAATCTTAGAAAATCTAATGTGGGAAAACCTTGGGGTTAAACCCTAAGGGTTTGCATGATTACAAAAATGCCCTTAAAATTCCATGCGAAAAGACTAAAATACCCCTCCTTGGATATTTTAGTGAGATAACTTCTAAATCTATACAAAATGGAGTGGGTGACCAACTTTTTTGACAAGTGTGACTCAAAAATGACAGCAACTTAGCCTATACTCAGCCATTCATGTATCTAGCACATGTATATATAGATCTAAGAGAGAGAAAATGTCATTTTATTGCTCATTTGATCACATTCCATATCCAAGTCTCTCTCTCACCTAAAGTCACGAATTTCATAAGTTCCTCAGTCTCAAAGAACAGCCCAACGATCAACCATAACATATCATAAGCACAGAATCATCAATTGATCAAAGAAGGTATAAACCATACTTGAAAAATCTGTCCAATAATATGACGTTAGTTGTAATGATTTGTTGTTAAAATGTGTTGTTTATGGTATATAATGATGATTTGGGTTGCTAGATGTTAGATCCATAACATCTAGAGGCTCGGATTTAGCATTTTACAAAAATCTAGAAATTCTTTAAAGAGTCGTCTGACAACGAATGTCAGGTCGTGTAGATCTCTGTCAGTGTTTGATTTTTGTGTTTTAAGTGTTGGATATTGTAGTATGTTATTTGTTCTTTGACCTGGATCAAGAATCAGGCCTAGATCAGTTGTAGATTGTAAGTTATAACCGGTCAAAAGTCGTTGACCGGGCCATTTCTGGGTTACCCAGAAAGTTTCCAAGTCGGTCTGACAGTAGGTTCATGGTCTTGGATCTTGCACGTGTTAGTTTATTTGTTGTTGTCGTAATGTATTTGTACTATGGTATATGGACTTCAATATTAAGCTTGCAGATCGCCTAAATATCTAATGGATCGAAGTCAGTGGAAGGTCAAACCAGGCCAGAACATCACGAACTTAGTTTTCTGGGTAACCCAAAAAACTTAAGTGTGACAACCCCAAAATAGGTCCATTCCATCCAACCTATTCTGAGTCGCCAAATACATGGTATAAAAAACAACTACAACTTTATTATCACAATTGTCGTGCAAAATACAACAACACATATACTATGAGTTTGAATACAAATATATACCAAATGTGACATTGGACACCATCATGTGTCAGCACCTCACAAAGGTACCTTACATAAAGGTATAGTCAAAAACTGTTTTAGAAACTAGAATCTTTGGGAAGTGCTCAAGGAAACCTTCGTACATGGGAGGCCATGCTTCTAGGTTATGATAGATATCATATGGCCACAGAATTATCCTTGGTTGACCCAATAGACCCCAAAGAAAAATGAGAAGATTACTATCATATTCTTCCCAATGGTAAGTCTTCTCTTGACTTATCATTATCTCCACTGTCTCTAATTGAGAATTATACTTCAAACAAACACCAAGATTATATAGATAGTGCTCATAGATATACTCGGCAAGTGGATGTGCACAATCCTGTCTTATGATGACACGAGGTTGTATGTCGTTAGACATCTTGTATGATACTGGCAAAACACCCTTCCAACGTTGGGTACACCTTACCCTATTGGATTCACCAAATAAAACTACTAAATGAACTTTTCTATACTGCTTCGGATGAACCTCCACAGCTAGAGACAACCGTTCTATTTCTCCGTTACCCTCGCTCGACCCAGCTATACTCTTATTATCTGAAAGGAATTGTGAAGAAAAAGGGTGAGCACAACTAGCTCAGTAAAGAATATCATGACTAAAGATAATTAAATTATCAATAGCCTTCATCAATAATAAATCAGAGATTTAGAACATATGGTAGATGATAAAAAATTTCAACCATAGTTGCAGCGGAACGAGCAATCCATTAGAAGAGTCAAATAGACCATAAAGTCTATTATCTTCTCCATGTTAAAAATCCACCAACAATGCTTTATCCCTGTAACATCACTCAACAGTTCCTTTCCATAATTATATGAATAACTCATAATCATAATTGTAATTCTAAATTCCTCTTCGCATCCAGGACAAGATAATTTTCATCACCTGTCTTTACCTGAAACATCAAAGATCATGGTTATACCAAATCACAGTTTCTGTTCATAATCATACTAATAACTTCATCTTTACACCACGGCCAAAGATATTCATTTGTATTACCAGTTGGTCATGTTCATCTCAACACCTGTTCATCTTTGCACTACTGGCCAAAGATATTCAACAACATGTCATCTTTACAGTACGGGCCAAAGATATTCATCAACAATTCATCTTTGCACTACAGGCCAAAGATATTCCTCAAGAGTTCATATTTGCACTACAGGCCAAATATATTAATATCTCAAAGAAATATATAATCATTTCAGAATTTATATAAACAATAATTATAACCATGTTGATCAATTCACCTTTGCACTTAAGCTAAAGATATTCATTTATAAATTCAATGGCCATGATCATACCAGTCAACAATTCAACTTTGCACTACTGGCCAAAGAGAACCCATAGTCATGATCATACCAAAAATCTACCCATCTTTATACTCAAGTCAAAGAGAAATATCATCATTAAGGTTATAAAAATGTTATATATGATAATAAAAATAATATGATCAACATATAGTTTTAATCTCAAGAGTAATATTCATAAATCAACTATAATTTAGTTAGAAAAAGAAACCAATTTTGTCGTGAATAGTAGCTGTGAATAGTAACTCGTGAATAGTAACTCGTGAATAGTAACCCCGATTCAAAAAGGTAAAAATTCCACAATAAAATCCACCGATTCAAAAAGGTAAAAATTCCACAATAAAATCCATACCAATATTTTGATATAATAATATTGAAGGAATAACATTTCTTAAACTTATAAACTATTTATTTTAATTGTTTACACTTTATTAAATAATACATTTAATCATCATAAAATGCCAAACTCTTAAGATTTTATCATTAATAACCAAATCCCTCATAAAAAATCTGCATATAACTCATATATGATATTCAAGCCATAAAATCATATTTTCTAATTCTCTTACTTCACATAACATATTTAATTCATTTACTCATAATTAGACCATTTTCATGAAAAATACCAAATTAGTTTCAAAAATATTTCTTTTCTGAGATTTAACATAATATAGTCCCATAGTGAACATATATTTTTCTCAGAATTTTTAAAAGTCATTTATTATTTTTCATTTAGCCAAAACAGCCGAATATTTAGACATTTATCAAAAATTGTACTTTTATCTAAAACTTCTGAAATTCACAGAGTATACTCCTATCATATACATGTACTCCCAATAAAAATTTCATCAATTTTGGAGTTAACCACAAGGAGTTATAAACGGTTACTTTTAAAATAGTCTTTTCTCATAAAATTCATAACTCTTAATCTATACATTCAAAAATCTCCATTTTTGGACACAATCAAGAAAACACATCAAAATATCATTTCAAATTTTTTCAGAATTTTTTGAAGGTTGGAAGAAGTAGAACTGAAAAATATAATAACCTTTAAAAATCCCTTACTATCCCTTACCTCAAAAGAGCAGTACTTCTGATCGGTATAAGGCTGAAGGAAACGTGCACTGATGAATATCAACTCACCAAGTATCTAAATACTCACAAAATACACTCAATAATCTAGAGAGAGAAAGAGAGAAAACTTATGAATTCTGGTGTGATTTTCAATTCTAACTTAGCCCTCTATTTATAGGAAAATGTTAGCACGCCGAAGCAGACTTGACCTGTTACCTGATGGCTTTACCTGCTACTATTTCACCCACCAAAAATCAATCATCTCTCCCAACAACCAAGAGTGGGGCCCACTCATTTCTAGAATTTTCTACCAAAACCTAATCTCTAAATCAGTCACCTCTTAAAATTCATAACAAATCATTCGTTCATTTTTAACGGTTCAAAATTTGTACACATATACTCAACTTATATATGTATAACATATCCAAAAATTACAACGATCCAACGGTCGGATTAAAAATTATAGCTCCTATAATATATCTCAAAAATCCTGATTTTTAATACCTCCATTCTGACAAAAATACTGATAAAAACCTCAACATTAACTCTTTCATTTTTAATCGCAAAAATATATCCCTCATTTATATCCACATAAAATAAATATTTCCTTATCATATGAATCAATAATTAATTATTCACAAATAATATTACAGAATCACATTTATGACAATCAGGTCGTTCCCAGGAAAGAAGGGGCTTTCCAATAAGGATTTCTCCTTACTGGCGCGCAATTAGGTGACCAAACCTCTCCTTAGACAGAACTTTCTAGACATTGCCAATAATGTTATCTAATAATATTATTCAGATAATATGAATTATTGATCTGATAATGGAAAATACTGTGCAGTGATAATTATTGAAACAACAATAATATAAAATATCAACGCATCAATTATTGAATCAATAAAATAAAATATTGAACAGTAACTACTGTAACAATTATTGAGTAGTGTTTTCCTTGGTAAGAATCAATAATTCAAAAATACTGTGCAAAACCGTGTGCTACTGTGTAACCACGCGTATTACTGTATTTTAACCATCGGGTATTCTAACAGTGTTAACGGTAACAACTATGCCGTTATTTATAAAAACTCAATTTTTGTCGTTATCTTCATCCGACAGTTATTCTGTTATGGGGCCCACAAATAGTTGCGCCGTCGTACGAATATTCCACGACAAAACGAATATTCCCCGACAACAATGATTATTTTATAACCACTTGCTTACTTTGTAAAAATAAAATTTACATTTCACCCATAACTTTAAACTTTTATCAATTTAACCATTTACTGAATAGTAATTATAAGAAAAATTGAATACTTTTATTTCATAAAATTTGGGGTCTTACATTAAGTGCATGATCTCTGACAAGGTTTGACCAGCTTATATCTTTTGATTTTGTTGTTGTTTATTCGGTTTTATGTAATTGATCTCTAGACTTACATGTTATCTACATACTGCATGTATTAGTTCACACAAAACGCACTAGAATCACATGTTATAGAAGGCCAAAAATGGACAGACAACCTGTTCTTCATTTCTGGGTAACCCAGAAATGAAGAACATGTTTGACAGCTTGTTTGAGGGATCAGATCTCTTTGGTTACGTATGTTTTGATGATGTTTATTGTTGGATTGTGTAGTCTTGTCTTTGTACTACATGATCTGATCAACAAAACGCTCAGAAACACAACACACACGAAATTAAACCTGGTCACTCGGTTTCTGGCATGGTGTTTTGGGTTTGCATGAAAAATACGAAGAACACCTATATAACTTTCAATATTTAAAGGTAAATTTCATTAATTAATTATTATTAATGATATTAAAGTTATTTAATAATTATATTAAATAATTTAGTTTAAAAATGATTTTAATATTATAATAATCATTTTAAATGAAAATAAAGTGTTTAAGGATATTTTAAGTTATAAAATGTAACTTTTAATATTTAAAGGATAATTTCATTAATAATTTAATATTAATGATATTAATTTAATAATAAATGATATTATGTTTATTTAATAATTATATTAAATAAATAGTTTTAAAATGGTTTTATTTATTTAAAAATCATTTAATAAGGATATAAATGAATTAAAAATATTTTAAGTTATAATTAATGACTTTTAATATTTTGATAAATAAAATATCAATACTTTAATATTGATGGTAATTATTTAAAAATGATTTTAAATGTTTTAAAAATCATTTAAGGGTAATATTAATACTTTAATAGTATTTTGAGTTATAAATAACTTTAATATTTTGGCAATGGTTTCATTAATAGTTTAATATTAATAAAATATTAATGATAATAGAATTGATTAGTATTTAAATCATTTAAATATGATCCCGATGTTTGAAAATTCATGATAAATTATAATAAATGTTTTAAAATTATAGTAAGTCATTTAAAAAAATATGACTGATACTTACAATTATTGAACTACAGGATAGAGTCTTAGACTCGATAATTACCCGATAAAATCGTCGGTACATCGACATGTTTCAGAAATCGATCTGGACTTAAATAATTTGATTAGATATGTGTTTATTTGTGATTCAATGGTTGTGGAACATATGTGATAATGTGATTAGGTTATGTGCTGACTGCAATAAGCAGTGCTATGTGTTATAGTATGTTATTCTAATCGATCAAATAATCTTATTACTGATAGGTGTTGTATAAAGATAAAACTAAGTTACGAACTGTAAGCAGCGCATCAGACAAGTATCTTACCTTTGCATTTCCTTTATGCAATGGATATGAGTAAGAAGTTTCAGAATTATATTATTATTATGCTATATTATTAACCCTATTGCGATATATTCTATATCCACGATCATTATTTATCAACATGTTAGTATATGGTAATTCAGACACTTGTGTAACCATGTTTAGAAATTAACGAACATAATATATATATATATATATATATATATATATATATATATATATATATATATATATATATATATATATATATAAGTCGTCTAAGCTACTTGATCGGTTAGACACAAATTCAGAAATGTCGTTGAATATGATAAAAACTTTTTTGTATCCAATCAAATTTTTTTGGTTCAGATTCCAGTCTAAGTATGAACATTCTGATCACGGGAAAACTTTTATGCGCCCAAGGCGGACAGAGTGAATGATAATATCGTTCTTGTAATGTAGTAATGATCAATACAGGGCACATTGGGCAGATCACCCTCGTGCCTGTAAGTTATGACGGTTTTCAGATGAAGTTCTGCTAAACCTTAGCGAAAAATAAAAATAATATTCATAGTATGTCGACTACCCTATATATATAGTCAGTACGTAGTTTTAAAAATTTGAGATAAAATTGTTATGATTATCGGTTCAGTTTACTTCACAACTATAAATTCGTTGTAGAAGTGATGTACAAAGAAAACATTTATTTCTTTCAGTTAATTATATTTATAATTGTTATTACTTGCTGGGCACTCAAATGCTCACCATTGCTTTAAATTAAATATTTTCAGCTAAGCATGATCATCCCGAAGGTTCAGACAAGAACAAGTGAAAAGGAAAGCAAACAGAACATGTTTAAATGGTGTCTTTTGTAATAGTTAGACTGTATTTAAGATAATGATATGTATTATATATCATGTAAAGAATATAGTAAATGTTACGTACTTGGGATTAGACTCTGGTAAATGTAAGTTAAGTTTGATATTTATATTATTGTTATTATTATTAGTATTATTCCGCTCATAGAAATGGTATCGTGAAGCACTGAGTTCGGGTTTTCAAGTACCCGAATTTGGGGGCGTCACAATCATAATATTATAATATATTTATAATATATCAAAGTATTTTTAATACCTTAAAATCATATTTATATGATTTTTAAACAATTAAATTTATTATCCGATAATTTTTTTTAATATTAAAATATTAATATTTTTATGAAAAAATATCAAAAGTTATATTTTATAACTTAAAATATTTTTATAACACTTAAATCATTTTTATATGATGTATAAACCATTAATTCTATTTTTCCATAATTTATTTAATATAGTTATTAAATAAATTAATTATCATTAATATTAATAAATTAATTATCATTAATATTAATATATTAATGAAATTCATCATAAAATATTAAAAGTCATTAAAAATAACTTAAAATATTTTTTTATACCATAATATAATTTTTCATGATTTTTCATGTATTAAAATTATTTTTAAATAATTTATTTAATATTATAATTAAATAAATTAAATACCATTATTATTCCAAAAATATTAAATATTTATGAAATATATACAGAATAATTAAAAACTAATTTTCAGACTTTAAAATAATTTTTAGGAATTTATTTTGTATTTTTAATAATTAAAAACTATTTCTTTCTATTTAATAAATAAATTAATTGATTTTCTAAAATTATCTGTCACTAAAGGGCCCTATAGCGACAGAATCGTCGCTATAGGTGTTCTTGAGCATTTTTCAGAACTTCATGTCAGTGACTAAGGTAGTAGGTTTGACCACATATAATTTCTTGATCATAAGATTTCTGGGCAGTTTAATGTAATAGGATTGTAGTATTGATGTATTACTATAATCTCCAGCAAGTTTCATAGACAAAACATATCAAATCTGCAAGATGCCTTCTAATTCTTGTCAGTGACAGCTCGAGTGTGGTACTTTGGACCTTTATAACTTGGAATCTGGGTCTGGTTTGTGTGATGTAAAGGTTCCATCATGTATTCCATATGTCAAGGTACAAGTATCACGCACCAAACCAATCTAATAACATCACACAAAGATTTTAAGGATGGTCAAAGTTCTGACAGAAAAACGGTTCATGAACAATATGGGTTTTCCAGATGGTTCATCTGGTTGATGGTCAATGCTATTTTGACCAACACTATCTTTGAATCTACGAGGGATCTGGTTGTTCTATGGACATAGATGTGTAGTTCGCTTGACAGGCTACAAATATCAAACAACAAAATAGCCATAACACTATCATACTTCAAGATTTGAGGCTCAGAAAACGTTGTCAGACGAGATCTGGGTTTCTGGGTTGCCCAGAAACTCTGTCTTCGTGAACGGTCAACGAGGTTTGACTGCATATAACTTACGATCTAGACATGCTATGACCCTGTTTCCAATTCCAGATCACAATCTACATGACATACTACACATATATAACTTCAAACACCATAAATCAGTAACATAAAAGAATCTAGAGTCCCTGGCATTTGCTTGTCAGACGACTCATGAAGGTTCAAGAACAGTTTCTAAAAACTTGATTTTTGTACATTTACATGATATGGATCCATGATCCAACAACCCAGATCATTAAAAGACACCCTCTAACACATATCTAACCAATCATTAACAACATTTAACATAAAATCATAATATTTTGAATATTAGGGTTTTTATACCTTTCTAATGCTTGATCTTGATTCTGATCCATGTGATCTGTTTAAAGAGATCTATAAATTGATCATGTCTCAATATTTCACTCTCTCTCACTCTAGATTTTCGGATTTAGAGAGAGAAGGGTCTAGGAGAAAATGAAAAATAAAGTGAAGTTTTCTCTCTCCTTTTAATTTATATATTTTGATGATACAATGCATTTGGCTGATCTAGATGAATGAAATGTTGTGATTTAAGGCACATGGTAGATAGAGTTGGTCACTAACTCAAGATCTTGGCAAGATTTACAAGTTACCTTCAATAATGTAGGAAGGGTATAATGGACATTTGACTTTTAAATTAATAGCTAATTTGTCATTTGCTACAACCCTTAGGGTTTGGACCCTTAGGGTTAAAACCTAAGGTTCTTAAAAAATCAATTTTCAAGGATTTTCCAAATTAGGTTTTTAAAATAGAAAATTAATATTTCTAAATTATAATTAGGATTCTATAATTATATTAAGATTTCCTAATTATAAATTTAATCTTGCTAATTAGGATTATTATTTCCTAATTAAAATCGCTAATTTAGCAATTAAGGATAAAATTGTACTTTAGGGTTTATAACCCAAGAATTATGGTTTTAAATAGAAAAATAATCTTTCTTATTTAGAAATTAGGTTTCCTAATTAGATTAGGGTTTTATAATTACTTATAACTTGAAAATTAGGAATAATGTTTCCTAATTAACATTAAAAGTATTAAATTAACAATTAGGTTTTTTCTAATTATAAATTAGGGTTTCTAATCCAGAAATTAGGATTTTCTAAATCAATTAGGGTTATCCCTAATTAGGTTATTATTAATAACGTTTAAACCTTATACTAGCATTTGCATTCCCAAATTAAGGCTTTCAACTTCCGAATTAGAGTTTCGAATTCTCGGAACTGAAATTAGGGTTTCGAGAACCGATTTTAGGGTTTCTTGTTAATCGTAAGAATTTTCTAGCTGAACGTTGACGTTCTTAATATAATATTAGGGTTTGCTACTGATATACATTATCTGGTCAACCCTTGACCCTTAACCACATACTGTACACATATAATATCCTATACATAGAACTTAATCACATATATACTTAATCCTGAATAATTCATCACAGAAATTTGAAATTCATAAAATTCCTTCTCAGAAATCTCAAATCCATTCACTTATTTTCCGTCTAGGTTTATTATTTAACATTAATTCAATATTTTAAATTTTTATAAATATTTAAATTCTCGGGTTGTCACATTCACCCCTTCTTTCAAAAATTTCGTCCCCGAAATTTTCCTTACACCCTACACCAGACACCATTCACCATTCCTTCTCATCATCACATGGTACCCAATACATTCCTCACAAGAATAAAAATTTTCAATTGTGTTGAGGGGTTATATAGACCATTGTCCGTCATTTTCGCAAAGGTTTTATGGAAATTCATCCGCAAACCGTCATAACTTACAGATATAGTGGGTAATTAGCCCAGTATGCCCTATACTTATTAAGTACTGCTGGTCGAATCTGTTTCTCGTCTCTGCCATATATAGGTACAAAATTTTTACCTTAGTCTTATCGGATTCTGTACCAAAATAATTTGGTTCGGGAAAAATTTCAAAGAACGCTTAGAATTTTCATAAACATTTGTCTAGCCGAATCAAATAGCTTAGACTCATATCAATAATCAACGTCAATCGAATTACGAATGGTGTAGCCAAACGCTGTTGGCAAATTAAAATTTTAAAATAGTTTGAAAATGACGTCATGATTCCATATTGTATTAACAGCTCGTTTGAGGATGCCGTCATCGAGTGACTTTGTCATAACACATCATACAATAGTGGAATAACGATTTAGATCAAATTCAACACTAAGTATTCCAGCATTTACAACTCCATCAACTTTTATCATCTCTGCACCAGGTTATATGGTACATAAGTGATAAATAAAAATATATTTTGATATTTCTAATCATTATAGTCTAGCTTAAATAAGTAGCATAGACTATTCTTTTAATCGTTCAAAAATTCATTTCAAATATGTTTTATCATCTTAACAGGTAACGATTGTGTCGGTGGCCCGAAGTCCACTCTAACACAATGGTCACCCGGAGTGAAGAATAAAAAAAATCATTTTCAAAAAGCACATAGTGCGTATTTAACTTGATGTCCAAAAATTGCGAGTCTAGCGTAGCTAGAAGATTTGGAAAACTTATGTCTCCACTAATGATCAATTGCTTAGAAATCTATATGTTCCTATAATCCTCAATATTCCATTTACACATAGTTCTACCCAGTTCGTCAAACCACACTCATGAGTTCTGGAACTTTCCACAATCATATGAGTTTAAGAACTTGTCCTAGTCAGACATTTGGCGTCCATTCGCTGAGGGGTTCATAAACATTTCATATAATCATGAGTCACGAACGTACCATAAGTATGAGTTTTAAGAACTCGTACTTAACCTGATATTCTCTACCTATAACCTATCTATCTGCTATACACATGAGAAAGGAATCACCCTCTCAACATGCATATAGCAAACAGCGTGACACATACATTTCAATGATTATTAGTGCCAAAAACTAAGTGGTTGTTACACCAAATACAATTCAGCTCCCATACGAAGATTCATACAACTTAGCTGCTGACATGAGTCCTCAATTGAAATTCTCACCTAATCTTAACTCCCTTCTCAATACGAATTTCATTCAACTCGTATTCATAATCCTTTCCTGAATCTGTACCAATTCGTAGTACCATTGACACACAACAATCTTACTGTAAACTTTTCAATCATTCGCTTGATCCTTCTCCATATTATAACCTTATCCGATCACGGGGTAATCTCATCATATATATTATGATTCATTTCTATAATATGATCTGTTAGTTCTTAGTAGGCACAATATAGATCTAGAAGGGGGGGGTTGAATAGATCTTTTTTAATTTTAAATATTTTCTGGTTTATTTTGCATTGCTCATGAATTAACATATGACAAACATAAGAATATTTTCAAGCACAGCGAAATAAGTAACAGATCCCCTTCATTGATATATCCATAATCATACATACATTGTTCTTAGAGTTAGTACAGTTGTAAGCAGTTAAAACATACATAGCAGTTATATTAGTTAAGGTACATAATGTAAATGACTTAAAGTAAAAGACTCAAGATCCTAATCCATTCTTCTGCTTTCAACTAGCATGATTTTCACTAAGGAAGAGCAGCACCCTGAATCACTACGATTCCTTCAAGGCCAGTAGCTTTGGGACTTCAGTTCACTAAGAACTCTTCAAGGCCAGCAGCCTTGGGACTTCAGTTCACTAATAACTCTTCAAGGTCAGCAGCCTTGGAATCTCTCTAGTTCCCTAGGAACTCTTCAAGCCCAGCAGGTTTGGAACTTCATTTAGTCCCTCCGGACAAGGACCCCTCAGGCCTTGGCTTCTTGTTGTTGTTGTTGTTATTGGTGCTGAGCTACTAAGATGTCTTTAAGCTTGATCATCTTTTGTACTTAGCAGCTTGATGTTGTCCTCTTTGCATTATGCTTTGAAACTGGACCACATCAGCTTTGGTGTAGCTAATCTTCTTCTGTTATGCTCATCTTCATGTAGTTTCAGCTGTGTACCAACATTATTTCCTGAACTCTTCTTAACATGTTGGCAGACATGGTTCTGCACTGGCTCTACTTCAGATTTGGGTTCATGATGAATCGTAGAGTGGCTCTTAAGATCTGCCTTGTGCTTTGCCACTCTACTAAATGCTATCTTCCTGTCCTTCTCGACTCTTAGCTTAGATGCCAATTCAAGTGGCACTCTCATATTTGTGAGTGAAGCTTTGATCTGTTTAAGTCCTTCTTCAAAGCTGATTCACTTCCACCTTCGTAGTCTCACTGTCACTGAGACTTGTTCTGTTAAGCTCACGTGGAACTCGTAAAGTCAACGTTAGCATTCTACCAACTCAATAACTCTGCAACATAGCAATCATCAGCAACTCTTAATCTTTGAAGCTCTGTTGATTTATACTTCTTCCCAATCTTTCCGTTGGAAAGTAGCCGTTGAAAGCTTTTATGATTTGCTTCGCAGATCTTGAGTTATTTGGTGCAGACTGCAGATGTGACATGGCATCTCCTTTTTTGACTTTCTGACACTGCAGTCTACTGTTTCACCTACCCTGACAGATATATTACTTTTATGCCTCAGGTAGGTCAAAGACTTTATTTCACCCTTCTGATTCCTAGATCAGAGGTTGTCCTTTTGCATCGATGCTCTCAATAAGCTCTTGTCCAAATATCAACCTTCAGATTGAACCGTTGCCAATGCTTCAATCTTCAGCTGTTCGAACTCTACGATTCTGATGCATGTCTTCTTGGACCTGATCGTAGTGTCTTATTGATTGGTAGAGACAACATTACGATCTTAAAGAGTGTTGATTGGATCTTCAATGTAGAACACCTCTTCCTTCTCTTGTGCAGTGCTTCAACACTTATGTTTGCCTCAACAGTTCTCAGATACTAATGGCTTGACTTCTTTGTTCTAGCCCTTTCTGAATAGCAAGACACTTCAAATTTGTGGCGTGTCCAGCTCGCTTTCTCCTTGTGATCTCCTGTTCACTTATCATCAATGGACTGACACAATGCTTAATCACTTTAGCCTTGTTCTTCAGAAGCTGTCCAGTACCTCTGTATGCACTCCATCAGTTCTTTCTTTATTTGGCAAACACTACGATCCTGGATACTTCCAAGATCGTTGTCAGCTTATCACATGACAGCAACTGCACTTGCTGACTTTGCTTAGTCAGTTATTGAAGTCTTCTTCTGATCAACTTGTGGAAGACTTCATCTCGAATGGCTTCATAACTCAATTTGGATGCTGATTGGGTTGGTGCTTAGATCTTCTGTTAGCTTGCATGCCATTCGTTGAGTGCTCTCTAGTTTCCTTCAGGTGAGACGTATCTATGCAGTGCCTACCAGAGGCTTCATTCCTTTGGATATTCTGGGAGTGCTCATTTGTTGAGAATCGTATTTTCTCTACGATTCTTCTTTGGCATTGTGAGCACATCTGTTGAAGTCTTGATTCTGCACTCTACGATTCAGCTTTGGCTGTGCAGACACTACGACTCCTAGATCAGATATTGACACTCTATAATTTCTGCCTTGTGCTTGTTGTCTTCATCTGATCTTGCTCGACTACGATCTCTGCCTTTGGTATGATCAGTAGACTCTATGACTTTGAGTGTAGTCTATGATTTTTGACTTGGGCTTCGGTAGATGTTCGGTTGGCTCATAGGCAGGCTATCTTTACGATTCTGAACATGACTTCCTCAGCAGACTACGACCCTGAGGAAGTTCTACTCGACACACTATGATCCTTCTTCGTCTCTCCTAGAAGTCTACGAACTCTGAGATCTACTATCTTGCAGACTATGATTCTGCCTCGATAGCTCTCGAGTTTTCCTTGACTCTCATGGCAGACTACGATTTCTGGGGCAGTGCTCGATGATCAGACAAGCCTATCTATTACATCATTAGATCAACCTAACATACTTGATCTTTCTATGTTTATAGTCCTTGTACATCATTTCTTTTTAAGGACTTTACAAATCTGTTTTGCTTATGTAGGATCAACCTAACACATTTGATCAATTCATTCGAAGTCTTTATACATATGTTTCTATTATCTATCAAATGACTTTACAGCTTTTCTCAATGTAAGCATACTTGTATATTCATTCATATATATATATCATAATCAAATCATATGTAAATAAGAAATAACATTCACATGCTTATTCCTGACAATGTCCCCCTATTTGATTATGACAAAAACAATAAGTGCATATGCATGTTATGAATGAATCTTATATACAGTGAGCAACTATATTTCTAAAACAGATAATCATGAATGTCATTTATAATAATGTGGAATTTAATACACTGACATTTTATATCCTGGATCCAGAACATACCTAACTAGTTAAAGATGTACCTCTTTGGCTCCATGTATGCTTCCAAGATGTTTGTTGATCAGCTAATCATTTGTTTGATCTTCTTGCTCCTGCTCCCCCTGGGATGATGACTTTCCTGCTTTGCTTTGCTCCCCCTCAGATGTATGCTTATCTTCTCCTTCTGGCTCCCCCTCATCTTCGGCGTATATAGGCTCATCATTCTTTGGCTCCCCCTCAGATGATGACTCAGCCTCTTCTTCTACTGTCTACTTCTTTGACTTCTTGCTCTTCCTTGAATGCCTTTTGCTCTGCCTCTTTCTATGCCTCTTTTTCTCCCCCTTTTGTCATTAATCACTTGGGAGAGCTGTTCCATATTGGACATAAGCTGTTCCATTAGATAAGAGGAGTTAACAACTTCAAATATGAGTTCTTGTTGTCCTAGCTCAAGTTGCACTGAGAAAGACTGATTCATGTTGTCAATCTTGTCAGAGAGGACTTGGATCTGCTCTTTATTTGCCTTCTGTGCTTGTAGAGCTTCTGCCTTCTGATCATGTATGGCCATAGTAGCTTGAAGTCTGTTCTGAACTTAATTATCTCTTTCTTTGAGTTTGAGAGATATATCAGCCATGGTAGCTTGAAGTATGTTCTGAACTTAATTATCTCCTGCTGCTTTCATTACCATCTTTGTCTCTTCATTGATTTGAGATATCTTCTCAATCATCTCATCAGAATTCTTTAATAGTTTTTCCTCCATAGGGATTTGCTCATCTGGTTGGGTAGCCTCTGGTTGAGCATTAGATTGGACTCTATGATTTTCATCCTTGGACAGATTTTTAAAAGCTTTGAGAATCTGAACAATCGTTGAGTACTAATTGCTATTTGAGGATGAGGGAGTGTCAGATAGCAGTGCTTGGGTTGATGGAGGCTTCTGGTATTGAACTTGAACACCATCAGTAGTAGAGTGAACAGACTCTATGATCATTTCCTTGGTCATGATCCTTCTTCCTTGAGAGTCCACTCTACGATCATAGAGAATATAGTGATTTCCGGCATGGCGATAGACTTTGAAGTTCCCTTTGCTTCTTCTGACTTTGCGTTTTCCTCTTCATCAGATGTACTATCTTGGGAAGCTGAGGCTGGTCTATTTTCCACCTTAGCTCTCTTTCTTAATGGCTCTTGACGCAACCTGTTGCTTCTTCGCTTTGTGGTTTCAGCAGTCAGGACTTTTTCTTCTTCATCCTTATCTTTGGTGGATAGACTTCTTGATGGGGCTTTGGTTTTCTTCACACCTCTGGATTTCTTTCTGGCTGGTGTGGTTGCTGCTAGTACAGAGTTATCAGACTTAGAGCTTTCTACCTCTTCTGCCTTCCTCTTCTTTGCAGAGTTCTTTCTGCTGCTCCCTGCTGTTGTCAACCTCTTGTTTTCCTTTGGGTTCTTCTTCCAATTCATAAACAGTTGTGGAGACATCACTTTGTGAATGTTTAGAGGCTCTCTTTCATCATCCTTGATCTTGCCTCCCAACTTTTTCCTCATTACAATGCTCAACAGTCTTCCATGACACACCTTTGTCAGAGGTTTTTCTGTAGACTTCTTTAGCTCAGCCTTTTCTACCCATTTGGAGATCTGATCGAACAAGATAGCTCCAAAGTTGACTCGCTTCTTTAGAACTATTGCAGACATAATCTTCAACTGCCGATCAAGCACAGTGTCATGTGCAGTGTCCTTGCATAATATACATTTGCCCACTATCTCTGCAAGGAACTCGAACTCCTCTGGAAACTCCTTCTTCTTTATGTCCTTTAGACTAGGGTTTCTTTGGTACCCCATGATCTCCTTTGCTTAATCCGTATCGATATCATCAAGGCTCTTCAGTCCTTGGTCAGGAAAGCCTAAGCATTGATTGAAGTCAGAAGATTTCAGCTTTAGAGACTGACCTTTGACCTTGGTAGAAAGGGTTCCAGAGTTTATGGAAGCCTTTGAGTAGAACTCCTTAACCAGGTCAACATATACTCGAGTGCTTGCCTCAAGACATTCTGAGAATCCAGCTTTCTTTACAAGTTCGAGAATGTCTCTGAACTTCTTTTTGGATTTCTCAAACGACTTGGTTCCGAGCTAAATGCCAGTGATTACTCGCCAATCTGCCATTTGAAAAGTTCGATGAATATAGGTATTTGATTCAGAGGGGTTTATGAGAGATAGCTAATTGTGATTTGGGTGGGGCTCTGGAGAGTTAATTGATTTTGGCTCCTGAGAGGATTCTAGGGTTTGAAAATGGGAGGGAGAAAGGTTCGATGGTTTTTGATAACTGTTTGCAGATTTGAAATTATCTTTATGGCAGTTCCTCCTAATTTTGTATAACCAGTGATGTGTCAACCAACCATTGGTTGCACGATGCCCAGTAATGAGCTGTAACTCCCCATAACTTTTCAGTTAGATATTTCTTTCAGAAGAATAGACGTTTAATTGGCGTGGATTGACCGTTGACCTCTTTGGTTCGTAGAGTAGTATGGTAAGGCAGCTATGGACTCTACGTTTTTCTTTGTTGACTCAACGATCAACTTTTGAGAGATGTTGTAGTGGATGTCTTTGACATTAGTCCTCATTTTGAAACTGCATAGCTTTACCACTGATATACCCCAAGCTAGTTTGGGCACTTAAGACCTGATGTGCATTTGCACAATATCTTTCCAACCTGTATTTGTACATCTCTACTCTTCATCTGAAAGGCTGAGCAATTGTCCAGTTCTTCAGAGCTTCTCATGAGCTGGATTATCCTCTGGTAGGGCTGCGATCGTCTAGTATGCTTCTACGATCGCTGGGGTTTTACCACGATCGTGGAGTTCTCTTCAATCTTGACTCTACGATCGTTGACTGTCTTGGTCCTTGAGATGAACTTGATCAAGCAATCCGTCTGGGTTAGGGTAGTTCAGGAATGGCCAACCTCTTAGAGTGAGCTAAGGGTCAGGTTTGTCCCTGAGGCACTTTCCAGATGAAATACTTTTAGAAGTGATTTGCACTGAAATCTCATTTGACCTTTTCAGGTGGGGAGGTCCTTTACCAACTTTCGACAATTGCATTTGCTATAATCGCGGTGTCCTCCTGCTCTTACACTACGATCAGATGTTTGATCGTAGGCACTCCACGATTTGAGTTGGGTGGCTGATAGGTTATCAGTAGTACGTTTCTTAACGCAAAATAAACTAACAACTTTCTCACACTCCTATTATGATCACATTACATATAGAATTAATAGTTCCCAACACAACCCAACTTCCAACACAAAATCAATTTTCCTCAACCAAAAGTACAGACGTAGTGCGCCCCGCGCTGCACAACATAAGCCGACAGCGTGCCCTACGCTATCGCCCCAGGAGATTGTTTACGCCCAGCGCGCCCCGCGCCACATTCCTATGCATCACAACGCGGTCCGCGCTATGTAGTCAGAAACTCCAGAATTGCTCGAAATCTCCTTCCAATTGTAACATTTTGATAGGCCCATGGATTACCCTGCAACAAGAAAACAACCCATCAAAAGTAACATGAAATTACCAAAAACTAACAATATATCAAGCTAAACGAACATAAATCGTAGATTAAAAACCTACACATCAAATTCCCCCAAACTTGAACATTGCTTGTCCTCAAGCAAAATGCAATGCAATGTACTAACGACTAAACTACGAATCCAGAATTAAGACAGTAAAGATGGTTTACTCATACGGCCTCAGAAAAACTAGTAAACATGTCAACACTTCATATCAAAATCAATCTGCACTCATTATCAATCCTTACATCTTACCCTATTATCACTAATATAGTGTGTGTGTGTGTGTGTGCAACACCCATGCTAACTGATATCGAATCAAATTCATTTACATAACCAGTTTCTTATCAGGAATCATACAACATAAACTCAAAAATTTCAAAAACAAACAAGTTGTAGCTTAGCTCAAACAATTACCAAGATTCAGGTTCCGAAAAGTGTATTCTTGCTCACTTCTTTTGCGTTTTTTTTCCATTGACGGGGGCTCTTTACCCTTATTTTTCCATCTTTTCTTTATTTCAGTTTTTTAGATAGATGGTTAGTGAGTGCGTTTTACGCTCCATCTCACGCTTGTGTTTATGGGGAGTATTTCTTCTCAACTCACCACAAAATTCAACTTGGTTTATTTCTTTTTCTCTCTCTTTTTTTAGAGCTTATATACCCCCTATCTTCCTCCAAACTTTAGATTCATGCCTAATTTTAGCTTTCACTGCCTATCTTTGTTACTTTCTTGATTATACTAGCAATATCCTTTAGACACTCTTTATGTAACAATTTGAACTAATCCATTAGCACATATGTTATTAACGTGCTACCCGTATTATACTAGTTTCAATCAGAACAAGATCCACATCATACTAGAAACTGCATCAATATTCTCATACTAAGTCATGTACTTGTTTACATAATTTTAATTTCATCATTGGCCAAGAATCACAAATACAATATAATAACTGGATTCATGCAAACTATATGCAAATATTTTTGTTGTTTTATATATATTTTATATTATTTTATATTATTTTTTTTAGATAAGATAACATGAATACTGCAATTATAAACGACTAAAGAACATGAAACATAATCCGCCAAACTTAAATCAAGTAATGGCCACATTACGACAAAATAATTCAAATAAAAGTATGAGGCTTTCCCTGAAAACGAGTCACTGCTCGTCGTTGTCCAACGGAGGATATGTAGGAAAATTAGGAGGAATGGGCATGACTACTGGCGGTGCAGTTGGATTGCAGCGGGAAAACGCATCAGCAAGCGTGTTGAAGGCATTAGCATTGTACTGATGCATTAGATCTTGACGCTGGGCCAACCATAGAAATTGAGTCCTTTAAGCCCTCGTTGGTGGCTCATGCCTTGGTTCTGCTGCAATTAGGGGTGAGGGTTGTCGGATCATAATATAGCCTTCTCCGCATGGATGTGATCTCGCCCCATCCCATGCCTTATACTTCTCAGTTGTTGCATGATCAATGATTGCCATGGGGTGTTGGATAGGTTCGGAAGGTTGCCACTGCACTTCAGCTTTACAGCACAAGTCAGTGATTAAGAATCCATGCAGAAAACCTCCCGTAGTGCTCCCGCGTAACACCCGATCAATGGACTCTTGAATACACTCCCCCACATTGACATTATAGAACACAATTGAGTTGTCCACATGGAAATGGTGATGAACAATACCATACAATAGCCGAGCTCGTGCCTTAGTGACATCGGTCTGATGGCAAGTGGGCATTAAACGGGCACACAAAAATGCATACCAAGCTTTTCCATATCGACTAAGTGAAGAGTGGGGAAAACTTATCTTTTCATTTGTTCCGGTTTGAATTACCCATTGAGTACCCGGTTTGCATAGTCTAACAATCAACTCGTCTAACTCGGGCAATCCATCTCCATATCTGTCATCTTGTGGTGCCTCTAACTCAAAATACTCATTGATAGCATCGGCGTGAAACGCCACTGGTTTCCCCCGGACCATGACTACGTGATTGACATGTTCCATTGCATTGGCATAAAACTCTTTCACTATGTTGATTGTCGCTGGAAGTGGTTGTTCAACCAACTGAAACCAATTCCGCTCAACAATTTGCAAAGCCATGTCGCCATCCAAATTAGCATTCGGCTTCAACCCACGTTCGAGAACCAATGTTTTCTTGTCAATGGTTGACTTGAATCGGTCAGCGGCCCTCCCACTAACAAACCTTGTGTGATCATATTGAGGCCGGGTAGTGGAGGTGGATGGGCGTTGTCTTTTGTGGGAAGACATGGTGGTTCGTGGGGTGAGTAAGCTTAAAGTGCATTTCAGAACTTTTATCGAACAGGTGGCGAGTGCACTGAGTTTTTCCCCACAATTGGTATGTTGTGTTATCTTGCTACCCAAAATTTGAAAACACACACCTAATAATCGAGTTGTTCTACTTACTTGGTATCAAGAATAGAGAAGATGATTGAGCAAGAAGTAAGTTGTTCCTCCCTTGAATAGTTGTGTATTCCTCGTTGGATTGGTTTATGCACGGAATGTGTTTGATGTAGAATTGGGGTGTAGTGTGTACAATTGGTATGAATTTGATTATATATATAGTTGGGGTTCACGTAGGAGATGGACAACCAACGTGGGTTGGAAGATGGAATGTGAGTGGGTGTAATGGGAATAGAATTTGAAAAGGAGAAGGATTGATGGGGTGTTGTCATTAGTGTTGGAGTTATGGAGTTTTGGAAGTTGAAGTGGTGTAGGAGAAGTGACTAAATTTGATTTGGTGAAGGAGAGGCAAGGTGGGGGTTATGGTTGAGGAGGACACGTCTTTTAATGCAATTAGGCGCCTGGAAATCGATCGCAGCGCGGCCTGTGCTGCAATGAAGGTGTAATTAGCGCGCCCTGCGCTAGGAGGTCAGGGAGTTGGTGGCATGATAGCGCACCCCGCTCTAAGTAATGCTCTTGGAGAGCGTAGTCCGCGCTGGTGGGTCAGTGGGCAGAGGATCCGTAGCGCGCCCCGCGCTGCGACTTCGGCGAAGTGGCGCAGTCTACGCTGCATGGCATGAAGGACTGGGCTTGTAGCGCGCCCCGCGCTAAGCGTGTACAATGGACAGTGCGGCCCGCACCATGAGGTCAGTGACTTTTTTTTTAGGATTTCCTTCTTTAACCTGCGAAACATTCAAAATTGACGTAAAAATTCTACGAAAGCAAATACTTAGATTAGACTATAAACTATCTTATAAAGAAAAGTTAAAAGAGAAAAAGTGTAGAACATGGGTTGCCTCCCAAGTAGCGCTAGTTTTAACGTCGTAAGCCCAACGGTGCCTCTTATTTCACTGAGCATCAGCGAGGGTAATGTTGACGGCATCCCAGTTCGCATCTCCGCCCCAGCAATGCTTTATCCGTTGACCATTGACCTTGAATGTCTCCAATGAATTTTGACTGTAGAGTTCGATTGCGCCATGTGGGAACACTGTTTTGATGGTGAATGGTCCCGACCACCTTGACTTAAGCTTTCCGAGGAACAACCGTAATCGTGAGTTGAACAACAGTACTGATTGCCCCGGTGCGAAAGTTCTGTGCATGATTTTCTTGTCGTGCCATTTCTTGACATTCTCCTTGTATAGTTTAGCGTTCTCGTATGCCTGAAGTTGGAATTCATCGAGCTCGTTTAGTTGTAGTAGCCTCTTTTCATGCACAGCTGCTTGATCAAAGTTTAGTTTCTGAATTGCCCAGTAGGCCTTGTGCTGTAGTTCGACTGGCAGGTAACAAGCCTTTCCCTACAGTAGTTGATATGGTGACATCCCGATTGGTGTCTTATAAGCAGTCCGGTATGCCCATAATGCATCATCTAACCAGAGCGACCAATCCTTTCGATTAGAGTTCACCACTTTTTCCAAAATTTTCTTTACCTCTTTGTTCGACACTTTAGCTTGCCCACTGGTTTGGGGATGATAAGTCGTCGCCATCTTATGGTTGACCCTATACTTTGCCAAGAGAGCTGTAAATGATTTGTTGTAGAAGTGACTACCTACGTCACTTATAATGGCTCTCGGCATGCCAAACCTCATAAAAATGTTTTTCTACAAGAATTTGAGCACCACCTTGGCATCGTTAGTCAGTACTGCTACCGCTTCAACCCACTTTGACACATAGTCCACTGCAAGCAAAATATACTGATTGGAAAATGAGGAAGGGAATGGCCCCATGAAATCGATGTCCCATACATCAAAAATCTCAACTTCTAAGATAGTTTTGAGTGGCATCTCATTCCTTTTTGATATGTTTCCTACTCGTTGACATCTATCACAAGTTTTAACAAATTGATGGGCGTCTTTAAATAACGTAGGCCAATAAAACCCTGCTTGAAGGACTTTTGATGTTGTTCTTTCACTACCATAGTGTCCCCCGTACGCCGACGAATGGCACTCATGCAGTATACAATGTACTTCACTATAAGGTACACACCTTCTAATCATCTTGTCTGTGCATTGTTTGAATAGGTATGGCTCATCCCACATATACCACTTGACGTCATGCAGGAACTTCTTCTTTTTTTGTCTTGTAAGATCAGGGGGAGCATGTTGCTCACTAAATAGTTTGCGAAGTCCGCGTACCATGTAAATTCTACATTTAACCCAAACAATTGCTCATCCGGGAATGACTTGTTGATGACGCACTTGTCCTCTTCTTGTGTACCCAGATTGTCCAGCCTAGACAAATGATCAGCGACTTGATTCTCCGTCCCCTTTCTATCCTTATTTCTAGATCAAACTCTTGAAGAAGGAGAATTCACCGGATAAGGCGTGGTTTAGCATCTTTCTTCGCAATTAGATACCGAATAGCCGAATGGTCCGTGTAAACTATCACCTTAGTCCCGATCAAGTATGCCCGAAATTTGTCAAACGAATACACCACTGTAAGTAGTTCTTTCTCCGTAGTTGTATAATTCATTTGAGTCTCCGTGAGTGTCTTGCTTGCATAATAAATGGCGTGAAATACCTTTTCTCAGCGTTGTCCCAAAACAGTCCCAACTGCATAGTCGCTTGCATCACACATTAGCTCGAAAGGTATATTCCAATCTGGTGCGACGATCACGGGGGCTGTAGTTAACTTCTTTTTCAACAACTCGAAAGCTGACTTACATTCCTCATAACAAATAAACACAGAGTCCTTCTCTAAAAGACTGCACAACGGTTTTGCAATTTTAGAGAAGTCCTTTATGAATCTTCTGTAGAACCCAGCATATCCCAGAAAACTTCTAATTCCTTTTACTGAGCTCGGTGGAGGCAGTTTCTTGATCGTGTCCAACTTAGCCTTGTCAACTTCCAGTCCTTGAGCCGATACCTTGTGGCCCAAAATTATGCCATCCTCAGCCATGAAATGGCATTTTTCCCAGTTAAGTACAAGGTTTGGATCTTTGCATCGCTGTAACACCATTACCAAATTCCCAAGGCATGTATCAAAATTATCTCCATAGACAGAAAAGTCGTCCATGAAGACTTCCACGTTTTTCTCCACGATATCGGAGAAGATGGCCATCATACACCATTGGAAGGTAGCCGGTGCATTACATAACCCGAATGACATTCTCCTGAACGCGAATGTGCCGTAAGGGCACATAAATGTAGTCTTCTCTTGATCCTCAAGAGCGATGGCAATCTAGTTATAGCCCGATTATCCATCCAATAGACAGTAAAATTCGTGACCCACCAATCTGTCCAACATTTGGTCGATAAAGGGTTGTGGAAAATGATCTTTTTGGGTTGCCTTATTCAACTTCTTGTAATCGATGTACACCTTCCAACCTGTTACTGTTCTTGTCGGTATTAACTAGTTATCTTCGTTTTGTACCATAGTCATTCCCCCTTTCTTCAGCACACAATTACCCGGACTAACCCACTTACTATAGGAAATTGGGTAGATGATTCCGGCATCCAATAATTTCAGAATTTCCTTCTTTACCACTTCTTTCATAATTGGGCTAAGTCGTCGTTGTTGCTCCACAGTCGGTTTTGCCTCATCTTCCATCAGAATCTTGTGCATGCAAAACGAAGGGCTGATTCCCTTGATATCCGCGATCGTCCACCCTATCGCTGCCTTATGTTCCCTAAGCACCCTCAACAATTTTTCTTCCTGTAAATCGTTAAGTGCAACAGAAATAATTACAGGTAAAGAATTTGAATTGCCTAAATAAGCATACCTGAGATGTTTAGGGAGTGGCTTAAGTTCTAGAATTGGTGGCTCCTCCAATGATGGTTTCTATTTTTTCGTGGCTATCTCCTCCGTGTGTAGTAGTTCAAATGGTGCTCTAAATCGACTAACTCGTGGCAATGAATCTAACATATGTAAGTAGTCCACAAATTCCAGGTCATCGAACTCTTCATCCCCCAATAATGTTGTCTCTAAAGGATCGTTGACCAGACTCTTTCCCACGTCTTTGTTGACTATTTGATCAATGATTTCCATCTGAAAACACTCTTCTTCATCCGTGGGAAATTTCATGGCTTTGAAAACGTTAAACTTAACTTCTTGATCTTGAACCCTCATCGTTAGTTCACCTTTTTGTACGTCGATGAGGGTCCTACCCGTCGCCAAGAAAGGTCTGCCTAGGATAATCGGGATGTTCTTATCCTCCTCAAAATCTTGAATAATAAAGTCCATGGGGAATATAAACTTATCAACTTTGACCAATATGTCTTCCACAATGCCTCTCGGATACGTGACTGACCTATCCGCCAACTATAATGAGATGTTCGTAGGCTTTGGAGCTGGCAACCCAATTCTATGTATATTGATAAAGGCATAAGGTTCACACTCGCTCCCAAATCACATAAGCATTTATTGAAAGCCGTATTCCCGATTGTGCATGGAATGGTGAAACTCCCAGGATCTTTCAACTTGGATGGCAACTTTCGCTGTAAAACCGCGCTACTCTGTTAGTGCCACTGTCTCTTAATCTTCTAACTTATTTTTCCTTGACAGAATCCCTTTCATGAATTTTGCATAACTCGGCATTTGCTCTAGGGCTTCTGCGAACGGGATGTTAATGTGCAGTTTCTTAAATACTTCCAAGAATTTTGTAAATTGCTTGTCTAATTTCTACTTTTGAACTCTTTGCTGAAACGGCGGTGGAGGATACACAACTGGTTTGTCATCTAACTTTGTTTTCTCAAATTGTGTATTCTCACCCTATTTTTCTATAACCACCTTGTTATCATTACTCTTATCATCAGAGACAACTGAATTTTCTGCATCTTTCCCATCCAACTATTTTCCACTCCTCAAGGTGACTGCATGACACTGTTCATGATTTCCCTTTGTATTTCTTTCGGTGTCACTCGGTAGGGTCCCTTGTGGTCTATTGTTCAATGCTAAAGCAATTTGTCCCATCTGGTTTTCTAAATTCTTGATGGCCATTTCTTGTGATTTCATTGCCATTTCTTGTGATTTCGTTGCCATTGCTTGATTCTTCATAGCTACCTCATTACTCGTTATATACTTTAATATCAACTCCTCTAAATCTGATTTCCTCTCTTGATATTGAACTGGTTGTTGTTGATTCTGAAACCCTAGGGGATACGATGGTCGTGGAACTTGCTGATTCTGATTATTATTCCACGACTGATTCAGATTATTCCTATTCCTCTGATTATATGCATTCTGATATGTATTCTGAGGAATTTTGTTGTAGCTACTCATGAATTGTACCGACTCTGGGTTGATTGCGCATTGATCCGTTGAATGTTCCCCTGCGCACAACTCACAAATAATTGCAACTGATTGCGTCTGTCCCCCTTACCACACTTCGAACTTCTTAGAGAGTGCTGAAATCTGTCTCGTTATTGCCGTCACTCCATCTACCTCGAACACTCCAGTGACCGTAGGTTATGTCATTCTTGCCGTGGGCCACTGATAATTGTTAGTAGACATCGTCTCTATCAACTGGTATGCCTCCTCATAAGTCTTAGCCATAAACGCTCCCCCCCCCCCGATGCTGCATCAATACTCGTTCTGAGATTCCCATGTAGTCCGTTGTAAAATATATTCATCTGCAACCACTTGGGCAATCCGTGATGTGGGCATTTTCTGAGCAATTATTTGTATCTCTCCCATGCCTCGTACAGTGACTCCCCATGTTGCTGATCAAACATGTAAATCTTGTTCCTCATCTTTGTAGTTTTCACTAGCGGGAAGAATTTTGCTAAGAATTTCTGAGCCAGGTCCTCCCATGTCGTTATCGAACCCGCTGGTAGAGAGTGTAACCAACTCTTTGCCTTGTCCCGCAGAGTGAATGGGAACAAGCGAAGTCTAACTGCCTCATCCGATAACCCATTATACTTGAAAGTGTCGCAGATTTCCAGAAAACTGATTAAATGCTCGTTAGGATCGTCATTTGCCATTCCCCCAAACTGCACTGAATGCTTGATTTAGAAAGTATTCGCAGCTATTGCAGGCCTGGTGATACTCGACTGCAGCTCAGTCACCTTAGGTGTTGCAAAATCCCTCAACGCTTTCTAGTCTTCGGTAGCCATTGCTTCTTCTTTATCTGAGTTTTCGAATTCGTCCCTTGTTTCCTTGATCCACTTACTTAACCTCTGAAACCTTCTCTCAATGTCGTCCTCAAAAGGAAGCAAGTCTGGATTTTTGGATCGAGTTTGCATAAACCAATGTAAAAAACCTAAAATACGAAGAACAAAACAAAACAAAAAGTGTTTAAGTAAAACTGGACTAATTAAACTGATATTGCAAAAATAATAAAATATATACTAGAGTCCCCGGAAACGGCGCCAAAAACTTGTTGGGTAAAATCTATATACGCACAACACGCAAGTATACGTGGTCAACAAGTAATATAATAGTAAGTAAAGTATCGTTCCCTCAGAGACTTAGCAAGAAATTAATCTCGCAACTACCAATCTTCTATTAATCCTAATTTTATTAAACTAATCAATTTCCAGTTTATAGCGAAAATATTAAAATTATTAAAAAACAACTAAATACCAATAAACCCTAAAATTGAATTTTCAAACAAATATTGGAGAATTAGGCTTGTAACTTCACTCTAAGCATCCCTCTAATTATTATTCCCTTATTCCAGTTTAATCCACTATCTCAGTTTATTAATCAAGAACACATAAATAGTATTAACCACCTCTCGATGCATTAACACCATATTAACCCAAATACACAATTAAGATAGAATTAAGTTAAACACCTTAATCAATCAACTCATTATATCTCTATGTGAATTCTAATTAAATAAGGTTTAAGTTCAAGTTCTCTTCATGATTACATGCGATGTCAAGCATATCTCTACCCTAACATACATCAAGATTTTGTTCATTCACATAAATCAAGAACACATGCTATATTAATTAAGTCTAGATTTATATTTCATCTCTCGAATTCATACAAATCCACATAAAATTGTTGATCAAGCAATTCATAAATTCAAGCTCAAATTAATATAGATAAACTTTATACTAGCTTTATTAAACTGAAAACCGAGGTTACATAATCATTGTTCCACTTAAAGATCCATTATAAGCCTAATAAGTAATTTAGTTCATGGCTAATAAATTAAATACTGAATAAATAAAAGAAAACATCATCCCAATTACAGAATATTGAAATTAGAGGAGAATAGTAATACACCACCCTTCTCGCCCTTCAATTCTAAAATCTTCGTGAAATTATTCTTCTTCTTCGTTCCTCCAAGCTCTTGTTCTTCAATCTCGTTCTAGAAGTGTGTCTAGATACCTCCATTATTCCACACTTAGCCTTAAAGTAGTCTCATCTCAACTCCATACATCAATCCTAATCCAACTCTAACTCTCCCCATGTGCAAATCTAAATCCTTTGCAACATCCACCACTCAATGGTCAAAGACTCCCACAAAATAAACTAACAACCTTCTCACACTCCTATTATGATCACATTACATATAGAATTAATAGTTACTGTAATAACCGAGATTTTCTATGTAATTTAACAATTTCAATAAAAGAACTTATGTGAAATTCTTATATGATAATTATTTACTACATGTATCTATGTTTACTTAGATGTTATGTGATGAGATGTGTTTGAATGGTTGGTTCCGTTTAATTCAACTATTTAAAATGGGTAAGAATGGAATTAATTCTAATTAATTTCGTGGGATGACTTTAAAACATGACTTTGAGTTCGGAGCAGAATTTAGTGACGCGGACAGCGTATTTGAGTCCGGAACGTCAAAATTAGTCAGGATAGACTGTAACCACGAAAATGCGTCACGGTTGACTTTTTGGTCAAAGTCAACTGGTTGACTTTTTCGGGGAAAAAGTCAACTACAAATTTTGAAGTTGAGTTTGACGAAACGGATAGTTCCATGACGTCCGGGACGTCGACTTTAGTAGGAATCGATATAAGTATCGAACACGTTTTGCTACGAGGGGCAAAATGGTCAAAATGATTATTAATTTATTAAATGATTAAAATAATGTTTTTATTTACATAAAGTTCAGTTGCTGGGAGTCCTTGTGACAATCTATATGGGACAAGGGAGGGAGTATACGTACTATAAGGTTTGTTGAGGGAGAGGGGGTTACTCTTGTGTTATTAAACAAAAAACCTTTCATTTTCTTAACTCCTACCCATAATTAGCCTAATGAATTGTTAGTGTAATGATATCTGATCATGGGGGAGTTGTAATGGGCTGGAGATTTCAGTTTCATTACACTATATATGAGGTATATACATTCCATCTAAGCCTCTTCTTCCTTTCACAACAACTCTCTATCTAGAGAGCAAAAATAAAGAAAAGAGAAGAAAATATTGAGGGTTTTAGAGTGGTTCAAGGTGGGCTACGAATTCTGGAGAATCTTACAAGCAAGGAAGGTGGTCATCAAGCTCCAATAAAAAAGAATTCACAACCAAGGTAAGCTATGAGACCCACTTGTATGTTCTTGAGGAAAAATAGTGAAAAATGCATGTATAGCTATGATAAATGTTTTGTTTTGGCTTGGTGATGCCATGATTTCGCGTATTACTGCTATGTGGATGATAAGAGTGAAAATTCTTGTATATAACATGTTACTATTACATAAAGAATCATAGAATTCATGTATGCATGCTAACTATTTGATAAAATGTCTCTTAGTTGCTAATTTGATCAAAACATGAAAAGTTAGAGGGTTTGATTGTTGTAACATGTGTATATATGTTAGTAAATGTGGACTGGACAGTAGGAATCAAATCCATGCTTGCTAGAATCAAAATCATGATTTTCTCAAAAGTTGGGTTAAACTAGTTTGCATGAGTTTTCAGAATTTTCGGTCGCTTGAAATCATGTCTTCGGTAATCCGTTTGGTGCATGTAGTAATTTTGTAAAATAGTATGTAGCATGAAGTATAATCAGTCCAAATTTCATTCGGATCGAAGCTATATTGAGTGAGATATGAAAATCGTAAGCAAGCATGTTAGAAACTGAAAAAAATTGTGAACTGCTGACCCTAAGGACAAATTCGGGGCTAGCTACAGGTTCCAAAAAAATGTGGGCTTTTGGGTTATTATAGTACACTAAATAAGCTTTCCATAGACTCCGGAACGGACTAATTCCGACTTCGAAGCAAGGAGTTATGACTTTTCAAAGTAGTTGTGTCAAATCTGTCTAACAAATTCGGAGCAGTCCTCTTGCACGGATTTTATGGAATTTTGTGCTTGGAATTTGAAGATGGTCCATGAACGAAAGTTGTAGCCCCGGAAGTTAGCTTCGCGTGGGTGCAAGAATCGCTCAAAATATTTTAAAAACGAATGAGTTATGACTGTTTTAGCGAGGTATGGTAAAGCTGAGAAAAAAAAATTAAAAACTGTTATGTTTGGGCATTTTTTAGTTCTGTTTTGGGCTGCCTATGATGTCTAAAATGGGTGGCATATATTTTCTAAATATATTTCTTTATGATGTTTATAGCATATCCAATAGGAGACCCTTGTACTTCAAACTAGATTGTGTATGAATGGTGATTAACGAGACACATGTGATTAGGTTATGTGAAGGTTAATTGCTAGCGTTAATTGTAGCAGGCTTATCAGGCAAGTTTCCTAACCCTAATTTCTTTTGGGTATTTATTAAATCCTTACTAATATTATCGCAGTAAGGGTAAGTATTGGACTTGTGTTAGTTATTTATTCGTGCAAGTTTCTTCGTTGAAAAGTCATACAAACTTCAATGATCTTGCAAGCTTATCAATGATTATTCAGTTATTATTTTAACTGCCACATGTTTAAATTTCATTTCATTATCGAACTGTTCTAAGTATGTTCCTGGCCTTTGTTTCCGGCTAGTTATTATTGATGTAAAAAGTGATTTAACACAAATCTTTCGAAGCTATTAAATGTTTACCAATCCAAATTGCTTTAGTGCGGTCTCACATGATTACTAAGATGAACAACCTGAATAAACGAACAAATAGATGTCGGGAAAATAGTCCCATTTCGTTTATGCAACTTAAAACTTAATACTTATGCACAACGTAGGGTACAATAGGCTGATCACCTGGCGTACTTGCAGAGACCGTTTACAGTCTATTGGATTGTTAAACCGTCTGATGATTTTTGATGAAAGAAAAAATGTTCAGGGTATTTTACACCCCTTAGTATGATATTGAAAATTCTTAAATTTCCATTCTTGATGTTCCTATTTAACACTTGATAATCATTTCAACTGTTGAGGTTTAACTATTCAACTGGTTCCACTCCTGATGGATGTTTTCAAAATTCTGTATATACTTGCTGGGAAATTCGTGCTCATTCTTGTTTAAACCTTTCAGTTAAGGGTGAGAAGGCTGAGGGTTCGGGCAAGGACAAGGGAAAGTCCAAGATGAAGTGATACTAATGGTTATGTAATAAGTTAATTATTTTCGCATATGTGTAATGTAGCGATAAACGCTAAGACTAAGTTCCAGTATGTTTTAAGGTTGTAAAGACTTGGGATTTTATTTTGACTATTTATGTAATGGGTAATATATTACTATTATTATTGTTAAAGTTTACTTAGATAGATGATGTTGTATGTTGTATCGTGAGCACCAAGTCCTGTAATCGATGTTACACGGATTTGGGGGCGTCACAGTTACCAACACAACCCAACTTCCAGCACAAAATCATTTTTCCTCAACCAAAAGTACCGACGCAGCGCGCCCCGCACTGCACAACACACGCCGACAGCGTGCCCCGCACTATCGCCCCAGGAGATTGTTTACCACCCAGCTCGCCCCACGCCACATTCCTATGCATCACAGCGTGGTCCGCGCTATGTAGTCAGAAACTCCAGAATTGTTCGAAATCTCCTTCCAATTGTAACATTTTGATAGGCCCATGGATTACCTTGCAACAAGCAAACAACCCATCAAAAGTAACATGAAATTACCAAAAACTAACAATATATCAAGCTAAACGAACATAAATCGTAGGTTAAAAACCTACTCATCAAATTCTCCCAAACTTAAACATTGCTTGTCCTCAAGCAAAATGCAATGCAATGTACTAACAACTAAACTACGAATCCAAAATTAAGACAGTAAAGATGGTTAACTCATACGGCCTCAAAAAAACTAGTAAACATGTCAACACTTCATATCAAAATCAATTTGCACTCACTATTAATCCTTACATCTTACCTTGTTATCCCTAATACAGTGTGTGTGTGTGCAACACCCATGCTAACTGATAATGAATCAAATTCATTTATATAACCAGTTTCTTATCAGGAATCATACAGTATAAACTCAAAAATTTTAAAAACAAACAAGTTCTAGCTTAGCTCAAACAATTACCAAGATTCAGGTTCCGAAAAGTGTATTCATGATCACTTCTTTTGTGTCCACCAACACACAAAACACGTGTTAAACATTTAATCCAACAAAAATACTCTTCCTCCTCATTTATTCATATATCCCACATTCATTGTAAAAATATCACCATTATTATATTATTATCATATAATAAAATATTATTTTATCAGAGAAGATAAAATATCAATTTTTAACAATTATCACTTTAAAAATTTTCTCCATCTATATCCACATAAAATCAATATTTTCTTCATCATATAAATTAATAATTAATTATTCACAAATAATATTACAGAATCACAATAATGACAACCAGGCCGTTCCCAGGAAAGAGAGGGCTTTCCAATAAGGATTTCTTCTTACTGGCGCGCAATTAGGTGACCAAACCTCTCCTTAGACAGAACTTTCTAGACATTGCCAATAATGTTATCTAATAATATTATTCAGATAATATGAATTATTGCTCCGATAATAGAAAATACTGTGTAGTGACAATTATTGAAACAACAATAATATAAAATATCAACGTATCAGTTATTGAATCAATAAAATAAAATACTGAACAATAATTACTGTAACAATTATTGAGTAGTGCATTCTTACGAAAAATTATAATGCTTCATGAATAGTACTCGTGAATAGTAACTCGTGAATAGTAACTTATGAATAGTAATTCTAAAAAATTGAATAATTTTATTTCATAAAATTCGGGGTCTTACAATCTCCCCTCCTTATGAAATTTCATCCCCGAAATTTACGTACCTGGTATTTCAAAGAGTTGAGAATACCTTGTTTTCATTTCAGATTCCATCTTCCCTGTCATCACGATTTCTCAATTGCTCATCTCCTATATTTCAGATATCTATCTAGAATACAACTTCAAAGCAAAGGTTAATTGACATATCACAATTTATCAAGTTAAGTAAGAAAATTCAGCTTAGGTAGGACACACTAGTGAAGGATTTACTCGTCTCTCCCCTCCTAGTTCTATTCTCCGATCTCCGCCAGAGATCATATCCCTAAGCTCTGATACTAACTGTGACGCCCCCAAAATAGGTCCATTCCATCAAACCCATTCTGAGTCGCCAAATACATGGTACAGAAAATAACTACAACTTTATCACAATAATTGTCGTGCAAACTACAAGAACACATATGTTGTGAGTTTTGAATACAAATATATATCAACTGTGACTCATGTCCCAACCGTGGATAGCACGTCACAATGACACCTTACATAAAGGTATAGTCAAAAACTGTTTTAGAAATTAGAATCTCTGGGAAGTGCTCAAGAAAACCTTCGTACATGGGAGGCCATGCTTCTAGGTTATGGTAGATATCATATGGCCACAGAATTATCCTTGGTTGACCCAATAGACCCCAAAGAAAAATGAGAAGATTACTATCATATTCTTCCCAATGACGAGTCTTTTCTTGACATATCATTATCTCCATTGTCTCTAATTGGGAATTAAACTCCAAACAAACACCAAGATTATATAGGTAGTGCTTGTATATATACTCAGTAAGTGGATGAGCACAACCCTGTCTTATGATGACACGAGGTTGTATGTCATTAGACATCTTCTATGATAGTGGCAAAACACTCTTCCAAGTTAAATTCACCTCACCCTCAACATCTATAGACCACCGTTCTATTCCCTTGTTATCCCCCGCTCGACCCAGCTACACTTTTATTACTTGAAAGGAATTGTGAAGCAAAAGGGTGATCACAACTAGCTCAGTAAAGAATATCATGACTAAAGATAAATAAATTATCAATAGCCTTCAACAGTAATAAATCAGAGATTTAGAACATATGGTAGATGATAAAACTTTTCAACCATAGTTGCAGCGGAACGAGCAATCCATTAGAAGAGTCAAATAGACCATAAAATCTATTATCTTCTCCACGTTAAAAGTTCACCAACAATGTTTTATCCCTGTAACATCAATCAACAGTTCCTTTCCACAATCATGTGAATAATTCATAATCATAATTGTGATTTTAAATTCCTCTTCGCATCCAAGACGAAGATAATTTTTATCACCTGTCTTTACCTGAAACATCAAAGATCATGGTTATACCAAATTACAGTTCCTGTTCATAATCATACTAATAAATTCATCTTTGCACCACGGGCCAACGATATTCATCAACAGTTCATCTTTGCACTACATTCCAAAGATATTAAACAAGTCATTTTTGCACTACATGCCAAAGATATTCAACAAGTCATCTTTGCACTACATGCCAAAGATATTCAACAACGGGTCATTTTTACACTACGGACCAAAGATTTTCATCAATAATTGATCTTTGCACTACAGGCCAAAGATATTCTTATCTCAAAGAAATACATAATCATTTCAGAATTTATATAAACCATAATTATAACCATATATGTTGATCAATTCACCTTTGCACTTAAACTAAAAATATTCAATTATAAATTCAATGGTCATAATCATACCAGTCAACAATTCAACTTTGTACTACTGGCCAAAGAGAACCTATAGTCACGATCATACCAATAATCTACCCATCTTTACACTCAAGTCAAAGAGAAATATCATCATTAGGATTATAAGAATGTTATATATGATAATAAAAACAATATAATCAACATATAGATTTAATCTCAAGAGTAAGATTTATAAATCAATGATCTCATAACACCTTAATTAAAATATTATAAATCACTTAATAATCTCATAATCTAATATTATTAATACTACCACAATATTTTAATCATTTCTTAAACTTATAAACAATTTATTTTAATTGTTTACACTTTACTAATAAATACATTTAATCATCCTAAAATGCCAAATTCATAAGATTTTATCACCAATAACCAAAACCCTCATCAAAAATCTGCATATAACTCATATATGATTCTCAAGCCATAAAATTATATTTTTTAATTTTCTTCGTTCACATAACATATTTAATTCATTTACTCATAACTAGAACATTTTCATGAAAAATATCAAATCAGTTCTAAAAATATTTCTTTTCTGGAATTTAGCATAATATAGTCCCATATTGAACATATATTTTTCTAGGAATTTTTAAAATTCATTTACTATTTTTCACATGGCCAAAACCACCGAATATTCAGACATTTATCATAAATCGTATTTTTATCCAAAAATTCCGAAATTTACAAAGTATACTGATATTATATAGATGTACTCCCAATAAAAATTTCATCAATTTTCGAGTTAATCACAAGGAGTTATAAGTGATCACTTTTCAAATAGTCTTTTCTCATAAAATCCATAACTCCTACTCTATACATCCAAAAATCACCATTTTTGGACACAATCTATAAAACTCATCAAAATATCATTTCAAATTTTTCCAGAATTTTTGAAGGTTCAGAAGAATTTCGAAATTGAAAAACATAATAACCCTTACATACTAATGACAATATCCCTTACCTCAAAAGAACAGTACTTCTGACTGGAATAACGCTGAACGAACTTGCACCGTATAGTAACACTCAACCTATCAAAATACTCACAAGAATACACTCGATAATATAGAGAGAGAAAACTTCAGTTTCTGGTGTGATTTTCAATTCTAACCTAAGCACCCTATTTATAGGAAAATGCTTAGAACACCAAAGCAGAAAATTTAATATAATATATATATATATATATATATATATATATATATATATATATATATATATATATATATATATATATATATATATAAATTTTCAAGCCCACCTTTGAAGATCTGAATTCAGCACATTTTAACAACCAGTGGGCCCCACCATCTCACCAAAAAAACGTTTTTCTTTAAAATAATAAATAAAACTTTCAAAAATCAATTATTTCAGAACTTCGGAACTTCAATAATTCATAATAAATAGCCCTTTATCAGAAAATTTGAATCTCGCGAGTTTTTATAGGAAATTCAATTCTCTACAACTTTGTAGAAGAAAGTATTTCCAAATTCCAAACAGAAATTGACCGAAATCCATAAACGGACGATTTTACAGTCTAAAATAAATATTCGGTCAAGAATTGTGTCCACCAACACACAAAATATGTGTTAAATATTTAATCCAACAAAAATACTCTTCCTCCTCATTTATTCATATATCCTACATTCATTGTAAAAATATCACCATTATTATATTATTATCATATAATAAAATATTATTTTATCAGAGAAGATAAAATATCAATTTTTAACAATTGCTACTTTAAAAATTTTCTCCATCTATATCCACATAAAATCAATATTTTCTTCATCATATAAATCAATAATTAATTATTTACAAATAATATTACAGAATCACAATAATGACAACCAGACCGTTCCCAAGAAAGAAGGGACTTTCCTATAAGGATTTCTCCTTACTGGTGATTAGGTGACCAAACCTCTCCTTAGACAGAACTTTCTAGATATTGCCAATAATGTTATCTAATAATATTATTCAGATAATATGAATTATTGCTCCGATAATGGAAAATACTGTGTAGTGATAATTATTGAAACAACAGTAATATAAAATATTAACGTAGCAGTTATTGAATCAATAAAATAAAATACTGAACAATAATTACTGTAACAATTATTGAGTAGTGCATTCTTACGAAAAATTATCATGCTTCATGAATAGTACTCGTGAATAGTAACTCATGAATAGTAATTCGTGAATAGTAACTCGTGAGTAGTAACTCGTAAATAGTAATTATAAAAAATTGAATACTTCTATTTCATAAATTTCGGGGTCGTACAATCTCCCCTCCTTATGAAATTTCGTCCCCGAAATTTACCTACCTGGTATTTCAAAGAGTTGAGAATACCTTGCTTTCATTTCAGATTCCATCTTCTCTGTCATCATGATTTTTCCATTGCTCATCTCCTGTATTTTAGATATCATTCTAGAATACAGCTTCAAAACAAAGGTTAATTGACATATCACAATTTTTTAAGTTAAGTAAGAAAATTCAGCTTAGGTAGGACACACTAGTGAATGATTTACTCGTCTCTTCCCTCCTAGTTCTATTCCCCGATCTCCGCCAGAGATCATATCCCTAAGCTCTGATACCAACTGTGACGCCCCCAAAATAGGTCCATTCTATCAAACCCATTCTGAGTCGCCAAATACATGGTACAGAAAATAACTACAACTTTATTACAACAATTGTCGTGCAAAATATAAGAACACATATGTTGTGAGTTTTGAATACAAATATATATCAATTGTGACTCATGTCCCAACCGTGGACAGCACGTCACAATGACACCTTACATAAAGGTATAGTCAAAAATTATTTTAGAAATTAGAATCTTTGGGAAGTGCTCAAGGAAACCTTCGTACATGGGAGGCCATGCTTCTAGGTTATGGTAGATATCATATGACCACAGAATTATCCTTGGTTGACCCAATAGACCCCAAAGAAAAATGAGAAGATTACTATCATATTCTTCCCAATGACTAGTCTTCTCTTGACATATCATTATCTCCACTGTCTCTAATTGGGAATTAAACTCCAAACAAACACCAAGATTATATAGGTAGTGCTTGTAAATATACTCAGCAAGTGGATGAGCACAACCCTGTCTTATGATGACACGAGGTTGTATGTCATTAGACATCTTCTATGATAGTGGCAAAACACCCTTCCAAGTTAAATTCACCTCACCCTCAACATCTATAGACCACCGTTCTATTCCCTTGTTATCCCCCGCTCGACCCAACTACACTTTTATTACCTGAAAGGAATTGTGAAGTAAAAGGGTGATCACAACCAGCTCAGTAAAGAATATCATGACTAAAGATAAATAAATTATCAATAGTCTTCAACAGTAATAAATCAGAGATTTAGAACATATGGTAGATGATAAAACTTTTCAACCATAGTTGCAACGGAACGAGCAATTCATTAGAAGAGTCAAATAGACCATAAAGTCTATTATCCTCTCCACGTTAAAAGCCCACCAACAATGTTTTATCCCTGTAACATCAATCAACAGTTCCTTTCCACAATCATGTGAATAATTCATAATAATAATTGTGATTTTAAATTCCTCTTCGCATCCAAGACGAAGATAATTTTCATCACTTTTCTTTACCTGAAACATCAAAGATCATGGTTATACCAAATCATAGTTTCTGTTCATAATCATACTAATAAATTCATCTTTGCAACACGGGCCAAAGATATTCATCAACAGTTTATCTTTGCACTACATGCCAAAGATATTCAACAACAAGTCATATTTGCACTACATGCCAAAGATATTCAACAACGGGTCATCTTTACACTACGGACCAAAGATATTCATCAATAATTGATATTTGCACTACAGGCCAAAGATATTCTTATCTCAAAGAAATACATAATCATTTCAAAATTTATATAAACCATAATTATAACCATATATGTTGCTCAATTCACCTTTGCACTTAAGCTAAAAATATTCAATTATAAATTCAATGGTCATGATCATACCAGTCAACAATTCAACTTTGCACTACTGGCCAAAGAGAACCTATAGTCACGATTATACCAATAATCTACCCATCTTTACACTCAAGTCAAAGAGAAATATCATCATTAGGGTTATAAGAATGTTATATATGATAATAAAAATAATATAATCAACATATAGATTTAATCTCAAGAGTAAGATTCATAAATCAATGATCTCATAACACCTTAATCAAAATGTTATAAATCACTTAATAATCTCATAATCTAATATTATTAATACTACTATAATATTTTAATCATTTCTTAAATTTATAAACAATTTAGTTTAATTGTTTACACTTTACTAATAAATGTATTTAATTATCCTAAAATGCCAAACTCATAAGATTTCATCACCAATAATCAAAACCCTCATCAAAAATCTGTATATACCTCATATATGATTCTCAAGCCATAAAATCATATTTTCTAATTTTTTTACTTCACATAACATATTTAATTCATTTACTCATAACTAGAATATTTTCATGAAAAATACTAAATCAGTTTCAAAAATATTTTTTTTCTAGGATTTAGCATAATATAGTCCCATATTGAATAAATATTTTTCTAGGAACTTTTAAAATTCATTTACTATTTTTCACATGGCCAAAACCACCGAATATTCAGACATTTATCATAAATTGTACTTTTATCCAAAAATTCTGAAATTTACAAAGTATACTGATATTATATAGACGTACTCCTAATAAAAATTTTATCAATTTTAGAGTTGATCACAAGAAGTTATAAGCGGTTACTTTTAAAATAGTTTTTTCTCATAAAAACCATAACTCCTAATCTATACATCCAGAAATCGTCATTTTTGGACACAATCTACAAAACTCATCAAAATATCATTTCAAATTTTTCTAGAATTTTTGAAGGTCCAGAAGAATTTTAAAATTGAAAAACATAATAACCCTTACATACTAACGACAATATCCCTTATCTCAAAAGAGCTGTACTTCTGACTGGAATAACGCTGAACGAACTTGCACCGTATAGTAACACTCAAGATATCAAAATACTCACAAAAATACACTCGATAATATAGAGAGAGAAATAGAGAGAAAACTTCAGTTTCTAGTGTGATTTTCAATTCTAACCTAAGCACCCTATTTATAGAAAAATGCTTAGAACACCAAAGCAGAAAATTTAATAAATAATATATATATATATATATATATATATATATATATATATATATATATATATATATATATATATATATATATATATCAATTTTTAAGCCCACCTTTGAAGATCTGAATTTAGCACATTTTAACAACCAGTGGGCCCCCCACCATCTCACCAAAAAACGTTTTTCTTTAAAATAATAAATAAAACTTTCAAAAATCAATTATTTCGGAACTTCGGAACTTCAATAATTCATAATAAATAGCCCTTTTATCAGAAAATTCGAATCTCCCGAGTTTTTATAGGAAATTCAATTCTCTACAACTTTATAGAAGAAAGTTTTTTCAAATTCCAAACACAAATGGACCGAAATTCGAAAACGGACGATTTTACAGTCTATAATAAATTTTCGGTCAAGAATTGTGTCCACCAACACACAAAATATGTGTTAAACATTTAATCCAACAAAAATACTCTTCCTCCTCATTTATTCATATATCCCACATTCATTGTAAAAATATCACCATTATTATATTATTATCATATAATAAAATATTATTTTATCAAAGAAGATAAAATATCAATTTTTAACAATTGTCACTTTAAAAATTTTCTCTATCTATATCCACATAAAATTAATATTTTCTTTATCATATAAATAAATAATTAAATATTCACAAATAATATTACAGAATCACAATAATGACAATCAGGCCGTTCCCAGGAAAGAGGGGGCTTTCCAATAAGAATTTCCCCAAACTGACGCGCAATTAGGTGACCAAACCTCTCCTTAGACAGAACTTTCTAGACATTGCCTGTGAGGACCCCAAATTCAAGTACTTGAAACCCGAACTCGGTTCTTCACGATACCATTTCTATGAGCGAAATAATACTAATAATAATAACAATAATATAAAAGTCAACTTAATTTATATAATTATCAGAGTCTGAATCCTAAGTACGTAACCTTTAAACATTTATTACAACCCATAATAGATATTATATATCATACTTGTCTTAATAATATAAAACTATTACATAACACCAACTCATTCTGCAACCTTTCCTTTCCCTTTGTTCTTAGCAGAGCTCTCTGGTCGTTCACACTTAGCTGAAAATATTTAAATTAAGCAAGGATGAGCATTATTTGAGTGCCCAGCAAGTAATAGCAATTATCTATATATATATATTCTGAAAGAATTTAAATATTTTCTTTGTACTATTCTTCTACAACATGTCAATAGTTAAGAAGTATTCTGAACCAATAATAATAACATAACAACTCTCTTTCAAAGTTTTGAAACTACGTATAGACTATATCTGGGGTATGGTGACATGCCATGAACATTGTTTTAATTTTCGATAGGGTAAGGCAGAAATTTATCTGCAAACTGTCATAACTTACGGGCACGGGGGGTGATCAGCCCGTTATACCCTGCATTGATCAATACTACATTACTAGAACGATATTATCGTTCATCCTTTGTCCGCCGGAGCTCATAAAAATTTTCCCGTGTAGGGATGTTCATACCTGTCTGGGTTCTAAATCAAAGGTTTTATCTTATCAACAATAATCTATAATTCAACATATATGTATACGGGTAATTGGCAAATATATATCAACATGTGATTAAATACAATGATTATCCAAGAGGGGACACTTGTTTAACCATTTCTAGAAATTAACGAACAAAATATATATATCTGAATTATCATATACTAACATGTTGATAATCAACGAGCTTATATAATAAAAGGTTCATAATCTGTACAGTAATAATATAATTTAGAAACATTCTTACTCATGTCCATTGCCTAAAGAAAATGCAAAGGTAAGATACTTGCCTGAAGCGCTGCTTACAGTTTGTAATTTAGATTTATCACTTATCTCACGACCTATCATTAATTAGATCGTTCGTTCGATTAGAATAACATACTATAACACATAACACTACTTATTGCAGTCAGCACATACCCTAATCACATTGGCACATATGTTTAATAACCATTGAATCACAAATAATCACTTATCTAATCAAATTATCTAAGTCCAGATCAATTTCTGAAACATGTCGGTGTACCGACAACTTTATCGAGTAATTATCGAGTCTAAGACTCTATTCTGTAACTCAATATCAGTCATATTATTTTTAAATGACTTAATATAATTTTTAAACATTTATTATAGTTTATCATGAATTTTTAAACATCGGAATCATATTTAAATGATTTAAATACTAATCAATTCTATTATCATTAATATTTAATTAATATTAAACTATTAATGAAATCATTTCCAAAATATTAAAGTTATGTATAATAACTCAAATTACTTTTAAAGTATTAATATTACCCTTAAATAATTTTTAAAACATTTAAAATAATTATCATTAATATTAAAGTATTAATGTTTCATTATCAAAATATTAAAAGTCATTAAGTATAACTTAAAATATTTTTAATTCATTTATATCCCTTTTACATGATTTTTTAATTAATAAAACTATTTATAAACTATTTATTTAATATAATTATTAAATAAATTTAATTTCATTAATAATAATTTAATAATCATTAATATTTAATTATTAATGAAATTATTCTTTAAATATTAAAAGTTATGTTTTATAAATTAAAATATCTTTAAACATTTTATTTTTCATTTAAAATGATTATTATAATATTAAAAATCATTTTTAAACTAAATTATTTAATACAATTATTAAATAACATTAATATCACTAATAATAATTAATTAATAAAATTTACCTTTAAGTATTAAAAATTATATTTTATAACTTAAAATATTTTTAAACACCTTATTATTATTTAAAATGATTTTTAATATAATAAAATCATTTTTAATTAATTTATTTAATTCATTTAATAAATAACTTAATTATCATTAATATTAATTTATTAATAAAATTTATCACAAAATATTAAAAGTCATTAAAAATAACTTAAAATATTTTATTATATCATAATATAATTTAAATGATTTTTTAAGTATTAAAATCATTTTTAAATAATTTATTTAATATTATAATTAAATAAATTAATTACTTTTAATATTCCAAAAATATTAAATATTTATGAAATATAATAAAAATAATTAAAAACTAATTTTCGGAATTTGTAATAATTTTTAATAATTTATTTTGTATTTTTAATAATTAAAAACTATTTTTTTCTATTTTTTTTATTAATTTCCGGAAAATAATAAATAATCTGTCGCTAAAGATCACCTATAGCGACAGAACCGTTGCTATAGGTGTTCTTCATGTTCTTCATGCAAACCCAGAAAATCAAGTCAGTTACCGAGGGGCTACTTTGACCAAGATTAATTTCTTGTGTGTTGTGTTTCTGGGTCTGTTGTTTGTCAGAGCTTGTAGTGCTAGTGTAGGACTACACGATCCAACAACAAACATAACCAAACATTGCATAACAAAGCAGATCTGATCGTCCAAAATAGCTGTCAGAGCTGTTCTTCATTTTCTGGGCTACCCAGAAATGAAGAACAGTTCGTGTAGCCATATTTGGGCTTCCACAACTTGAAATATGTGTAATGTTTTTATGATCTATAAGCTGCAGTAGGTAACCAACATGTAAGTGAAGAGATCTATCATTTAAAACACATAAAACAACAACATAATCAACATGTATGCTCCGGTCAAACCATGTCAGTCGACATGTTCATATGTTTTCTGGGTTACCTAGAAAACAGAGAACATGTTCGACTTGCCTGGTTTAACCGTCCACTACTATTACTAAGTTTAATGTTTAGGAAATGTTAAGGCATAGATATGTAGTGTAACCTACATACTACAACTTAGACACATAACCATTATCATAACACCAATACACTTACAGATCAAGACGGTCAAAGATGTTGTCAGGCCGGTTCTGGGCTGTTTCTGAGTTACCCAAAAACGCCTGGTCATGGCCGGTCAACCATGTTTGACCTTGAATATATTGCTACTGGCTTACGATCTGACTTTGATTCCAGTTTCAGATCAAAGATCTCATAACAGACTACAAATCTAAAACATAAAACAACCAAAAACATAAACGGACAAAGATCTACAGCCTCTAACATTCATGGTCAGAGCACAAAATAAAAATTTTCCAGATTTTGAAGATCTTCAAATCCGAGCCTCTAGATGTTATGGATCTAACATCTAGCAACCCAGATCATCCTTAGACACCTTATACAACATATTCAACACAAAAAAATAACATCAAACAACAGATCGTTGGACAGAAATCAAGGCTAAGGTTTATACCTTTTATGAACGATTCTTAATTCTGGCTACTGATGTTGTTGTTGGATTTCGTGGGGCTGTTTTTAGTGACTGAACTGCTATAGAAATTCGTGGGTTTTGAGAGAGGATTGCATGGTTGGGAGTTTTGGACAAAATAAGTGAACAAAAATAATTTTCTCTCTCTCCAATCCTATTTATAAGCAAGCTAGATGCATGTATGCTGCTGAATTGGCTGAGTGCTGTCAATATATAGCTGAGATTTTGTCACATGGCAAGTCAATGGTTGGTTACCAACTACATTTTAGCTAGATTTACAAGAAATCCTCAATTATGCAATAAGGGCAAAAATGTCTTTTGGCGTTTGATTTTTAAGGGCAAACTTGTAATCATGCAAACCTTTAGGGTTTAGGGTTTGGGTTAGGGTTTAGGATTTGAGCCATTTTAGTAAAAATCTAGGATTTCCATTTTAGGGTTTACTCCAAAATTAAAATTAAATAAAAATTAAATAAATTTTAGTTTCTAAAATTTTTAAATTAAGGTTTCCTAATTATGATTAATTATCTAATCCCACTATACATGAACATTAGGGCTTAGATTATATAATTATCATTAACTTTGCTAATATAGCAATTAGGGTTTAAGATTTTGATAATTAGGGTTACTAAATAATAATTAGATTTTCTAATTATCAAATTAGGGTTTAAAAATTTAGGCTTTCCAAAATTAGTAATTGTAATTATAATACTTGTTAATTAATCATATTAACACAATTACAACCAATCTCGAACTCTAATTTAAATTTTAAATTAGGGTTCCTCATTTTTAAAAATTAGGGGTTTCCAAAAATAATAATTAGGGTTTCTAGATTATAATTAGGGTTTACCTAATTAATCAAATCATTATATAATACTCATCATAAAACATATAACATGGTTATATAACAATCTTAAACTCACAACTGGTTTTCAAATTAGGGTTTTCCCTTAGTAAAATTAGGGTTTAACCAAATAATATTAGCATTTTGAAATTAAACACCATCATTGACCAATCATCACCAACACGTACATACAGTACATATTTATAGCACTGAAAAATTAAAATATAATTAATATTATATTATTATTCTCATACCTTGACAATAATCCAAAATTAGAGTTTGGATTCCATATCTGATTTATTCTTCATATTTAACCTTAATAATTAAGGTAAAATAATTACTTTAATAATCCACACTAAAATTCATATAATAAAATAATTATTATATTTATTCTAAAAATCACTTCATATATTATTTAAATAATATATGATTATATATTTCCTGGAAAATAATTAATAAAAATATTTCTACCATAAAAGTAATTATTATAAGAATATACTTTTTAATAATTAAAATTTTTAAAATAAATTCATTTGTAAATAATTATGTAATAAATATATTTTTACTTACCACAAAAATACATATATACATAATATTGTACAAATCCTCATCCTTAATATAAAAAAAAATTTATTCACAAAATTTCTTATTTATTTATATAGAAAATATCGGGTTGTTACATTCACCCTCCCTTATAAAGATTCCGTCCCCGGAATCACCGTTTTAAAACCTATACATACCTGGTACATAGCATACACAATTATCGCAAGTAGATCTCGATCAACTTTGATCGAACTGATCTTTAACTAATCACTTAAAGCTTGTCTTTCTGATTAAACGGAAATATTTGATTTCTAAAAGAACTCAAATTCCTCCTCAAAATTTTTTTATAAAATAATTTATTATATATAAGAAATAATATATAAGAAAATAAATTTGATTAGAATAATACCTGGAGTTGCATTCCCGGCTGCTACAGTTTCTTGAACGGTCATGTTGAAGACTCCTTCGGTTGGTTTTGTTGCTTCATTTGTTGAAGTCGGTCCCGTTATCGCCAATGCCCTGCTGCCTTTCTTTGTATTCGCATTCTTTGTTTCCCTTCTCCTTGGACAGTCTTTCACCTTATGCTCCTTTGATCCACAAATAAAACACCCACTATAAATTATTGGATTGGGGCAGTTAGGAGAGATATGTCCCTCCTGCCCACACTTGTAGCACATATTCTTTCCTTTTAAACACTTTCCCGAATGATTCTTTCCACAATTTCAATCATGCACAACTCGTTTTTTTCCACCTTCTGGCCTATTTTTCGTATTCCCAACATTATCACCTTTCCTCTTTCCAGTTTTACTACCACTACTCCCTCCTTCGGCTTTAACTTGAGTTGTCTCCCACCAAAGATTCACCCCTCCTTTCGTTGTATAGGTGACAAAAGCTGTCTGTTGCCCCTCCGTTACCCCAGCTATCACAACCACTTCTACAGGGTCAGTTGATCCTCTAAATCCTGACGGTTCATTTGTCTTGAAGTGTTTAAAGTTTGCCGATCGATTATCTGGCTGATTTCCTGCAGTTGGTAATCCATTTTGCATAGCTTGATCGTCTATATTCGTCAAATTCTGCGTTGGGTCTGGTTGTCCTCCAGCTTTATTAGCAGGTTCTTCTGTCCTTTGATTTCATTTTCGTCTTGGCGGCATTATCTGATTAAATTATTCTTTATTAACTTACATTCTAAGTCTTATTGTATACGTTTAGCATATAACACAAAAGATTCTACTCAAATAATCATGTACTCAAAATATTAGATTTTGAAAACTTAGTTTACTGAATTAATCAGTACTCATATAATTAACTACTATCTTTTCACCAACTTATTTCATTAACCCCATAAACTCATATTCATATCACTTAACATATCATAGCACCTTTTGCTTTAATCATTCGCTATCCCTTTGTGACTTAAAAGTCAGGAATCGCTGTCATAACTTATACAAAATTTGAAAAATATTATCTTATACAAACATACCTATCATATACATAACATAAAATCATATCTATTCAATTAATACTAGTACTACTTATTTCTTACGCCTCCAATAAGGATCAATTGCTTAGTAATCTGTCTATTCCCCTTATCCTCAATAATCCATTCACAGCTAACTACATCTAGTTCGTCCTACTTACCATACATTACGAGCTTAAGAACTCACCACAAACATACGAGTTTAGGAACTCGACATTGACCACATATATTTTAACTATACTTTTTCTATCAGTCATTCTATCATTCTAGGATCTGGTACTATACTTCCCAAAATAACCACCTCATGGAGGTAGCTTTCAATATGAGCCTCTATTTCAGCTATTGGCTTTGATATTGGCTCGGTTATGGAGGTTGACTTCTTCTTTACGATTTAAGGGTATCCTAATCCTTTTTTCACCTGACATCTACACATATAAATTATCCTGATTAGCATATAGTATATACACACAGCACTTAAGAGTTTTATATGAATTATCTTTTATTTTGTTTGACGATGAATTTAGTCAATTCATCTCTTTTTAAACTCTATGTGAGTCATTTCTATTTTCAACGTTTCCCTTTGTTCTAAGGTTATAGCCTAAGGTCTAAACCACCTAAGGTTTTTAACCCTAAGCTCTGATACCAACCTGTGAGGACCCCAAATCCAGATACTTGAAACCCGAACTCGGTTCTTCACGATACCATTTCTATGAGCGGAATAATACTAATAATAATAACAATAATATAAAAGTCAACTTAATTTACATAATTATCAGAGTCTGAATCCCAAGTACGTAACCTTTAAACATTCATTACAACTCATGATAGATATTATATATTATACTTATCTTAATAATATAAAACTATTACATAACACCAACTCATTCTGCAACCTTTCATTTCCCTTTGTTCTTAGCAGAGCTCTCTGGTCGTTCACACTTAGCTGAAAACATTTAAATTAAGCAAGGATGAGCATTTGAGTGCCCGACAAGTAATAGCAATTATATATATATATATATATATATATATATATATATATATATATATTCTGAAAGAATTTAATATTTTCTTTGTACTATTCTTCTACAACATGTCAATAGTTAAGAAGTATTCTGAACCAATAATAATAACATAACAACTCTCTTTCAAAGTTTTGAAACTACGTATAGACTATATCTGGGGTATGGTGACATGTCATGAACATTGTTTTAATTTTCGATAGGGTAAGGTAGAAATTTATCTGCAAACTGTCATAACTTACGGGCACGGGGGGTGATCAGCCCGTTATACCCTGCATTGATCAATACTACATTACTAGAACGATATTATCGTTCATCCTTTGTCCGCCGGAGCTCATAAAAATTTTCCCGTGTAGGGATGTTCATACCTGTCTGGGTTCTAAATCAAAGGTTTTATCTTGTCAACAATAATCTATAATTCAACATATATGTATACGGGTAATTGGCAAATATATATCAACATGTGATTAAATACAATGATTATCCAAGAGGGGACACTTGTTTAACCATTTCTAGAAATTAACGAACAAAATATATATATCTGAATTATCATATACTAACATGTTGATAATCAACGAGCTTATATAATATAAGGTTCATAATCTGTACAGTAATAATATAATTTAGAAATATTCTTACTCATGTCCATTGCATAAAGAAAATGCAAAGGTAAGATATTTGCCTGAAGCGCTGCTTACAATTTGTAATTTAGATTTATCATTTATCTCACGACCTATCATTAATTAGATCGTTCGTTCGATTAGAATAACATACTATAACACATAACACTGCTTATTGCAGTCAGCACATACCCTAATCACATTGGCATATATGTTTAATAACCATTGAATCACAAATAATCACTTATCTAATCAAATTATCTAAGTCCAGATCAATTTCTGAAACATGTCGGTGTACCGACAACTTTATCGAGTAATTATCGAGTCTAAGACTCTATTCTGTAACTCAATATCAGTCATATTATTTTTAAATGACTTAATATAATTTTTAAACATTTATTATAGTTTATCATGAATTTTCAAACATCGGAATCATATTTAAATGATTTAAATACTAATCAATTCTATTATCATTAATATTTAATTAATATTAAACTATTAATGAAATCATTTTCAAAATATTAAAGTTATGTATAATAACTCAAATTACTTTTAAAGTATTAATATTACCCTTAAATAATTTTTAAAACATTTAAAATAATTATCATTAATATTAAAGTATTAATGTTTCATTATCAAAATATTAAAAGTCATTAAGTATAACTTAAAATATTTTTAATTCATTTATATCCCTTTTACATGATTTTTTAATTAATAAAACCATTTATAAACTATTTATTTAATATAATTATTAAATAAATTTAATATCATTAATAATAATTTAATAATCATTAATATTTAATTATTAATGAAATTATTCTTCAAATATTAAAAGTTATGTTTTATAACTTAAAATATCTTTAAACATTTTATTTTTCATTTAAAATGATTATTATAATATTAAAAATCATTTTTAAACTAAATTATTTAATACAATTATTAAATAACATTAATATCATTAATAATAATTAATTAATAAAATTTACCTTTAAATATTAAAAATTATATTTTATAACTTAAAATATTTTTAAACACCTTATTATTATTTAAAATGATTTTTAATATAATAAAATCATTTTTAATTAATTTATTTAATTCATTTAGTAAATAACTTAATTATCATTAATATTAATTTATTAATAAAATTTATCACAAAATATTAAAAGTCATTGAAAATAACTTAAAATATTTTATTATATCATAATATAATTTTAAATGATTTTTCAAGTATTAAAATCATTTTTAAATAATTTATTTAATATTATAATTAAATAAATTAATTACTTTTAATATTCCAAAAATATTAAATATTTATAAAATATAATAAAAATAATTAAAAACTAATTTTCGGAATTTGTAATAATTTTTAATAATTTATTTTGTATTTTTAATAATTAAAAACTATTTTTTTCTATTTTTTTATTAATTTCCGGAAAATAATAAATAATCTGTCGCTAAAGACCACCTATAGCGACAGAACCGTCGCTATAGGTGTTCTTCATGTTCTTCATGCAAACCCAGAAAATCAAGTCAGTTACCGAGGGGCTACTTTGACCAAGATTAATTTCTTGTGTGTTGTGTTTCTGGGTCTGTTGTTTGTCAGAGCTTGTAGTGCTAGTGTAGGACTACACGATCCAACAACAAACATAACCAAACATTGCATAACAAAGCAGATCTGATCATCCAAAATAGCTGTCAGAGCTGTTCTTCATTTTCTGGGCTACCCAGAAATGAAGAACAGTTCGTGTAGCCATATTTGGGCTTCCACAACTTGAAATATGTGTAATGTTTTTATGATCTATAAGCTGCAGAAGGTAACCAACATGTAAGTGAAGAGATCTATCATTTAAAACACACAAAACAACAACATAATCAACATGTATGCTCCGGTCAAACCATGTCAGTCGACTTGTTCATATGTTTTATGGGTTACCCAGAAAACAGAGAACATGTTCGACTTGCCTGGTTTGACCGTCCACTACTATTACTAAGTTTAATGTTTAGGAAATGTTAAGGCATACATATGTAGTGTAACCTACATACTACAACTTAGACACATAACCATTATCATAACACCAATACACTTACAGATCAAGACGGTCAAAGATGTTGGCAGGCCGGTTCTGGGCTGTTTCTGGGTTACCCAGAAACGCCTGGTCATGGCCGGTCAACCATGTTTGACCTTGAATATATTGCTACTGGCTTACGATCTGACTTTGATTCCAGTTTCAGATCAAAGATCTCATAACAGACTACAAATCTAAAACATAAAACAACCAAAAACATAAACGGACAAATATCTACAACCTCTGACATTCATGGTCAGGGCACAAAATAAAAGTTTTCCAGATTTTGAAGATCTTCAAATTCGAGCCTCTAGATGTTATGGATCTAACATCTAGCAACCCAGATCATCCTTAGACACCTTATACAACATATTTAACACAAAAAAAATAACATCAAACAACAGATCGTTGGGCAGAAATCATGGCTAAGGTTTATACCTTTTATGAACGATTCTTGATTCTGGCTACTGATGTTGTTTTTGGATTTCGTGGGGCTGTTTTTAGTGACTGAACTGCTATAGAAATTCGTGGGTTTTGAGAGAGGATTGCTTGGTTGGGAGTTTTGGACAAAATAAGTGAACAAAAATGATTTTCTCTCACTCTCCAATCCTATTTATAAGCAAGCTAGATGAATGTATGCTGCTGAATTGGCTGAGTGCTATCAATATATGGCTGAGATTTTGTCACATGGCAAGTCAATGGTTGGTTACCAACTACATTTTAGCTAGATTTACAAGAAATCCTCAATTATGCAATAAGGGCAAAAATGTCTTTTGGCTTTTGATTTTTAAGGGCAAACTTGTAATCATGCAAACCCTTAGAGTTTAGGGTTTAGGGTTTGAGTCATTTTAGCAAAAATCTAGGATTTCTATTTTAGGATTTACTCCAAAAATAAAATTAAATAAAAATTAAATAAAAATTAAATAAATTTTAGTTTCTAAAATTTTTAAATTAGGATTTTCTAATTATGATTAATTATCTAATCCCACTATACGTGAACATTAGGGCTTAGATTATATAATTATCATTAACTTTGCTAATATAGCAATTAGGGTTTAAGATTTTGATAATTAGGGTTACTAAATTATAATTAGATTTTCTAATTATCAAATTAGGGTTTAATAATTTAGGTTTTCTAAAATTAATAATTGTAATTATAATACTTGTTAATTAATCATATTAAAATAATTACAACCAATCTCGAACTCTAATTTAAATTTCAAATTAGGGTTCCTCATTTTTAGAAATTAGGGTTTTTCAAAAATAATAATTAGGGTTTCTAGATTATAATTAGGGTTTACCTAATTAATAAAATCATTATATAATACTCATCATAAAACATATAACACGGTTATATAACAATCTTAAACTCCCAACTGATTTTCAAATTAGGGTTTTCCCTTAGTAAAATTAGGGTTTAACCAAATAATATTAGTATTTTGAAATTAAACACCATCATTGACCAATCATCATCAACACGTACATACAGTACATATTTATAGCACTGAAAAATCAAAACATAATTAATATTATATTATTATTCTCATACCTTGACAATAATCCAAAATTAGAGTTTGGATTCCATATCTGATTTATTCTTCATATTTAACCTTAATAATTAAGGTAAAATAATTACTTTAATAATCCACACTAAAATTCATATAATAAAATAATTATTATATTTATTCTAAAAATCACTTCATATATTATTTAAATAATATATGATTATATATTTCGTGGAAAATAATTAATAAAAATATTTCTACCCTAAAAGTAATTATTATAAGAATATACTTTTTAATAATCAAAAATTCTAAAATAAATTTATTTGTAAATAATTATGTAATAAATATATTTTTACTTACCACAAAAATACATATACACATAATATTGTACAAATCCTCATCCTTAATATAAAAAAAAAATTATTCACAAAATTTCTTATTTATTTATATAGAAAATATCGGGTTGTTACATTGCCAATAATGTTATCTAATAATATTATTCAGATAATATGAATTATTGCTCCGATAATGGAAAATACTGTGTAGTGACAATTATTGAAACAACAGTAATATAAAATATCAACGTATCAATTATTGAATCAATAAAATAAAATACTGAACAATAATTACTGTAACAATTATTGAGTAGTGCATTCTTACGAAAAATTATCATGCTTCATGAATAGTATACGTGAATAGTAACTCGTGAATAGTAACTCGTGAATAGCAACTCGTGAATAGTAAATCGTGAATAGTAACTCGTAAATAGTAACTCGTGAATAGTAATTATAAAAAATTGAATACTTTTATTTCATAAAATTCGGGGTCTTACAGTAGGTACACCTGCGGCTCCCCGCTCTATAAATAGAGGGCTTGGGGTGGTCATTTTGTAAGAGAAAAAGCAGAGGAAGCCCTGTCCAATTTGCTCTGCACTAACCCTATATTGAGTGCTTTCTCATTTTAAGCACTTATGATCTCACATATAGCTTCTATTTTGTACCGGTGAGAGCCGAGTGTTCATCCCTTTAAAGATATAGAAGTCTTCTTTGGCAACCCACTGTAAGCCTTCTCACACACTTTAAAGCCTTTCTCTTCATCTTTGCACACATTATTATTCACGTTGAGAGTCGTGTTGTGTGTGTTTGCCCGGACTTCGATCCGTGGTTTCATTTCTGTTTGTACATATATATATATATATATATATATATATATATATATATATATATATAAACTGTGTGTCGAACTTTGTTTGATGAGCCTGGATTTTACATCAGGAGCGTTTACTACTTTAATATATATATATATATATATATCAACTATTGTCGGACTTTGTCTGATGAGCCTGGATTTTACATCCGGTGCGTTTACACGTGCCAAAGAAATTGTACACGATCTAGCCAAAATTCACACTTAGAGAATTTCGCGTACAACTTTTCCTTTCTTATATATATATATATATATATATATATATATATATATATATATATATATATATATATATATATATATATACATATTTACATTTAATCCCGCCTGGAGTTTACTTCGTGGTGGTTGATCGTCTTTACAGCTTTCTTTACTTTTCTTCCCGCCTGGAGTTTACTCCGAGGCGGTTGATTGCTTTTACAGCTTTATTTATATTTCTGATCCCCCATGGAGGTGCTTCATGGTGTCTGATCATGTTTGTATATTTATATTTACAGCTTTTATATATATACCTGCTTACTGCTTTATTATCAATCGCGGCATCGTGTGAGCTTAGGAATCATGTGATCACAGATTCGGTTTACTGGATCTAGATTCGGTTCCCGTGATGGACATTTCCAGCTATAAGCAGCTTGTAAATTTATTCACGTTATTTGTATTTCCTCAGATGGTTTTCATACCCACGAGGAGTTCGACACTATTTTGTACATTATTTTCTCAAAGATGCTTCGCATCTCGAAAATTAAAAACAATCAAGCCGAACACTTAATAAAAATTGGAGTGTAAAAGGTTTCAATTACTATTAAGCACAAGGGTTTGAAAAACCTTTTTTATAAAACATCACTGCCATATCTTGTTTAAAATTAAATTTTTACACAAATTCAAACCTTGTGTATATAGGTGCGAACGAGGACTCGCGCTACTTCCAAATAATAGCACATTGACCCACACACACACACACACACACACATATTCATATAATAGTTTCTTGAAAAGTGGTGGTCACCGTGGTAACACGGATGTCGGGGGGTTCCTAACACCTTCCCTCCACATAATCAAGTCTCCGGATCTTAATGAATCTCGATTTCACCGACCCGTTTAGCAGTGCCACATCACTGGGTCAATGTGCAAACCTTTCTCGGTTGTGTTGGTACAACCATATAAAAAACCAACTGACGACTTTTAACAGTCCATCGTCGACATGATACATGTCGGACCTTTTTCACTTGTTTTTTCAAACAAATCTCACCTTATATGAGAACACCAAAGAACAAGTAACGAAAAGGGACAAATAAAAATCCCGACGTCGACAGGTGGCGACTCTGTTGGGGACACCAGTAAGAGGACTTAAGCCGCTATTACAAGTTTTTCAAAACTGTTATATGCTTGTGTGTGAATGTTGTATTTGCATTTATGATGAATGTGTACGAATGCATATATTTTTATGCACTTAATGCTTTACACTATATCTGCTTGTGATATTAGTGCTTCGCACATGTCATCATTTTCATAAACGGCGAGACACGTTGTATGTGAATGTATGTTGTGTGGTTCCTCTATCAGGGGGCTATCCTATCAGTGTTTGATTACTGGACTCGTAGGAAGATTAATTCCAACGAGGCTCAGGAAAGGCACCACCCAAATTCGCACCAGTTGAAAGACCGGATTAATTTCCTGTCGATTAAATTGCGATGATTTGGGAACCTTCATGCCAAAAAGCTGCGAGAGTAACCTAAGATAGGTCAGCCTCTGATAAACCAAACACGGAGGAAAGTCTCTTCATACTTTCTCATTTCAAATTACTCGTAAAAAAATCAATTACTTGTAATTTTATTCCATATTCATCTCCATGTAATGAGAAATATGAAGAAACATGTGTACATACATATTTAAATTAACATGCTATTACAATCAACTAACATCCGCCTTGCAGGATAATATTCCTAGAACGGATACATAACATGTAAACATATACACATTCCATAAAGACTAAACTACGCAAGTCTTTTGCAAGGAAACAATCAGACCTATTACCCGATCAAAATCCAAAAAGGCCACGAGCCTACAGTCAATTATGTCGTCATCAGACCAGACTGACCTTAATCTAGTTTTGCGCAAAAAATTTGACGAATTAAGTAAACAAATCACAGATTTGGCTGTTCTGCTTAAACAACTATACCAGTCTACTCAGGGTACGAGGATACCCATACATACTGAATCCTCTACACAAGGAGGAACCCAAGGTCCTGATACAACCATTACAGTACCTGAACTTCAGTTGGATACGACCAACAAGATTCATTATATCACCCATCTCAAAGGAGATCCAGACACCGGTGACATCAGGAAGAAAGTCCTTTAAATGGAAGAAACCCTTCGTGCGATCAAAGGAATTGGAGCACACGAAAGTGTCTCATATGCTGACCTTTGTATATTCCCTGGGGTTCATTATCCAAAAAAATTTAAAACTCCTGACTTCGAAAAATATGATGGGTTAGGAGATCCTTACACACATTTAAAGGTGTTCATTAGAGAACTTGGATCTTATGCAGAGGACGAGAAGCTTAGGATGCAGCTATTTCAGAAGAGTCTGACTGGAGAAGCCCGTTCATGGTATACCAGATTAGACAACTCAAAGATCCATAGTTGGGACGATCTAGCTCACGCCTTCCTCACTCAATACAGCTTCCAGTCTTAGATGGCTCCTGACAGGTACCACATTACCAAGGTCAAGAAACAGTCCAATGAGTCTTTCAGAGAGTATGCTCAAAGGTAGAGGCGCCTTGTTGCTCAAGTTATTCCTTCCATGACGGAGTCAGAAATGGTCATGACGACCTTCTTAGACATACAAGAAGCTCCTTTTCTATGAAAGAGTATTAGCTGGCATTGGTAAACCATTTTCTGAGATGATTAAACATGGGGAGATGGCTGAGATGGGATTGAAATCCGGGAAAATTCAAGACCTAGTTGCCCTTAAACCTGTTGCTGAGCATATCCAATCCGAAAATTATGGAAACAACCCCCGGAGGGTCCATAAAAAGAAAGAGGAGGATGTTTCCTTGATACTAAAAGGTCAAAAAGGCAATCAAAATATGCCTATCCATAGGAGAAATTACACTCCCTTTCAAGCACAATCTTCAAACCCTTCATTACCAAAAGGTGGAGAAGTCAAATGCCCTTGAGTGTTCACACCCTTAGGGGACTCGCTCGAGAACATTCTCACTCTTCTGACAACTCAGAAGAAAATTACGCATCTTCTTCCACCAGTCAACCCTAATGGGAGGGGTTTCAATGCTGCTCAGAAATATGCTTATCATACCGGGGCACCTGGACATGATACTCAAGATTGTTGGGCCTTGAAACACAAGATCCAAGATTTAATAGACAATGGTGAGATCGTGGTCACCAAACAAGATTAACCTCACGTATAAGACAACCCTTTTCCTCAACACAAAGAGGAAGAGGTCAGCATGATCAATTGGAGCAGTGGACAGAGTTCTAATTTTAACGATGAATCATCCCAGATCATCAAAGATAGTGTTGATAAATGGGATTATGCAAAGTTCCAATTCGCGATGGAACGAAAGATAAAAGCCCTGTGTAAACAGATTGAGCAATTGGCAGAACTGGTGACCTATCAACATCAAGTCACACACTAATTAGTCAGCCAGGAGCTTGCTAATCTGCTCCCTTTTGTTGTGAACACTCCCCCGTCACCTTCAGAGAAAGAAACACTAGAAGACAAAGTGACGAAGAGAGCGAGTGCCGAAGCCCGTAGGGATTTTGCCAATATAAGGGAATTTACATACCTGGGCCAACCTATGGAAGAGATACTTTAGATGCTGATCAATAAAGGAAGGATCACTTCCCTTCTGCCTCCAATTAATTCATGTTCAGGACGATTTAATTTTGATGGAGTATGCCAATATGACTCCCATTCTCGCGGTCACAGCACGGAAGAATGGTTGGCACTCCGCCGCCTTATTCAGAACCTAATTGACAGCGGTGTCCTGCAGCTAACAGAAGACGATACTGTGCTATTTGAGAGTGAGAATACTTATCCTACTAAATGTAAGGGACTGGTAGCAGTTATATCTAATGAGGTTGATGGAATTGTCAAACCTTTCATAATGCAAGCAATTCAACTCAAGGGAATTGACCATCCTTTGAAAGTGGTTGCTCTCGAGCCAATTAACTTGCCATTCAGACCACAATATCCTGTTATCAGCTTATAAAAAGTCCCATGGAATTATGGAGAAGCTGAAGGATCCACCTCTCATACAACTGCAGCAGTGTCGAAGGAAAATCCACTGTATCTTCCCCAACGGGTAATGAAGTCTACCATCAAATCCAAGGAGAAAATACCCATGGAGAAGATTGAAAAATTCCTCCGCACTATGGGTCATAACGAAGCCAAAGTGGTTTTAAGCTTAAGAGAAGCTTCACACCAAATTTCAATCCTGGACTTGGTTTTAACTTCCGAGGATCACAGGAAGGTCTTACTGAAGGTTTTGGAAGAAGCCTACTTGCCGACATAAGTGGATGTGGAAAAATTTCAACATTTGGTTGATCACATTTTTAACAACAATGTGATATCTTTTACTGATGATGATATGCCGCCCGAAAGGATCGGTCATTGCAAGCCGTTACACATTACGGTTTTGTCCTCCGGGTACATGCTAACTGGAGTCTTGATAGATGGAGGTTTGTCTCTGAATATCTGTCTTTACGCTACCTTACTGAAGATGAATGTCAATCTCAAGCGGATCCGAAGTTGCCATACGATCATTAAAGCTTTCAACGGAGCCCGCAGAAATTCAGTCGGAGAGATTGAGCTACCAATCGAGATTGGTCCCCATACATTTTGTGTATCTTTTCACGTGCTCAAAAGAGATTTAGGATACAACCCACTATTGGGAAGACCGTGGATTCATATGGCTGGGGTCGTCCCCTCCACTCTTCATCAGCAACTGAAATACATCATTAATGATAACCTAGTCACGGTTAATGCTGAAGCGGAATGTCCTAAACAAAGTGACATACCACTCATCAGCTTTAATTCAGAAGTTGAGCCGGTCAGTTTTCATGCCCTAGAGGTGAACAACACTCACTACCACCCTATTGGGGCGCCACCTCTCACACCCAAGATTTCTGCCGAAGTAATGTCGGCTACTCAAGAAATGATATCTTTGGGTCATCAGTCGTGACAAGGGCTGGGTAAAAGTTATCAGGGTATTAAGCACCCGATTCAAGTGATCAGTCAAACTGGGATAGTTGGACTGGGCTATTCTGCCAGTTCCAGTCAAAGGAATCCACATAAACATCATTAGATTCCTCCAGCTTCAGTTACACGACGATTGTCTCCACCTGCAAACCCTGAGTCCGCACAACCTCCTGTAAAGGTGCCAGCCAGCGTAATGGCTATGTTATTTCCCAAGCCGTTACTAGTAAAAAAGAAAGAAGTCTTTCTTCCAGACCCCAGAGTGGAAGAAGAGGAATGAAGAATTAAGCAAGACATCGTCAGAATGATGTCAGGCATACGCGTCATTGTCCATGATGATCATACAAACAGATACACCCCAGCCTATGATTGCCCAGACATAATGGTTATCATTCGGGAGAAGGACGACGATGACAACCCCTCCATCACTGCAGTCCACCAGGACTTTTCCCTCGACAATTGGAGCAGCACTCCTTGCATTGGTCGACAAGGGTAAAATGGGTTGGAACTCTTTCTGCCCTGTAGATATCATAACTGCTTACTTTTTTGTACAGTATTAGCAGTTGTTTTGTCAATACATGTTAACACTGTGTATGATCAAACCATTTCATATATACTAAGTGAAAGCATATTTTGTTTCATGACCCTGAATTTAGATGTGCCGGTACTTGTTGATAAGATGCCTCCTCTCCACAAGGATTGTAACTTTGATGTAGAATTGGATTCAGCCTTGATGGAAATACATGAGGACATTGAGGTGCCTCTGGAGATTAAAGAATGGGTCAAAGACACACCTAAACCCATCCTTGATCAAACCACTTCCTTCAATCTCGGAACCTTAGAAAGCCCTAAGTTAATCCAGAATGGTTCAGACCTTACCCCAAACCAAAGGAATGACATGGTTACGTTACTAACCCAATTCCAGGATGTGTTTGCATGGTCTCATGAAGACATGGTGGGTTTGTCCACTGACATTATTCTTCATCGCCTTCCCAATAAAGAGGGATTCAAGCCAGTCAAGCAGAAGCTCAGGCGATTGAAGCCTGAGTGGAGTTTAAAAGTGAAAGAAGAAATTATGAAACAATTTCATACTGGTATTATCATGGTGTCCACATATCCTGAATGGATATCCAACATAGTTCTCGTGCCTAAACCTGGAGGAAAGGTACGAGTTTGCGTGGATTACTGGGATCTAAACAAAGCTTTCCTTAAAGATAGCTTTTCTGTGCCATTTATCCACATTCTCATTGACAATACTGTTCAATACGGCATGTACTCCTTTGCGGATTGCTTCACAGGATATCACCAAATTATGGTTGCTGAGGAAGATCATTAGAAAACTGCTTTCATCACGCCTTGGGGAACCTTTTGCTATAGACGGTTGTCATTCAGCCTCATCAATGCTGGAGCCACCTATCAATGAGCTATGATGGCTCTTTTCCATGACTTAATGCATAAAGAGATAGAGATCTACGTGGATGACATCATTGCCAAGTCCCGAAGGGAAGAAGACCACTTAGACCATCTCATAAAGCTCTTCAACAGGTTGCGTAAGTACAACTTGAAGTTGAATCTAGCCAAGTGCGCCTTTGGCGTTAAATCAGGCAAGTTGCTAGGATTCCTAGTTAGCCACAAAGGGATTGAGCTGGATCCCGCCGAAATCTAGGCCATCACGGATATGCTTATTCCTCAGACAGAGAAGGAAATACGGGGATATTTGGGAAGAATAAACTTCATTAGCAGGTTTATTTCTCAACTCACAGCAACCTGTGAGCCTATCTTTAAATTGTTATGGAAGAACTCCTCCATGAAATGGAACGACGAGTGCCAGAAAGCCTTCCTTACAATCAAAGAACAGCTAGTCACAGCTCTTATTTTGGTGCCACCCAGGGATGATGTTCCCCTATTCATGTACATGTCCATAAGTGACAATGCCATGGGTTGTATGCTGGGACAGAAAGACGATAGAGGCCAAGAACGAGCTATCTATTACCTCAACAAAAGATTTAGCAATAGTGAACACAAGTACACTCTGATTGAGAAGACTTGTTGTGCTTTAGCATGGGCTTCCATGAGGTTACAACATTACCTCCATGGTCACACAACCCATCTTATATCCCGTGTGGATCCTCTCAAGTACGTGTTCAATAAACCAATGTTGAATATTGCTGGCTGTCAACATGGCAATTGATCCTACAAAAATTATATATCGTCTACGTAACGCAAAAGTTCATCAAAGGTCAAGGAATTGCGGATCAACTGGCCGCTGCACCTGTAGGGGACTTCAAACCCTTGGAAACTTACTTCCCAGGTGAAGGGGTAATGATAGTTTAGCTACACCATCAGTACGATACATTCCATACATGGAAAATGTATTTCAATAGAGCTGTTAATATGGAAGGTTCTGGAGCTGGAGCAGTTCTGGTATCCGGTACAGGGGAGCAGTCTCCCATCGTCGTCAAATTACAGTTTGTCAGCACCAACAACACAGCTGAATATGAAGGTTTTCTCATGGGGCTAAAATTACCCATTCAATGGGCATCAGGCGTTTAACTATCTTTAGGGATTCGGAGTTGGTAATTAGACAATCCACAGGAATCTATCAAACCAAAGAGCTACATTTGCTGCCTTACAATCGACAAGTTTTACAGATGGCTTTGAAGTTCGAAGAAATCTTCATTCTACACATTCCTCATAATAGGAATGACTTTTCAGACGCGTTAGCAACTTTGGCCTCCTTGATTCACATGCCTGACACGGAACACATGCGTCACATTTGCCCTGCACAAGGCACCAGCCTATGGGAACTATGTTGGAGAAGTATCGGATGAGCTACCTCCCATCCAGCACTCTTGGTATCAGCATATCAAGGAGTGCCTACGAGATAGATCTACACCCGCTGAGGCGAGCCCGACTGAGAAAAGGCAGATCCATCGACTTGCAATGAATATCTACCTGAACGGGGATGCACTCTACAAAAGAGATGAAGGACTAGGTCTCCTCAGATGTCTAGACCAGGACCAAGCTCAAAGAATCATGGATGAGGTCCATGGTGGAATATGTGGCCCACACATGAGTGCCCCTCTACTTGTTAAGAAGATTCTCAGATCAGGACATTACTAGCTTACCCTCAAAGCTGACTGTGATGATCACGTCAAGAGGTGTTATCAATGCCAAATTCATGGAAATGCCATCCACGCCCCTCCGAGGGAGCTCCACAATATGAGTTCACCTTGGCCCTTCTCAATGTGGGGAATGGACGTGATCAGGCCCATCGATCCCAAAGCCAGTAATGGGCATCGCTTTATATTCACCATGATCGACTACTTCACCAAGTTGGTAGAAGCAGTCTCCTTCCCTAGGGTTACCAAAGAAGTCATCATTACTTTCATCAGAAACAATGTCATTTGTCGATATGGACAACCAGAGGTAATTGTGTCAAACAATGCTAAGAACATCAACAACAAAATGATGAAGGAGTTATGCAGTAAATTCCACATCGAACATCTTAACTCCGTCATCTACCGCCCAAAGATGAATGGTGCTGTTGAAGCGGCTAACAAAAACATCAAGAAGATCATGCAAAAGATGTCCGCCAACCACAAAGAATGGCATGACTTATTGCCTCTCACTCTGTTAGCCTACAGAACATCAATGCACACTTCCACTGGGGCAACCCCCTACTCATTAACCTATGGGATTGAAGCAGTGCTTCCCATAGAAGTGGAAATGGAATCCCTAAGAGTGTTGATAGACGCTCAGCTAGATGAAGACCAATGGGTACAAGATAGGTATCACCAATTGTCTCTAATAGACGAAAGGCGAACCGCGGCTATCTTCCATGGTCAGTTATATCAACAAACGGTCGCCAGATCCTACAACAGAAAAGTCCAGCTACAGTAGTTTAAGCAACATGACCTGGCTTTAAAGAAGATCCTTTACAACCAAGATCAGTCTAAAGGAAAATTCACCCTTACCTGGGAAGGTCCGTTTGTTTCAAGGAGGTATTGACAAGAGGCGCTCTCAGATTGCAGGAAATGGATGGTGATGAATTTCCACAACTTATCAACTCGGACACCATGAAATGGTACTATGTCTGAAGTTACCATCAAGCAAACATCCTGGTGTTGGATCATCAGATCACCAATCATTCCGGTTCTTTAACCATTCGCTACATACAACTCTTTTTCACGCTTTTCCCCTCAGGGAAACATACTCTTCAAGCCAGCAGCCTTGCTTCATTCCATTCACACAACTTCGGTTATCCCCCCAGGGATTGAACCTTTCACACCTGCAGTTTATCCTGAAGACGGGATTAAAATTTTCTACGCTTGCAGTTTGTCCTGAAGACGGGATCAAACTTTTTCACACCTGCAGTTTGTCCTAATCATGGGATCAAACTTTCTTCTCCCCACAGTATAGCCTGCACATGAGATTTATACTTCTCTTCGGCTGCGAATCATCCTAAGGGGCGAACTACGTTGACCTGATCTCCTCTTTAATAGGAGTACGTAGGCAACCATTCTACATGGCCCGGTCGCAATAAAACAAATACAACAAAAACATTTCTTACACCCTTTTCCTTACAAAAACAAAAACAAAAAAAACATTCCTACACTCTTTTTGCCGCGTACAGCGTTGAACCTCTTACACCAGGTTCGAACTACGTATACATGATCTCCTCTTCAATAGGAGTACGTAGGCTGCCATTTATGGTTTGGTCTCACCCCCTACTGAAACACCAACACTTGTCAGCGGTCCTGGGATCATACTTCAATCCACCACATTTCATCGGCTTCAAACCAAAGGGATGGAATTATCTGAACCCCTCCTAAATAGAAGATTCGGCGACCATCTAAGTTGTGGTTGTACCTTGAAGATCAACACCAATCCATAAGAGATGGAATTAACTAGGCTCCTCCAAAATAAGAGTACTGGCGACCATCTGTGGTGCGGTCAATCTCAGAGAGGAAAGCCATATTCCTCTCCACATTTTCATACAGAAACCAGTCCCAAGACACCAAAGATGGTAGGGATACACACAGATCAATAATCCATTCTGAACTATCCAGAGACAACTCAGTGTCCATCCATTAAGGAGGATTTCAGAATACATCAAGATATCAAGCCCTGAAGAAGCAGGCAAAATATCAAGCAAGTATCCAGACATATTTAAAAGGAAAGTGATCAAAAATATATTTCCTTGCTATATACATAATATGTTATTTGATATACACAAGATAAAATTGTAAATGACAAAAGGGCTAAGCTAGTCTGTGCAGGAAAATACAAGCTTATCTATAAATCAGTGTATATGCGAGCTATCAAGCCTAACATGGCATCCCTCTCAGCAGAAGGAGGTAACGATGTGGTCTCCTGTACAAGGGTATCCACACGAGCTAACAGATCTACAGCTATCTGCGTGGTGATTATATGCTCATCAATGTACGTGCTCATCTCTGCAATCATGCCAGTGGTAAGGGGCCTCACTATAGTACTATATGTGACGGCTACATCCCGGGCAGATATGGCGCTATCCCTCTCAACTGTCATGGTATCTCTGACTGATCTGGCCTCATCCCGCCCAACAACAGCGGCATCTCTACGAGCTAATGCCTCGTCTCTCTCTAACAGAGCTGTGTCTCTCCCATCAAGAGTAGTTAGCATCAAGGCTCTAGCCTGATCTGTGATGCCCCCAAAATTAGGTATACATCACCCATCTTGGGTCGCCAGATACATGGTACAGAATTCAAATATAACTTACTAATACAACTGTCGTGTACAATACGACAAAACATAACTATGAGTTTGAATACAATTATTGTCTACTAGAGATTATACAAATTCAAAAGGAGTCCTCATTACAATTATTGTCACACTATTTAACAGAATAGTGAGGACTACTAATATTATCATCTGGTCCATCACTCCGTTCCCCGACTCGTCCCAGCTATATTCTCATTTCCTGAAGAGAACAGTGAAAGAAGGGGTGAGCTCAACTAGCCCAGTAAGAAATATTATGACTAAGATAATACAGAATAAATTATCATTAGCCTTCAACAGTGTTAAATTGATAAAATATAACGAACATTAAGTTTAACTACAGCAGAACAAGCAATCCATTAGAAGAGTCAAGTAGAGAATAAAATCTACTATCTTCTATGATTTAAAAGGTTTTTCAACACTGTTATCGCTGGGACTCAGCTTAATAAAATAACCCACATCATCGAATCACCCTTGCACTACGGCCAAGGATATTCTTTAGTATCACGACCACAATTATCCATGCACTACGGGCCAAGAATATTTGTGTACTCATTAATGGTCATGATTATGCCAACAACTGTCCATCAATGCACTACGGGCCAATGAGGACTTTTACTACATCGTTTGTAACATTACGGTCATGATTATACCGAGTAATCCTTAGTCATAATCATACCAAGTCCATCTATGCACTACAGGCCACAGATGACTTTCAACATTTTATAAACATGAGGATGATGACAATGATATAAGAATTCAATAAAACAAGTTCAAGAATTAATTTATCCAAGAATTAACAACGTCCAACTTGTCAATATGATACTGCTTTGTGGAGTAAAATTCAAGAATTCTTAGAAGAATATTTCCATAAAAAGATACTAGATGAAGCGCAAATATCAAAGATATTCCACTAATTTCATGGAGTATAGAAGTCAAAGTTTTAACCAACTGAGTATAATAAAGAATGAAATAACAAAATAAATCACCATGCATGCGATAGACCGAACAGACAGGTTATTCCAACAGAATAATAAATAATGGAATCAGGTCCGGCGTAAAACGCACAGACAGGATATTCCAACAGAATAATAATAAAGACGAAACCAGGTCTGGTGTAAGACACACAGACATGATATTCCAACAGAATAATAATAAAGACGGAACCAGGTCCGGTGTAAAACACACAGACAGGATGTTCCAACAGAATAATAATAAAGATGGAACCAGGTCCGGTGTAAAACACACAGACAGGATGTTCCAACAGAATAATAGAAGAATGTCACCAAGTATAGGGTAGACCGCGTATACAGGTTATTCCAACAGAATAATAAGCAATTGAATAACAACAGTTCTCTTCATGAATAAGAAAGAATAACACCCCTTACCGTTTTAAAGATGAACTGAAATAAAGAAGTAGTTAAGTAGCAGAATATTTTTCTTCTTTCTCTCTATAGTTTCTCTCTCTAGAGTTCAGTGAATTCGTAAAAAAATAATGAAGGAATGAGCTTCTATTTATAAGAAAATAGAATGCATAGTAACTAATCCATGAACGGTCCAGATTGATTTACTTTAATCTGACGGTACGTATTTAAAGAAAAATCTTTTAAATAAAATATAATATATTCTATTTATATAAAAATATTTTTACTATGCAAAATATTATGCAACACTATGCATAATAAAATATAATATACTCTATTTATAGAATAACTTTAATAAAGTATTCTGTTTTATATAGAATGATGTTTCTGTTTTATTACGTTAATAATACGAATAAAACAAAACTTCATTATCGCTAAATAATTCATATTATTAATTGACAATAATTGAATCAAACTGAGTGACTTCTCACATAAGCATTAATAATCAATACCGTGTGCTACTATGCAACCACACGTATTACTGTACTTTTACTACCGAGTAGTTCAACAGTATCAACAGTAAAACTTCCGCTGTTATTTTTATTAAAATATTTTTGTCGTTTTCTCAATTCGACAATAATTTCGTTGTGGGGTCCACCATTGATTGTACCGTCATACGGATATTTCCTGACAAAAAGAATATTCCCTGACCAAACGAATATTTTATAACAACTTACTTACTTTGCAAAATTTATAAATATTACCCCCAACTATAACATTATATCAATTTTACTCCATAATATTCAAAAATAATATTTATAGAAAATTCATCTTTATTCCAAAAGTTGGGATTTTACAATCTCCCCTTCTTATGAAATTTTGCCCTCGAAATTAGGGTACGTACCTGGTATGTCGAAGAGGTAAGGATACCTTGATTTTATTTCAGATTCTAACTCCCAAGTCATTTCCTCAACATCGTGGTTTCTCCACAAAATTTTGACTTGAGGTATAACCTTGGTGCGTAGAATATGTTCCTTCTTATCCAAGATTTGAATAGGAACCTCTTCATATGTCAAATCTTTCGCTATTTCGTCCGGTTCTAACTCAATAATGTGGTTCGGGTCTTACACATATTTACGTAGCATAGATATGTGAAAAATGTTATGAACACGAGACATACTTGGCGGTAAAGCGAGTCTATAGGCCACAGTTCCTACTCGATCGAGGATTAAAAATGGGCCGATGAATCGAGGATTGAGCTTTCCTCTCTTTTCAAATCTCGTAACTCCTTTCCATGGAGCAACACGTAACAACACATGATCTCCTATATCGAATTCCACGTCCTTTCGATGAAGATCAGCATAACTCTTTTCTCGATCTTGTGAGGTTTTTATACGTTGCTGGATCATTTGAATCTTTTTCGTAGTCATACGTGCCAACTCCGGTCCCAACAACGTTGCTTCACCCACCTCATCCCAGCATACTGGAGAACGACATTTTCTTCCATACAACGCTTCGAATGGAGCCATGCCAATACTTGTTTGATAATTGTTGTTGTAGGAAAACTCCACCAATGGTAAGAACTTATCCCAACTTCCCTTGAAATCAAGGACACAGAGCCTTAATAGATCTTCAAGAGTTTGAATAGTCCTCTCTGATAGTCCGTCCGTCTGAGGATGATATGCCGAACTAAATCAGAAATCCGTGCCCATAGCTTTTTGTAAACTAACCCAAAATCATGAAGTGAATCTTGGGTCTCGATCAGAAACTATGGATACTGGCATACCATGCAGTCTTACAATCTCGTTTATGTACATACGAGTAAGACGTTCAAGTGTATAAGTTTTTTGTATCGGTAAGAAATGAGCAGACTTGGTCAATCTATCAACAATGACCCAAATCGCATCTATGCCTTGAGAAACTTTGGAAAGACCGATAACGAAATCCATGGTAATGTGCTCCCACTTCCATTCTGGAATTTCAAGTGGTTGCAATGGACCTTTTGGTACTTGATGCTCCGCCTTGACTCGTTGACACGTTAGACACCTTAAGACAAACAGCGTTATCTCTCTCTTCATATTGCTCCACCAAAATGTATGACGAATATCATGATACATTTTGGTACTCCCAGGATGGATTGTAAACAGTGTGTTATGCGCCTCCATCATGATTTTATACTTTAAATCAGGGTCGTTAGGAATACAAAGTCTGGAGTTGACTCGAAGTATTCCTTCATCATCGATTCTTGCTTCCGGTATAGCACCTTCTTGCACTTTCTTCCTCATACACATTAGCTCTAGGTCTGTAGCTTGAGCAGCATTAACTTTATCAATTAAAGTCGGTTCTACTCGTATATTCGCCATCATCACATGGGTCCCTGGAGTTTTTAACTCTATCTCCATCCTTTGCAAGTCACACAAAATGGGCTTTTGTGTTGTCAATATTACACTCGTACCCGCATATGATCTTCTACTCAATGCGTCAGCTACCACGTTCGCTTTTCCAGGATGGTATTGGATGGTATGATCATAATCTTTCAATAGTTCAAGCCAACGTCGTTGTCGCATGTTGTGTTCCTTTTGAGTGAAGAAATATTTGAGGCTTTTATGATCCGTAAAGATCTCCACCTTCTCCCCATACAAGTAATGCCTCCAAATTTTAAGTGCAAAGACCACAGCTGCTAACTCTAGGTCATGAGTATGATAATTCCTCTCATATTCTTTGAGTTATCATGAGGCATAGGTTATGACTTTTCCATGTTGCATGAGAACACATTCTGTTGTTAGACTTGTTTTATACTAGCTGAAAGTAGTAACCGGTCAAAGTAGCTAAGTAGTTCACGTTTACGGTTTTCTGGGTAACCTAGAAAACCTATGAACGTGGTTCCTGACATGCTTTGACCGGCATGGATATTCCGACAAAATAATAAATAATGGAACCAGGTCCGGTGTAAAACACACAGACAGGATATTCCAACAGAATAATAATAAAAACGGAACCAGGTCCGGTGTAAAACACACAGACAGGATGTTCCAACAGAATAATAGAAGAATATCACCAAGTATAGGGTAGACCGCGTATACAGGTTATTCCAACAGAATAATAAAGAAATGGAATAACAGAAGTTCTCTTCTTGAATACAAAAGAATAATATCCCTTACCGTAAAATAAACTGAATATAAGAGTAGGGAAGAAGCAGAATAGTTTTCTATAACTTCTCTTATAATTTCTCTCTCTATAGTTTCGCTCTCTAGAATTTCAGTGAATTCGTAAGAAATTATGAATGAATGAGCTGCTATTTATAGAAAAATGAAATGCATAGTAACTAATGCATGAACGGTCCAGATTGATTACTTTAATCTGACGGTCCATATTTAAAGAAAAATCTTTTAAATAAAATATAATATATTCTATTTATAGAATAACTTTAATAAAGTATTCTGTTTTATATAAAAAGATGTTTCTGTTTTATTACGTTAATAATACGAATAAAACAAAACTTCATTATCGCTAAATAATTCATATTATTAACTGACAATAATTGAATCAAACTGAGTGACTTCTCACATAAGCATTAATAATCAATACCGTGTGCTACTATGCAACCACACGTATTACTGTACTTTTACTACCGAGTAGTTCAACAGTAACAATGGTAAAATTTTCGCCGTTATTTATAATAAAATATTTTTGTCGTTTTCTCAATCCGACAATAATTCTGTTGTGGGGTCCACCAATGATTGTGCCGTTGTACGAATATTCCCCGACCAATCGAATATTATATAACAACTTCCGTACTTTGCAAAATTTATAAATATTACCCACAACTATAACATTATATCAAATTAACTCCATAATATTAAAAAATGATATTTATAGAAAATTTATCTTTATTTATAAAAGTTGGGGTCTTACAACCTCCCCTTCTTATGAAATTTTGCCCTCGAAATTAGGGTACGTACCTGGTATGTCGAAGAGGTAAGGATACCTTGACTTCATTTCAAATTCTAACTCCCAAGTCATTTCGTCAACATCGTGGTTTCTCCACAAAACTTTTACTTGAGGTATAACCTTGGAGCGTAGAACATATTCCTTCTTATCCAAGATTTGAACAGGAACCTCTTCATACGTCATATCCTCCGCTATTTCGTTCGGTTCTAACTCAATAATGTGGTTCGGGTCTTCCACATATTTACGTAACATGGATATGTGAAAAACGTTATGAACACGAGACATACTTGGCGGTAAAGCGAGTCTATAAGCCACAGTTCCTACCCGATCGAGGATTAAAAATGGACCGATGAATCGAGGATTGAGCTTTTCTCTCTTTCCAAATCTCGTAACTCCTTTCCATGGAGCAACACGTAAGAACACATGATCTCCTATATCAAATTTCACGTCCTTTCGATGAAGATCAGCATAACTCTTTTCTCGATCTTGTGAGGTTTTTATACGTTGTCGGATCGTTTGAATCTTTTCTGTAGTCATACGTACCAACTCCGGTCCCAACAACGTTGCATCACCCACCTCATCCCAGCATACTGGAGAACGACACTTTCTTCCATACAACGCTTCGAATGGAGCCATGCTAATACTTGCTTGATAACTGTTGTTGTAGGAAAACTCCACCAATGATAAGAACTTGTCCCAACTTCCCTTGAAGTCAAGGACACAGAGTCTTAATAAATCATCCAGAGTTTGAATAGTCCTCTTTGATTGTCCGTCCGTTTGAGGATGATATGCCGAACTAAATCGTAAATCAGTGCCCATAGCTTTTTGTAAACTAACCCAAAATCGTGAAGTGAATCTTGGGTCTCGATCAGAAACTATGGATACTGGCATACCATGCAGTCTTACAATCTCGTTTATGTACATACGAGCAAGACGTTCAAGTGTATAAGTTTCTCGTATCGGTAAGAAATGAGCAGACTTGGTCAATCTATCAACAATGACCCAAATCGCATCTATACCTTGAGAAACCTTAGGAAGACCGGTAACGAAATTCATGGTAATGTGCTCCCACTTCCATTCTAGAATTTCAAGTGGTTGCAATGGACCTTTTGGTACTTGATGCTCCGCTTTGACTCGTTGACAAGTTAGACACCTTGAGATAAATAGCGCTATCTCTCTCTTCATATTACTCCACCAAAATGTATGATGAAGATCATGATACATTTTGGTACTCCCAGGATGGATTGCAAACGGTGTGTTGTGCGCCTCTATTATGATTTCATACTTTAAATCAGGGTCGTTAGGAACACAAAGTCTGGAGTTGACTCGAAGTATTCCTTCTTCATCGATTCTTGCTTCCGGCATAGCACCTTCTTGCACTTTCTTCCTCATAAGCATCAACTCCAGGTCTGTAGCTTGAGCAGCTTTAACTTTATTGATTAAAGTCAGTTCTACTCGTATATTCGCCATCATCACATGGGTCCCTGGAGTCTTTAACTCTACTTCCATCCTTTGCAAGTCACATAAAATGGGCCTTTGTGTTGACAATATCGCACTCATACTTGCATATGATCTTCTACTCAATGCGTCAGCTACCACGTTCGCTTTTTCAGGATTGTATTGGATGGTATGATCATAATCTTTCAACAGTTCAAGCCAACGTCGTTGTCGCATGTTGAGTTTCTTTTGAGTGAAGAAATATTTGAGGCTTTTATGATCCGTAAAGATCTCCACCTTCTCTCCATACAAGTAATGCCTCCAAATTTTAAGTACAAAGACAACAGCTGCCAACTCTAGATCATGAGTAGGATAATTCCTCTCATATTCCTTGAGTTTTCTTAATGCATAGGCTATGAATTTTCCATGTTTCATGAGAACGCATCCCAACCCTTTGCTCGAAGCATCACTGTAGATGACAAATCCCTCCGAGCCAGATGGTATTGTTAGAACAGGTGCTGAAATGAGTCTCCTCTTGAGTTCTTGAAAACTCTTCTCACATTCTTCGCTCCAACCGAACTTTGTATCTTTCTGAGTCAGCTGAGTTAGTGGAGTAGCGATTCGAGAAAATCCTTCCACGAATCTCCGATAATAACCAGCCAAACCGAGAAAACTACGTACTTCGGTTACTGATTTAGGTTGCTCCCAGCTTTGAATAGCTTCAATCTTTGCCGGGTCAACAGATATTCCACGACTTGATACTACGTGCCCAAGGAATGCTACCTCCTCTAGCCAGAACTCGTATTTCTTCAACTTGGCATAAAGCTTGTATTCATGAAGCTTTTGGAGTACCAACCTCAAGTGTTGCTCATGATCTTCACGACTTTTGGAATAAATAAGGATGTCATCAATAAAGACGACCACAAAGTGATCCAAATATTCCTTGAATACCCGGTTCATCATATCCATGAAGGCAGCAGGAGCATTAGTCAATCCAAAGGACATGACTAGGAATTCATAATGCCCGTACCGAGTTCTGAAAGCCGTCTTTGGAATATCCTCAGTTCTAACCTTCAGCTGATGATATCCAGAACGAAGATCGATCTTTGAAAAGAATTGTGCTCCTTGCAACTGGTCAAACAGGTCATCAATACGTGGCAATGGCTACCTATTTTTGATGGTGACATGATTCAACTCCAGATAATCAATACAAAGTCGCATGCTTCCATCTTTCTTCTTCACGAATAGAACAGGAGCACTCCAAGGAGAAGTACTAGGACGAATAAAGTCAATGTCTAACAATTCCTGTAGTTGGATCTTTAACTCCTGAAGTTCAATAGGAGCCATTCGATATGGGGCTTCGGAAATGGGTTTTGTACCGGGTTCAAGGTCGATACAAAATTCAATTTCACGCTCTGGGGGTAGGCCAGGAAGTTCTTCAGGGAATACGTCAGGGAATTTATTAACAGTAGAAATATCATTCAAAACTGCCGTATTTTTGTTTAGATCCGTGACATGAGCTACGAAAGCTTGACATCCGTTTTTCAATAAACGAATAGCTTTATGGCTTGAGATGACATTGATTGATTTTAATGGTTTGGTCGCTTGAATTCGTATAATAGGTTGATTAGGAGTATGAAAGCTAACAACCTTACGAAAATAATCAATTTTTGCATGATGAGTAGTTAACAAATCAATCCCTAGAATCACGTCAAATGCAAGTATTTTTAATGAAATAAGATTGACAGGTAATGTGTGGGTACCAACTTGAACCAAACATGACTTATAAACCGTGGATGTAATGAAGGTTTCTCCCAATGGAGTTTAAACAGATAAGTCAAAGTCTAATTTCTCCGGAGTCAAATTTAATCGATGAGTGCAAGTAGGAGAAATAAAAGAATGGGTAGAACCGGTATCAAATAAAGTATAGACTTCATTAGAGTTTATGATAAGCTTACTCGTGGTGACCTCATTCGGGTTCCTTGCTTTCTGGGAGGTCACAACAAACGCTCTCCCTTGCACTACCGGTTTTGACTTTTCTGGAACGGCCTTTGGTGCCTCCATCCTAGCTGAACTTGTTTTCGATAAACGACAAAATCGGGCTAAGTGACCTTCTCTTCCATAATTATAACATGCTTTAGACGGCATCGCACAATTTGGACTGATGTGTCCCTCCCCTCCGCATTTGAAGCATATGATAGGTGGTCTTTCTCCTTCCTTAACAACAGATGATGGTGCTGACGTCTTTCCATCATTGTTAAATCTCCTCTTCTTGAAATGACCATTCTTATTGTTTTGGCCCTGATTACCACCGAAGTGGTTACCATTTCTGGCCTGTTAATTCTCTCCACGTTTGTTGTCACCGCTTCGATGACTGCTCTCACTGGTATTATCATTTTGTACATTGCTCTCTTTTGGTTGCGTTGACTCGTTATCGCGCTCCACCAACTGAGCCCTATTTACAACATCTGAATACAAACACAGTTTATGAGAAATAAGATGTTGACGTATCTCCGGCTTCAAACCTCTTAAAAACATCCGCGTCATTCTTTCTTCATTATCCACCAAGTGGGACGCAAATCGGGATAACTCCACAAATTTTGCCTCGTATTGCGACACGGTCATATTGTTTTGCTCTAATTTGATAAACTCCACCTCCTTCATGTGACGAATACTTTCGGGAAAGTATTTGTTGTTGAACAGCTCTTGGAACTTCTCCCAAGACATCTTCAGTGCAGCAGGTTGAGTACGCTTTACTGATTCCCACCAGTAATCCGCCTCTCCTCGCAACATAAAGGCGGCAAAAGGAACCTTTTGTTCCTCGGAGCATCCCAAGACATCAAATAACTTGGTGATCTGCTTTATCCATGTTTCAGCTATAAGTGGTTTGGGTTCTCCCTTAAACTCCGGTGGTCCCAGCTCCTTGAACTGTTTAGTGGTGACCGTCCGAGAGTTTTCAGTGTTTCCACCTACATTTTGGATAGGAGCCGCTCTCGCCTGCTGTTGCATGAACTGCATAAAGCTTCTGAACATTCTATCAGTCATCATCTGGTCAGTGTTGTTGTTTGCATGAGGATTGTCGCCTTCTTGATGCACATTATCCTGATTATTGATATGTGGTGAATCAACAGCCGCCTGTGCTCCATTGCTATTCTCAACATTCTCAGATGCCATTTTTAGATACTGCCACAAAACAAAAGTATTACTGTAATTTTACTACCGAGTAGTTCAACAGTAACAATGGTAAAACTTCCGCCGTTATTTTTAATAAAATATTTTTGTCGTTTTCTCAATCCGACAATAATTCCGTTGTGGGGTCCACCAATGATTGTTCTGTTGTATGAATATTCCCTGCTAAAACGAATATTCCCCGACCAATCGAATATTATATAAGAACTTGCGTACTTTGCAAAATTTATAAATATTACCCACAACTATAACATTATATCAAATTAACTCCATAATATTCAAAAATGATATTTATAGAAAATTCATCTTTATTTATAAAAGTTGGGGTCTTACACTAGAACACTTAAATCACCAAACCAGTACATGTGCTGCAAGTAGTAGAAGCCTAAAAGTGGCCACTCGAACTGGTCATCATTTCTGGGTAACCCAGAAATGATGAACATCTCTGCCAGTCATTTCGGATGCCCAGATCTCCTTTGTTATGTACTGTATGATCCATATTGTTGTTGTAATATGTACTCTTATACTAGTACTACACGATATGATGCTTAGTTGGTCCAGAATCACACTACACAATGAATTATGCATGGTCAAAGTAGTACACTCGTTAACTGGCATGGTGTTCTGGGTTTTCATGAAGAACACCTATAGCGACGGTTCTGTCGCTATAGGTGGTCTTTAGCGACAATTAATTTATAAAATAATTATTTTTATTAAATAATTAGTAATAAATAGTTTTTAATTATGAAAAATATAAAATAAATTCCTAAAAATTATTTTAAAATTCGAAAATTAGTTTTTTATTATTTTAAATATATTTCATAAATATTTAATATTTTTGGAATATTAAAAGTATTTAATTTATTTAATATTAATATTAAATAAATTATTTAAAATGATTTTAATGCATGAAAAATTATTTAAAATTATATTATGGTATAAGAAAATATTTTAAGTTATTTTAAATGACTTTTAATATTTTGTGATAAATTTCATGAATAAATTAATATTAATGATAATTAAGTTATTTACTAAATGAATTACATAAATTAATTAAAAATGATTTTATTATATTATAAATCATTTTAAATATTAATAAGGTATTTAAAAATATTTTAAGTTATAAAATATAACTTTCAATATTTAAAGGTAAATTTCATTAATTAATTATTATTAATGATATTAAGGTTATTTAATAATTATATTAAATAATTTAGTTTAAAAATAATTTTAATATTATAATAATCATTTTAAATGAAAATAAAGTGTTTAAAGATATTTTAAGTTATAAAACATAACTTTTAATATTTAAAGAATAATTTTATTAATAAATTAATATTAATGATTATTAAGTTATTATTAATGATATTGAATTTATTTAATAATTATATTAAATAAATAGTTTAAAAATAGTTTTATTAATTTAAAAATCATTTGAAAAGGATATAAATGAATTAAAAATATTTTAAGTTATAATTAATGACTTTTAATATTTTGATAAATAAAACATTAATACCTTAATATTAATGGTAATTATTTAAGAATGATTTTAAGTGTTTTAAAAATTATTTAAGGATAATATTAATACTTTAAAAGTATTTTGAGTTAGAATAAATAACTTTAATATTTTGGAAATAATTTCATTAATAGTTTAATATTAATTAAATATTAATGATAATAGAATTGATTAGTATTTAATCATTTAAATATGATTCCGATGTTTAAAAATTCATGATAAATTATAATAAATGTTTTGAAATTATTATAAGTCATTTAAAAATAATATGACTGATACTTACAGATATTGAACTACAGGATAGAGTCTTAGACTCGATAATTACCCGATAAAGTCGTCGGTACACTGACATATTTTAGAATTTGATCTTGACTTAGATAATTTGATTAGATATGTGTTTATTTGTGATTCAATGGTTGTGGAACATATGTGACAAGGTGATTAAGTTATGTGCTGACTGCTATGTGTTATAGTATGTTATTCTAATCGATCAAATGATCTTATTACTGATAGGTGTTGTATAAAGATAGAACTAAGTTACAAACTGTAAGCAGTGCATCAGGCAAGTATCTTACCTTTGCATTTCCTTTATGCAATGGACATGAGTAAGAAGTTTCAGAATTATATTATTATTATGTTATATTATTAACCCTATTGTCATATATTCTATATCCCCGATCATTGTTTATCAATATGTTAGTATATGGTAATTCAAATATATATTCTGTTCGTTAATTTCTTTATATGGTTATACAAGTGTCCCCACTTAGATAATCATTGTATTTAATCACATGTTGGTATATATATATATATATAAGTCGTCTAAGCTATTTGATCAGCTAGACATAAATTTTAAAATGTCGTTGAATATGATAAAAACCTTTTTGTATCCAATCAAATTGTTTTGGTTCGGATTCTAGTCTAAGTATGAACATCCCGATCACGGGAAAACTTTTATGCGCCCAAGGCGGATAGAGTGAACGATTATATCGTTCTTGTAATGTAGTATTGATCAATACAGGGTTCATGGGATGTACACCCTCGTGCCCGTAAGATATGACGGTTTGCAGATGAAGTTCTGTCTAACCTTATCGAAAATTTAAAATAATGTTCATAGTATGTCGACTACCCTATATATATGGTCAATATGTAGTTTTAAAATTTGGAGATAGAATGGTTATGTTATTATTATCGGTTCAGTTTACTTCATAACTATAAATTCGTTGTAGAAGTGATGTACAAAGAAAATATTTATTTCTTTCAACTACTTATATTTCTAATTGGTATTACTTGATGGGCACCCAAATACTCACCCTTGCTTAAATTTAAATGTTTTCAGCTAGGCATGAACAACTCGAAGGTTCAGACAAGAACAAGTGAAAAGAAAAACAAACGGAACATGTGTAATGGTATCTTTTGTAATAGTTAGACTGTATTAAGATAATGATATGTATTATATATCATGTAAAGAATATAGTAAAGGTTACGTACTTAGGATTAGACTCTGATAAATGTAAGTTAAGTTTGATATTTATATTATTGTTATTATTATTAGTATTATTCCGCTCATAGAAATGGTATCGTGAAGAACCAAGTTCGGGTCTTAGAATAGAGAGAAAAGTTGAAAATAAAAATAACTCAAATAGAGTTTGTAAAGGAGATGAATTGAATAAATTCATCGTCAAATAAAATAAAAGATAACTTTTATAAAACTATTATTTGCTATGTGTATATATTAGCTAATAATCAAGATAACTTAGTTGTGTAGATGTCAGATAGAAAATAATTAGGATACCCTCAGATCATAAAGAAAGAGTAAACATCCTTAACCGAGCCAATATCAAAGTCAATAGCTGAAATAGAGGCTCACATTGAAAGCTACCTCAATGAGGTGGTTATTTTGGAAAGTATAGTACCGGACCCTGAAACGATAGTATGACTAATAGGTAAAGTATAGTTAAAGAATATGTGGTCAATATCGAGTTCTTAAACTCATATATTTGTGGTGAGTTCTTAAGCTCATAATGTATGGTAAGTTGGACGAACTAGGTGTAGTTAGGTGTGAATGGATTATTGAAGATAATGTGAATAAACAGATTTCTAAGCAATTGATCCTTAGTGGAGGCGTAAGAAATAAGTTGTACTAGTATTACTTGAATATGTATGATTCTATGTTGGGTATATGATATGTATGTATGTATTAGGTAATATTTTTTAAATTTTGTATAAGTTGTGTCAGCAATTCTCGACTTTTGAGTCACAAGGGATAGCGGATGATTAAAGTAATATGTGCTATGGTGTATGTAAAGTGTTATGAGTATGAATTTATATGGGATTAATGAAATAAGTTGGTATAAAGATTATATGAGTACTGGTTAATGCAGAAAACCAAAATTTTAAAAATATAGAATATTTTGAGTACATGATAAATATAGAATTTCGTGTTATATGATTATACGTATACGATAAGGTTTAGAATAAAAGAATAAATTGTGATACCGCCAATAAGACGAAAACGAAATACACGGATAGAAGAACATGTCAACAAAGCTGGGGAACAACCAGACCCGATATGGAATTTTTCGATTATGGACGATCAAGCTATGCAGAATGAAATATCAGTCGCCAGAAGATCAACTAGATAATAGATCGTCGAACGTCAAAGACTTCAAGGCCATCGTACTTCCAGGATTCGGAAGATCAACTAACCCTGTTGACGCAATTGTGATAGCTAGGATAACGAAGGGGCAAAAGATAGTTATGTCACCTATACGATAAAAGGAAAGGAGATAAAGGGCAAGTCTGCGTGAGTTAAGAGTGAATCAAAGGAATATAAGGTGAAAGATTGTCCAAGGAGGAGAAGAGAGGCAAAGAATACGAATACAAAGAAAGGCAACAGGACATTGGCGACAACGGGACCAACATCAACAAACAAACCAACGAAATCAACCGCCCATTCAAGATATCGTAGCAGCCGGGGATGCAACTCCAGGTATTATTCTAATCAATATTATTTTCTTATATATTACTTTCTTATATATAGTAAAATTATTTTTTTTATAAGTTATTTTGAAAGAGGAATTTGAGTTCTTTCATAAATCAATTTTCCGTATAAGCAGATAGATAAGCTTTATGCTGAATAGTTAAAGATCAGTTGGATCATTTTTTTATCGAGATCTACTCGCCATGATTGTGTATGTTATGTACCCTGGTATGTATAGGTTTTAAAACGGTGATTCCGAGGACGGAATCTTTATAAGGGATAGTGAATGTAACAACCTAATATTTTCTACATAAATAAATAAGAAATTTTGCGTATAATTTTTTTTTTATTTTAAAGGATGAGGATTTGTACAAGATAATGTGTATATGTATTTATGTGGTAAATAAAAATATATTTATTACATAAATGTTTACAAATAATTTTATTTTAGAGTAATTAATTATTATAAAGTATATTCTTATAATAATTAATTTTATAGTGGAAATATTTTTATTAATTATTTTTCGTGATTATATAATCATATATTATTTAAATAATATATGAAGTGATTTTTTTATAATAATTATAATAATTATTTTATTATAGGAATTTTAGTACAAATTATTAAGTTAATTATTTTACCTTAATTATTAAGGTTAAATATGGAAGAATAATCAGATATCGAATCCAAACCCTAATTTTGGATTATTATCAAGGAATGAGAATAATAATATTGTAAGACCCCAACTTTTATAAATAAAAATAAATTTTCTATAAATATCATTTTTGAATATTATGGAGTTAATTTGATATAATGTTATAGTTGTGGGTAATATTTATAAATTTTACAAAGTACGCAAGTTGTTATATAATATTCGATTGGTCGGAGAATATTTGTTTTAACAGGGAATATTCGTACAACGGCACAATCATTGTTGGACCCCACAACAGAATTATTGTCGAATTGAGAAAACGACAAAAATATTTTATTAAAAATAACGGCGAAAATGTTACCATTGATACTGTTGAACTACTCGGTAGTAAAAGTATAGTAATACGTGTGGTTGTATAGTAGCACACGGTATTGATTATTAATACTTACGTGAGAAGTCACTCAGTTTGATTCAATTATTGTCAGTTAATAATATGAATTATTTAGCAATAATGAAGTTTTGTTTTATTCGTATTATTAACGTAATAAAACAGAAACATCTTTTTATATAAAACAGAATACTTTATTAAAGTTATTCTATAAATAGAATATATTATATTTTATTTAAAAGATTTTTCTTTAAATATGGACCGTCAGATTAAAGTAATCAATCTGGACCGTTCATGCATTAGTTACTATGCATTTCATTTTTTTATAAATAGCAGCTCATTCATTCATAATTTCTTACGAATTCACTGAAACTCTAGAGAGAAAAATTATAAGAGAAGTTATAGAAAAGTATCCTACTTCTTCCCTACTCTTATATTCAGTTTATTTTACGGTAAGGATATTATTCTTTTGTATTCAAGAAGAGAACTTCTGTTATTCCATTTCTTTATTATTCTGTTGGAACATCCTGTCTGTGTGTTTTACACCGGACCTAGTTCCGTTTTTATTATTATTCTGTTGGAACATCATGTCTGTGTGTTTTACACTGGACCTGGTTCCATTATTTATTATTCTGTCAGAATATCCTGTCTGTGCCTTTTACGCCGGACCTAGTTTTATTATTTATTATTCTGTTGGAATAACCTGTCTGTGCGGTTTATCGCATGCATGGTAATTTTTTTTGTTATTCCATTCTTTATTATACTCAGTTGGTTAAGTTTTGACTTCTATACTCCATGAAATTAGTAGAATATCCTTGATAATTGCGTTTTATCCAGTATCTTTTCATGAAAATATTCTTCTAAGAATTCTTGAATTTTACTCCACAAAGCAGTATCATGTTGACAATTTGGACGTTGTTAATTCTTGGATAAATTAATTCTTGAACTTATTTTATTGAATTATTATATCATTGTCATCATCCTCATGTTTATAAAATGTTGAAAGTCATTTGTGGCCTGTAGTGCATAGATGGACTTGGTATGATTATGACCAGAGATTATTCGGTATAATCATGACCGTAATAAATAATGTGGTAAAAGTCCTCATTGGCCCATAGTGCGTTGATGGACAGTTGTTAGCATGACCATGACCATTAATGAATACACAAATATTCTTGGCCCGAAGTACATAGATAATTGTGGTCGTGATACTAAAGAATATCCTTGGCCATAGTGCAGGGGTGATTCGATGATGTGGATTATTTTATTAAGCTGAGTCTCAGCGATAACAGTGATGAAAAACCTTTTAAATCATAAAAGATAGTAGATTTTATTCTCTACTTGACTCTTTTAATGGATTGCTTATTCCGCTGCAGTTAAACTTGATGTCTTTTGTATTTTATCAGTTTAACAATGTTGAAGGCTAATGATAATTTATTCTGCATTATCTTAGTCATAATATTTCTTACTAGGCTAGTTGAGCTCACCCTTTCCTTCACTGTTCTCTTCAGGAAATGAGAACGTAGCTGGGACAAGTCAGGGAACGGAGTGATAGTCCGAATGATAGTATTAGCTAGTAGTCCTCACTATTCTATTAAATAGTGTGACAATAATTGTAATGAGGACTCCTTTTGAGTTTGTATAGTCTCTAGTAGATAATAATTGTATTCAAACTCACAGTTATGTTTTGTCGTATTGTACACGACAGTTGTATTAGTAAGTTGTATTTGTATTCTATACCATGTATCTGACGACCCAAGATGGGTGATGTATACCTAATTTTGGGGGCGTCACAGTTGGTATCAAAGCTTAGGGATATGATCCCTGGCTAAGATGTGAGAATAGAACTAGGAGGGGAGAGACGAGGAATTCCTTCGCTAGTATGACCTACCTAAGTTTATTTGCATGGTATTTAATTGGTCGGTCAGAGTATAAGGATAATATATGACATATCAATTAACTTTTGTTTTGTGGCAGTATCTGAAAATGGCATCCGAGAATGTTGAGAATAGCAATAGAGCACAAGCGACTGTTGATTCACCACATATCAATAATCGGGATAATGTGTATCTGGAAGGCGACAATCCTCATGCAAACAACAATACTGACCAAATGATGAATGATGAAATGTTCAGAAGCTTTATGCAGTTCATGCAACAGCAGGAGAGAGCGGCTCCTGTTCAAAATGTAGGTGGAAACACTGAAAACTCTCGGACGGTCACCGCTAAACAGTTCAAGGAGCTGGGACCACCGAAGTTTAAGGGAGAGCCAAAACCACTTATAGCGGAAACATGGATAAAGCAAATCACCAAGATATTTGATGTCTTGGGATGTTCCGAGGAGCAAAAGGTTCCCTTTGCCGCCTTTATGTTGCGAGGAGAGGCAGATTACTGGTGAGAATCGATTAAGCGCACTCAACCTGCCGCACTGAAGATGTCTTGGGAGAAGTTCCAAGAGCTGTTCAATGACAAATACTTTCCCGAAAGTGTTCGCCACATAAAGGAGGTGGAGTTCATCAAATTAGAGCAGAATAATATGATCGTGTCGCAGTACGAAGCCAAGTTTGCCGAGTTATCCCGGTTTGCGTCCCACCTGGTGGATAATGAAGAGAGAATGACGCGGATGTTTTTAAGGGGTTTGAAGCCAGAGATACGTCAACATCTTATTTCTCATAAACTGTGTTTGTATTCCGATGTTGTGAATAGGGCTCAGTTAGTGGAGCGCGATAACGAGTCAACGCAACCAAAAGAGAGCAGCCGACAAAATGATAATACCAGTGAAAGCAGTCATCGAAGCAGTGACAAGAAGCGTGGAGGGAATCAACAGGCCAGAAATGGTAACCACTTCGGTGGTAATCAGGGCCAAAATAATAAGAATGGACATTTCAAGAAGAGGAGATTCAACAATAAGGGAAAGACGTCAGCACCAGCAACCGTTGATAAGGAAGGAGAACGATCACCTATCATATGTTTCAAATGCGGAGGGGAGGGACACATCAGTCCAAACTGTGCGATGCCGTCCAAAGCATGTTATAATTGTGGAAGAGAAGGTCACTTAGCTCGATTTTGTCTTTTACCGAAAACAAGTTCAGCTAGGATGGAGGCACCAAAGGCCATCCCAGAAAAGTCAAAGTAGGTAGTGCAAGGGAGTGCGTTTGTTGTGACCTCCCAGAAAGCAAGGAATCCAAATGAGGTCATCATGAGTAAGCTTATCATAAATTCTAGCGAAGTCTATACCTTATTTGATACCAGTTCTACCCATTCTTTTATTTCTCCTACTTGCGCTCATCGCTTAAATTTGACTCCGGAGAAATTAGACTATGACTTATCTGTTGAAACTCCATTGAGAGAAACCTTCATTACATCCACGGTTTATAAGTCTTGTTTGGTTCAAGTTGGTACCCACACATTACCCGTCGATCTTATTTCATTAAAAATACTTGCATTTGACGTGATTCTAGGGATTGATTGGTTAACTACTCATCACGCTAAAATTGATTGTTTTCGTAAGGTTGTTAGTTTCCATATTCCCAATCAACCTATTATGCGAATTCAAGCGACCAAACCATTAAAATCAATCAATGTCATCTCAAGCCATAAAGCTATTCGTTTATTAAAAAACGGATGTCAAGCTTTCTTAGCTCATGTCACGGATCTAAAGAAAAATACATCAGTTTTGAATGATATTTCTATTGTTAATAAATTCCCTGACGTATTCCCTGAAGAACTTCCTGGCCTACCCCAAGAGCGTGAAATTAAATTTTGTATCGACCTTGAACCCGGTACAAAATCCATTTCCAAAGCCCCATATCGAATGGTTCCTATTGAACTTCAGGAGTTAAAGATCCAACTGCAGGAATTGTTAGACATTGGCTTTATTCGTCCTAGTACTTCTCCTTGGGGTGCTCCTGTTCTATTCGTGAAGAAGAAAGATGGAAGCATGCGACTTTGTATTGATTATCGGGAGTTGAATCATGTCACCATCAAAAATAGGTACCCATTGCCACGTATTGATGACCTGTTTGACCAGTTGCAAGGAGCATAATTCTTATCAAAGATCGATCTTCGTTCTGGATATCATCAGCTGAAGGTTAGAACTGAGGATATTCCAAAGACGGCTTTCAGAACTAGGTACGGGCATTATGAATTCCTAGTCATGTCCTTTGGATTGACTAATGCTCCTGCTGCGTTCATGGATATGATGAACCGGGTATTCAAGGAATATTTAGATCACTTTGTGATCGTCTTTATTGATGACATCCTTATTTATTCCAAAAGTTGTGAAAATCATGAGCAACACTTGAGGCTGGTACTCCAAAAGCTTCGTGAATACAAGCTTTATGCCAAGTTGAAGAAATACGATTTCTGGCTGGAGGAGGTAGCATTCCTTGGGCACGTAGTATAAAGTCGTGGAATATCTGTTGACCCGGCAAAGATTGAAGCTATTCAAAGCTGGGAGCAACCTAAATCAGTAACCGAAGTACGTAGCTTTCTCGGTTTAGCTGGTTATTATCGGAGATTTGTGGAAGGATTTTCTCGAATCGCTACTCCACCAACTCAGCTGACTCGGAAAGATACAAAGTTCGATTAGAGCGAAGAATGTGAGAACAGTTTTTAAGAACTCAAGAGGAGACTCATTTCAGCACCTGTTCTAACAATACCATCTAGCTCGGAGGGATTTGTCATCTACAGTGATGCTTCGAGCAAAGGGTTGGGATGCGTTCTCATGAAACATGGAAAAGTCATAGCCTATGCATCAAGACAACTCAAGGAATATGAGAGGAATTATCCTACTCATGATCTAGAGTTGGCAGTTGTTGTCTTTGTACTTAAAATTTGGAGACATTACTTGTATGGAGAGAAGGTGGAGATCTTTACGGATCATAAAAGCCTCAAATATTTCTTCACTCAAAAGGAACTCAACATGCGACAACGACGTTGGCTTGAACTGTTGAAAGATTATGATCATACCATCCAATACCATCCTGGAAAAGCGAACGTGGTAGCTGACGCATTGAGTAGAAGATTATATGCAAGTATGAGTGCGATATTGTCAACACAAAGGCCCATTTTGTGTGAGTTGCAAAGGATGGAAGTAAAGTTAAAGACTCCAGGGACCCATGTGATGATGGCGAATATACGAGTAGAACCGACTTTAATTGATAAAGTTAAAGCTGCTCAAGCTACAGACCTGGAGTTGATGCGTATGAGGAAGAAAGTACAAGAAGGTGCTATGCCGGAAGCAAGAATCGATGAAGAAGGAATACTTCGAGTCAACTCCAGACTTTGTGTTCCTAACGACCCTGATTTAAAGTATGAAATCACGATGGAGGCGCACAACACACCGTTTGCAATCCATCGTGGGAGTGCCAAAATTTATCATGATCTTCGTCATACATTTTGGTGGAGCAATATGAAGCGAGAGATAGCGCTGTTTATCTCAAGGTGTCTAACTTGTCAACGAGTCAAGGCAGAGAATCAAGTACCAAAAGGTTCATTGCAACCATTTGAAATTCCAGAATAGAAGTGGGAGCACATTACCATGGATTTCGTTATCGGTCTTCCTAGGGTTTCTCAAGGTATAGATGCGATTTGGGTCATTGTTGATAGATTGACCAAGTCTGCTCATTTCTTACCGATACGAGAAACTTATACACTTGAACGTCTTGCTCGTATGTACATAAACGAGATTGTAAGACTGTATGGTATGCCAGTATCCATAGTTTCTGATCGAGACCCAAGATTTACTTCACGATTTTGGGTTAGTTTACAAAAAGCTATGGGCACGAATTTACGATTTAGTTCGGCATATCATCCTCAGACGGACGGACAATCAGAGAGGGCTATTCAAACTCTTGAAGATCTATTAAGACTCTGTATCCTTGATTTCAAGGGAAGTTGGGACAAGTTCTTACCATTGGTGGAGTTTTCCTATAACAACAGTTATCAAGCAAGTATTGGCATGGCTCCATTCAAAGCGTTGTATGGAAGAAAGTGTCGTTCTCCAGTATGTTGGGGTGAGGTGGGTGAAGCAACGTTGTTGGGACCGGAGTTGGTACGTATGCCTACAAAAAAGATTCAAACGATCCGACAACGTATAAAAACCTCACAAGATCGACAAAAGAGTTATGCTGATCTTCATCGAAAGGACGTGGAATTTGATATAGGAGATCATGTGTTCTTACGTGTTGCTCCATGGAAAGGAGTTATGAGATTTGGAAAGAGAGGAAAGCTCAATCCTCGATTCATCGGTCCATTTTTAATCCTCGACCGAGTAGGAACTGTGACTTATAGACTCGCTTTACCGCCAAGTATGTCTCGTGTTCATAACGTTTTTCACATACCCATGTTACGTAAATATGTGGAAGACCCGAACCACATTATTGAGTTAGAACCGGACTAAATAGCGGAGGATTTGACGTATGAAGAAGTTCTTGTTCAAATCTTGGATAAAAAGGAACATATTCTACGCTCCAAGGTCATACCTCAAGTCAAAGTTTTGTGGAGAAATCACGATGTTGAGGAAATGACTTGAGAGTTAGAATCTGAAATGAAGTCAAGGTATCCTTACCTCTTCGACATACCGGGCACGTACCCTAATTTCGAGGGCGAAATTTCATAAGAATGGGAGGTTGTAAGACCCCAACTTTTATAAATAAAGATGAATTTTCTATAAATATCATTTTTGAATATTATGGAGTTAATTTGATATAACGTTATAGTTGTGGGTAATATTTATAAATTTTACAAAGTACGCAAGTTGTTATATAATATTCGATTGGTCGGGGAATATTCGTTCTAGCGGGGAATATTCGTACAACGGCACAATCATTGGTGGACTCCACAACGGAATTATTTTCGGATTGAGAAAACGACAAAAATATTTTATTAAAAATAACGGCGAAAGTTTTACCATTATTACTGTTGAACTACTCGGTAGTAAAAGTACAGTAATACGTGTGGTTGCATAGTAGCACACGGTATTGATTATTAATGCTTATGTGAGAAGTCACTCAGTTTGATTCAATTATTGTCAGTTAATAATATGAATTATTTAGCGATAATGAAGTTTTGTTTTATTCGTATTATTAACGTAATAAAATAGAAACATCTTTTTATATAAAACAGAATACTTTATTAAAGTTATTCTATAAATAGAATATATTATATTTTATTTAAAAGATTTTTCTTTAAATATGGACCGTCAGATTAAAGTAATCAATCTGGACCGTTCATGCATTAGTTACTATACATTTCATTTTTCTATAAATAGCAGCTCATTCATTCATAATTTCTTACGAATTCACTGAAACTCTAGAGAGAGAAATTATAAGAGAAGTTATAGAAAAGTATCCTGCTTCTTCCCTACTCTTATATTCAGTTTATTTTACGGTAAGAATATTATTCTTTTATATTCAAGAAGAGAACTTCTGTTATTCCATTTCTTTATTATTCTGTTGGAATAACCTGTATACGCGGTCTACCCTATACTTGGTGACATTCTTCTATTATTCTGTTGGAACATCCTGTCTGTGTGTTTTACACCGGACCTGGTTCCGTTTTTATTATTATTCTGTTGGAACATCCTGTCTGTGTGTTTTACACCGGACCTGGTTCCGTTTTTATTATTATTCTGTTGGAACATCCTGTCTGTGTGTTTTACACTGGACCTGGTTCTATTATTTATTATTCTGTCGGAATATCCTGTCTGTGCGTTTACGCCGGACCAGGTTCCATTATTTATTATTTTGTCGAAATATCCTGTCTGTGCGTTTTACGCCGGACCTGGTTTCATTATTTATTATTCTGTTGGAATAACTTGTCTGTGCGGTTTATCGCATGCATGGTGATTTCTTTTGTTATTCCATTCTTTATTATACTCAGTTGGTTAAGTTTTGACTTCTATACTCCATGAAATTAGTGGAATATCTTTGATAATTGCATTTCATCCAGTATCTTTTCATGAAAATATTCTTCTAAGAATTCTTGAATTTTACTCCACAAAGCAGTATCATGTTGACAATTTGGACGTTGTTAATTTTGGATAAATTAATTCTTGAACTTTTTTATTGAATTATTATATCATTGTCATCATCCTCATGTTTATAAAATATTGAAAGTCATCTGTGGCCTGTAGTGCATAGATGGACTTGGTATGATTATGATCAGGGATTATTCGGTATAATCATGACCGTAATAAATAATGTGGTAAAAGTCCTCATTGGCCCGTAGTGCGTTGATGGACAGTTGTTGGCATGATCATGACTATTAATGAATACACAAATATTCTTGGCCCGTAGTGCATGGATAATTGTGGTCCACTACTAAAGAATATCCTTGGCCATAGTGCAGTGGTGATTCGATGATGTGGATTATTTTATTAAGCTGAGTCTCAGCGATAACAGTGATGAAAAACCTTTTAAATCATAAAAGATATAGATTTTATTCTCTACTTGACTCTTTTAATGGATTGCTTGTTCCGCTGTAGTTAAACTTGATGTCTTTTGTATTTTATCAGTTTACACTGTTGAAGGCTAATGATAATTTATTCTGCATTAACGTAGTCATAATATTTCTTACTGGGCTAGTTGAGCTCACCATTTCTTTCACTGTTCTCTTCAGGAAATGAAAACGTAGCTGGGACAAGTCGGGGAACGGAGTGATGGTCCGAATGATAGTATTAGCTAGTAGTCCTCACTATTCTGTTAAATAGTGTGATAATAATTGTAATGAGGACTCCTTTTGAGTTTGTATAGTCTCTAGTAGACAATAATTGTATTCCAACTCACAGTTATATTTTGTCATATTGTACACGACTGTTGTATTAGTACGTTGTATTTGTATTCTGTACCATGTATCTGACGACCCAAGATGGGTGATGTATACCTAATTTTGGGGGCGTCACAAATATAATATTAATTATATTTTAATTTTTCAGTGCTATAAATATGTACTGTATGTACATATTGATGATGGTTGGTCAATAATGGTTTTAATGATTAAAACCCTAGTTTTACTGTGGAAAACCCTAATTTGAAAATCAATTGGAAGTTTAAGACTGTTATATAACTGTGTTATATGATTTATGTTGTGTATTATATAATGATTGGATTAATTAGGTAAACCCTAATTAAAAAGCCAGAAACCCTAATTTTCAATTTGAAACCCTAATTGCTAAAATGGTAACTCTAATTATTATTTTAGTAAATAATTATGTTGATTAGAAAACCCTAATTCATAATTTGGTAAACCCTAATTATATTAAGAAACCCTATGTATTTTTTTAAACCCTAATTTTCTATTAAAACCCTAATTTTTAATTAGTAAGTTATAATTAAAATTTTATTGAACTTTAATCTTAATTGTTCAAAGCCTAAAAATTATTTGGGAAACTTTAAGATTTAAAATCTAGTGATTAAAACCTAGATTCAAGCATCATGGACAAGAATACCCTTAAATTACTTTGTTAGTTTACTAAATTAGCCTTTTTAGTATTTATTTAATAAGCTAGCTTGCAAAGTCACCACTCTAATATTATAGCACATGCCTAAAACTCCTTCAAGCTTATCCACTTTGACACCTTGCATGTTAGATTCATTGCATCTTAGAATTATAAATAGGTTGGAGGAGAGAGAAATGGCATTTGCTAGCTTATTTTATGCACAACACCCATCTAAACTCTCTCAAGCTCTCACCTCCGAAAATATCAAGATATATCAGTCCCATATTCAAGTCCCACTAACTCACATCACAAATCTGTAGCCAAGAAATCAGATTTGAGGCCTAAAGGTATAAAACCCTAACCAAAATTTCGACCCTTGATCTTATGTTAAAAGTTGTGTTTATGTGTTGTAATATGTTCTATGTAGTGTCTATAAGTGATCTGGGTTGATAGATGTTAGATCCATAACATCTATAAGCTCGGATTTGAAGTTTTTCAAAAACTGGGAAAAAGTTATTTTGTTGTCTGACAGTGAATGTCAGGCCTTGTAGATCCGTGTATGTTATGTGTTTTTGTTGTTTAAATGTTTGAAGTTGTAGTAAGTTGCGATATCTTTAATCTAGAACTGGAATCAGGGTCAGGGGATGAGTATATTTCATTTTATTCTTAGTCAAACTCGTTTGACCGAGCATGACCGGAAGATTTCTGGGTAACCCAGAAATCAATTTCCAGTGTCTGGCAAGATGTTTAAGGCTCCAGATCTGTTAGGATTTTGTGGTTTTGTTCTTGTTCTTGCCTTCATGTTGTAGTATGTTAGATGGACTACACTCTGAAGCCTTTAAATCACCTATACATCTTACTGGCTGAAAGTTGTAACCGGTCAAAGTAGCTAAGTAGTCCACGTTTACGGTTTTCTGGGTAACCCAGAAAACCTATGAACGTGGTTCCTGACATGCTTTGACCGGCATGGATTTTCTTACTGTGATGTTGTTAGACTTGTTTTATACTATGTAACTGATGTCTTGCATGTTGTCTACACACTAGAACACTTAAATCACCAAACCAGTACATGTGTTGCAAGTAGTAGAAGACTAAAAGTGGCCACTCGAACTGTTCATCATTTCTGGGTAACCCAGAAATGATGAACATCTCTGACAGTCATTTTGGATGCCCAGATCTCCTTTGTTATGTACTGTATGATCCATATTGTTGTTGTAATATGTACTCTTACACTAGTACTACACGATATGATGCTTAGTTGGTCCAGAATCACACTACACAATGAATTATGTATGGTCAAAGTAGTACACTCGTTAACTGGCATGGTGTTCTGGGTTTTTATGAAGAACACGTATAGCGACGGTTCTGTCGCTATAGGTGGTCTTTAGCGACAATTAATTTATAAAATAATTATTTTTATTAAATAATTAGTAATAAAAAGTTTTTAATTATGAAAAATATAAAATAAATTCCTAAAAATTATTTTAAAATCTGAAAATTAATTTTTTATTATTTTAAATATATTTCATAAATATTTAATATTTTTAGAATATTAAAAGTATTTAATTTATTTAATATTAATATTAAATAAATTATTTAAAAATGATTTTAATGAATGAAAAATTATTTTAAATTATTTTATGGTATAAGAAAATATTTTAAGTTATTTTTAATGACTTTTAATATTTTGTGATAAATTTCATTAATAAATTAATATTAATGATAATTAAGTTATTTACTAAATGAATTGAATAAATTAATTAAAAATAATTTTATTATATTAAAAATCATTTAAATATTAATAAGGTATTTAAAAATATTTTAAGTTATAAAATATAACTTTCAATATTTAAAGGTAAATTTCATTAATTAATTATTATTAATGATATTAAGGTTATTTAATAATTATATTAAATAATTTAGTTTAAAAATAATTTTAATATTATAATAATCATTTTAAATGAAAATAAAGTGTTTAAAGATATTTTAAGTTATAAAACATAACTTTTAATATTTAAAGAATAATTTCATTAATAAATTAATATTAATGATTATTAAGTTATTATTAATGATATTGAATTTATTTAATAATTATATTAAATAAATAGTTTAAAATAGTTTTATTAATTTAAAAATTATTTGAAAAGGATATAAATGAATTAAAAATATTTTAAATTATAATTAATGACTTTTAATATTTTGATAAATAAAATATTAATACCTTAATATTAATGGTAATTATTTAAGAATGAATTTAAGTGTTTTAAAAATCATTTAAGGGTAATATTAATACTTTAAAAGTATTTTGAGTTAGAATAAATAACTTTAATATTTTGAAAATGATTTCATTAATAGTTTAATATTAATTAAATATTAATGATAATAGAATTGATTAGTATTTAATCATTTAAATATGATTCCGATGTTTAAAAATTCATGATAAATTATAATAAATGTTTCTGCTAGGCATGAACAACTCGAAGGTTCAGACAAGAACAAGTGAAAAGGAAAACAAACGGAACATGTGTAATGGTATCTTTTGTAATAGTTAGACTGTATTAAGATAATGATATGTATTATATATCATGTAAAAAATATAGTAAAGGTTACGTACTTGAGATTAGACTTTGATAAATATAAGTTAAGTTTGATATTTATATTATTATTATTATTATTAGTATTATTCCGCTCATAGAAATGGTATCGTGAAGAACCGAGTTCGGGTTTCAAGTACCCGAGTTTGGGGTCTTTACAAGTTGGTATCAGAGCTTAGGGTTAGAAACCTTAGGTGTAAGACCCCGACTTTTATAAATAAAGATGAATTTCCTATAAATATCATTTTTGAATATTATGGAGTTAATTTGATATAATGTTATAGTTGTGGGTAATATTTATAAATTTTGTAAAGTATGCAAGTTGTTATATAATATTCGATTGGTCGGAGAATATTCGTTTTAACAGGGAATATTCGTACAATGGCACAATCATTGGTAGACCCCACAACGGAATTATTGTCAGATTGAGAAAACGAGAAAAATATTTTATTAAAAATAACGGCGGAAGTTTTACCATTGATACTGTTGAACTGCTCGGTAGTAAAAGTACAGTAATACGTGTGGTTGCATAGTAGCACACGATATTGATTATTAATACTTATGTGAGAAGTCACTCAGTTTGATTCAATTATTGTCAGTTAATAATATGAATTATTTAGCGATAATGAAATTTTGTTTTATTCGTATTATTAACGTAATAAAACAGAAACATCTTTTTATATAAAACAGAATACTTTATTAAAGTTATTCTATAAATAGAATATATTCTATTTTATTTAAAAGATTTTTCTTTAAATATGGACCGTTAGATTAAAGTAATCAATCTGGATCGTTCATGGATTAGTTACTATGCATTCTATTTTTCTATAAATAGCAGCTCATTCCTTCATTATTTCTTACGAATTCACTGAACTCTAGAGATAGAAACTATAGAGAGAGAGAAGAAAAGTATTATGCTATTTAACTACTTCCTTATTTCAGTTCTACTTTAAAACGGTAGAGAATATTATTTCTTTTATATTAATGAAGAGAACTTCTGTTATTCAATTCTTTATTATTCTGTTGGAATAACCTGTATACGCGGGCTTCCCTATACTTGGTGAAATTCTTCTGTTATTCTGTTCTTTATTATTCTGTTGGAACATCCTGTCGGTGCGAATTTCGCCTGACCTGGTTCTGTCTTTATTATTCTGTTGGAACATCCTGTCTGTGCGTTCTACGCCGGACCTAGTTCCATCCTGTTTGTGCATTCTATGCCGGAACTGGTTCCATCTTTATTATTCTGTCGAAATATCCTGTCTGTGCGTTTTACGCCGGACCTGGTTCCGTTATTTATTATTCTGTTGGAATAACCTGCCTGTGCGGTCTATCGCATGCCTGGTGATTTCTTTTGTTATTCCATTCCATATTATATTCAGTTGGTTAAAAATTTGACTTCTATACTCCAGGAAATTAGTGAAATATCCTTGATATTTGCGCTTTATCTAGTATATTTTTATAGAAATATTATTCTAAGAATTCTTGAATTTTACTCCACAAAGCAGTATCATGTTGGCAATTTGGATATTATTAGTTATTGGATAAAATAATTCTTGAACTTGTTTTATTGAATTGTCATCATCCTCATGTTTATAATATGTTAAAAGTCATCTGTGGCATGTAGTGCATAGATGGACTTGGTATGATTATGACCAGAGATTATTCGGTATAATCATGATCGTAATGTTACAAATGATGTGGTAAAAGTCCTCATTAGCCCGTAGTGCGTTGATGGACAGTTGTTGGCATGATCATGACCATTAATGAATACACAAATATTCTTGGCCCGTAGTGCATGGATAATTGTGGTCGTGATACTAAAGAATATCATTGGCCGTAGTGCAGGGGTGATTCGATGATGTGGATTATTTTATTAAGCTGAGTCTCAGCGATAACAGTGTTGAAAAATCTTTTACAACATAGAAGATAGTAGATTTTATTCTTTATTTGACTCTTTTAATGGATTGCTTGTTCCGCTGCAGTTAAACTTGATATTCGTTATATTTTATCAGTTTAACACTGTTGAGGGCTAATGATAATTTAGTCTGCATTATCTTAGTCATAATATTTCTTACTGGGCTAGTTGAGCTCACTCTTTCTTTCACTGTTCTCTTCAGGAAATGAGAATATTGCTGGGACGAGTCGGAGAACAGAGTGATGGACCAGATGATAGTATTAGTAGTCCTCACTATTCTGTTAAATAGTGTGACAATAATTGTAATGAGGACTCCTTTTGAGTTTGTATAGTCTCTAGTAGACAATAATTGTATTCAAACTCACAGTTATGTTTTGTCGTATTGTACACGATAGTTGTATTTGTATTATGTACCATATATCTGACGACCCAAGATGGGTGATGTATACCTAATTTTGGGGGTGTCACAGTTGGTATCAAAGCTTAGGGATATGATCCCTGGCTAAGATGTGAGAATAGAACTAGGAGGGGAGCGACGGGGAATTCCTTCGCTAGTATGACCTACCTAAGTTTATTTGCATGGTATTTAATTGGTCGGTCAGAATATAAGGATAATATATGACAAATCAATTAACTTTTGTTTTGTGGCAGTATCTGAAAATGGCATCCGAGAATGTTAAGAATAGCAATGGAGCACAGACGACTGTTGATTCACCACATATCAATAATCGGGATAATGTGCATCAGGAAGGCGACAATCCTCATGCAAACAACAATACTGACTAAATAATGAATGATGGAATGTTCAGAAGCTTTATGTAGTTCATGCAACAGCAGGCGAGAGCGGCTCCAGTTCAAAATGTAGGTGAAAACACTGAAAACTCTCGGATGGTCACCGCTAAACAGTTCAAGGAGCTAGGACCACCGGAGTTTAAGGGAGAGCCAAAACCACTTATAGCGAAAACATGGATAAAGCAGATCACCAAGATATTTGATGTCTTAGGATGCTCTGAGGAGCAAAAGGTTCCCTTTGACACCTTTATGTTGCGAGGAGAGGCAGATTACTGGTGGGAATCGATTAAGCGTACTCAACCTGCCGCACTGAAGATGTCTTGGGAGAAGTTCCAAGAGCTGTTCAATGACAAATACTTTCCCGAAAGTGTTCGACACATGAAGGAGGTGGAGTTCATCAAATTGGAGCAGAATAATATGACCGTGTCATAGTATGAGGCTAAATTTGCTGAGTTGTCCCGGTTTGCATCCCACTTGGTGGATAATGAAGAGCGAATGACGCGAATGTTTTTGCGAGGTTTGAAATCTGAGATACGTCAACATCTTATTTCTCATAAACTGTGTTTGTATTCAGATGTTGTGACAACAAGCGTGGAGGGAATCAATAGGCCAGAAATGGTAATCACTTCGGTGGTAATCAGGGCCAAAACAATAAGAATGGTCATTTCAAGAAGAGGAGATTCAACAATGATGGAAAGACGTCAGCATCAGCACCCGTTGTTAAGGAATGAGAACGACCACCTATCATATGTTTCAAATGCGAAGGGGAGGGGCACATCAGTCCAAACTGCGTGATGTCGTCGAAAACATGTTATAATTGTGGAAGAGAAGGTCATTTAGCTCAATTTTGTCATTTACCAAAAACAAGTTCAGCCAGGATGGAGGCACCAAAGGCCGTCCCAAAAAATTCAAAACCGGTAGTGCAAGGGAGAGCGTTTTTTGTGACCTCCCAGAAAGCAAGGAATTCGAATAAGGTCATCACGGGTAAGCTTATCATAAACTCTAACGAAGTCTATACTTTATTTGATACCGGTTCTACCAATTTTTTTATTTCTCTTACTTGCGCTCATTGATTAAATTTGACTAAGAAGAAATTAGACTTTGACTTATCTGTTGAAACTCCATTGGGAGAAACCTTCATTACATCCATGGTTTATAAGTCTTGTTTGGTTCAAGTTGGTACCCACACATTACCTGTCGATCTTATTTCATTAAAAATACTTGCATTTGACGTGATTCTAGGGATTGATTGGTTAACTACTCATCATGCAAAAATTGATTGTTTTCGTAAGGTTGTTAGCTTTCATATTCCTGATCGACCTATTATGCGAATTCAAGCAACCAAACCATTAAAATCAATCGTTGTCATCTCAAGCCATAAAGTTATTCGTTTATTGAAAAACGGATGTCAAGCTTTCTTAGCTGATGTCACGGATTTAAACAAAAATACGTCAGTTTTGACTGATATTTCTATTGTTAATAAATTCCCTGACGTATTCCCTGAAGAACTTCCTGGCCTACCCCCAGAGCGTGAAATAGAATTTTGTATCGACCTTGAACCCGGTACAAAACCCATTTCCAAGCTCCATATCGAATGGCTCCTATTGAACTTCAGGAGTTAAAGATCCAACTGCAGGAATTGTTAGACATTGGCTTTATTCGTCCTAGTACTTCTCCTTGGGATGCTCCTGTTCTATTCGTGAAGAAGAAAGATGGAAGCATGCGACTTTGTATTGATTATCGGGAGTTCAATCATGTCACCATCAAAAATAGGTACCCATTGCCACGTATTGATGACCTGTTTGACCAGTTGCAAGGAGCATAATTCTTTTCAAAGATCGATCTTCGTTCTGGATATCATCAGCTGAAGGTTAGAACTGAGGATATTCTAAAGACGACTTTCAGAACTCGGTACGGGCATTATGAATTCCTAGTCATGTCCTTTGGATTGACTAATGCTCCTACTGCCTTCATGGATATGATGAACCGGGTATTCAAAGAATATTTGGATCACTTTGTGGTCGTCTTTATTGATGACATCCTTATTTATTCCAAAAGTCGTGAAGATCATGAGCAACACTTGAGGCTGGTACTTCAAAAGCTTCGTGAATACAAGCTTTATGCCAAGTTGAAGAAATGCGATTTCTGGCTGGAGGAGGTAGAATTTCTTGGGCACGTAGTATCAAGTCGTGGAATATCTCTTAACCCGGCAAAGATTGAAGCTATTCAAAGCTGGGAGCAACCTAAATCAGTAACCGAAGTACGTAGCTTTCTCGGTTTAGCTGGTTATTATCGGAGATTCGTGGAAGGATTTTCTCGAATCGCTACTCCACTAACTCAGCTGACTTGGAAAGATACAAAGTTCGGTTAGAGCGAAGAATGTGAGAAAAGTTTTCAAGAACTCAAGAGGAGACTAATTTTAGCACCTGTTCTAACAATACCATCTGGCTCGGAGGGATTTGTCATCTACAGTGATGCTTCGAGCAAAGGGTTGGGATGCGTTCTCATGCAACATGGAAAAGTCATAGCCTATGCATCAAGACAACTCAAGAAATATGAGAGAAATTATCTTATTCATGATCTAGAGTTGGCAGCTGTTGTCTTTGCACTTAAAATTTGGAGGCATTACTTGTATGGGGAGAAGGTGGAGATCTTTACGGATCATAAAAGCCTCAAATATTTCTTCACTCAAAAGGAATTCAACATGCGACAACGACATTGGCTTGAACTGTTGAAAGATTATGATCATACCATTCAATACCATCCTGGAAAAGCGAACGTGGCAGCTGACGCATTTAGTAGAAGATCATATGCAAGTACGAGTGCGATATTGTCAACACAAAGGCCCATTTTGTGTGACTTGCAAAGCATGGAGATAGAGTTAAAGACTCCAGGGACCCATGTGATGATGGCGAATATACGATTAGAACCGACTTTAATCGATAAAGTTAAAGTTGCTCAAGCTACAGACCTGGAGTTGATGCGTATGAGGAAGAAAGTGCAAGAAGGTGCTATGCCGGAAGCAAGAATCGATAAAGAAGGATTACTTCGAGTCAACTCCAGACTTTGTGTTCCTAACGACCCTGATTTAAAGTATGAAATCATGATGGAGGCGCACAACACACCATTTGCAATCCATCCTGGGAGTACCAAAATGTATCATGATCTTCGTCATACATTTTGGTGGAGCAATATGAAGCGAGAGATAGCGCTGTTTATCTCAAGGTGTCTAACTTGTCAACGAGTCAAGGCGGAGCATTAAGTACCAAAAGGTCCATTGCAACCACTTGAAATTCTAAAATGGAAGTGGGAGCACATTACCATGAATTTCGTTACCGGTCTTCCTAAGGTTTCTCAAGGTATTGATGCGATTTGGGTCATTGTTGATAGATTGACCAAGTCTGCTCATTTTTTACCGATACGAGAAACTTATACACTTGAACATCTTGCTCGTATGCACATAAACGAGATTGTAAGACTGCATGGTATGCCAGTATCCATAGTTTCTGATCGAGGCCCAAGATTCACTTCACGATTTTGGGTTAGTTTACAAAAAGCTATGGGCACGAATTTACGATTTAGTTCGGCATATCATCCTTAGACGGACGGACAATCAGAGAGGACTATTCAAACTCTGAAAGATTTATTAAGACTCTGTGTCCTTGATTTCAAGAGAAGTTGGGACAAGTTCTTATCATTGGTGGAGTTTTTCTACAACAACAGTTATCAAGCAAGTATTGGCATGGCTCCATTTAAAGCGTTGTATGGAAGAAAGTGTCGTTCTCCAGTATGCTGGGATGAGGTGGGTGAAGCAACGTTGTTGGGATCGGAGTTGGTACGTATGACTACAGAAAAGATTCAAACGATCCGACAATGTATAAAAATCTCACAAGATCGACAAAAGAGTTATGCTGATCTTCATCGAAAGGACGTGGAATTTGATATAGGAGATCATGTGTTCTTACGTGTTGCTCCATGGAAAGGAGTTACGAGATTTGGAAAGAGAGGAAAGCTCAACCTCGATTCATCGGTCCATTTTTAATCCTCGATCGAGTAGGAACTGTGGCTTATAGACTCACTTTACTACCAAGTATGTCTCGTGTTCATAACGTTTTTCACATATCCATGTTACGTAAATATGTGGAAGACCCGAACCACATTATTGAGTTAGAACCGGACGAAATAGCGGAGGATTTGACGTATGAAGAAGTTCCTGTTCAAATCTTGGATAAGAATGAACACATTCTACGCTCCAAGGTCATACCTCAAGTCAAAGTTTTGTGGAGAAATCACGATGTTGAGGAAATGACTTGGGAGTTAGAATCTGAAATGAATTCAAGGTATCCTTACCTCTTCGACATACCAGGTACGTACCCTAATATCGAGGGGAAAATTTCATAAGAAGGGGAGGTTGTAAGACCCCAACTTTTATAAATAAAGATGAATTTTCTATAAATATTATTTTTGAATATTATGGAGTTAATTTGATATAATGTTATAGTTGTGGGTAATATTTATAAATTTTGCAAAGTACGCAAGTTGTTATATAATATTCGATTGGTCGGAGAATATTCATTTTAAAAGGGAATATTCGTACAACGGCATAATCATTGGTGGACCCCACAACAGAATTATTGTCGGATTGAGAAAACGACAAAAATATTTTATTAAAAATAACGGCGGAAATTTTACCATTAATATTGTTGAACTACTCGGTAGTAAAAGTACAGTAATACGTGTGGTTGCATAGTAGCACATGGTATTGATTATTAATGCTTATGTGAGAAGTCACTCAGTTTGATTCAATTATTGTCAGTTAATAATATGAATTATTTAGCGATAATGAAGTTTTGTTTTATTCGTATTATTAACGTAATAAAACAGAAACATACTTTTATATAAAACAGAATACTTTATTAAAGTTATTCTATAAATAGAATATAATATATTTTATTTAAAAGATTTTTCTTTAAATATGGACTATTAGATTAAAGTAATCAATCTGGACCGTTCATGGATTAGTTACTATGCATTCCATTTTTCTATAAATAGCAGCTCATTCCTTCATTATTTCTTACGAATTCACTGAACTCTAGAGAGAGAAACTATAGAGAGAAACTATAAAGAGAAAGAAGAAAAGTATTCTGCTACTTCACTACTTCCTTATTTCAGTTCTTCTTTAAAACGGTAGGGAATATTATTTCTTTTATATTCATGAAGAGAACTTCTGTTATTCAATTCTTTATTATTCTGTTGGAATAACCTGTATATGCGGGCTTCCCTATACTTGGTGAAATTCTCCTGTTATTCTGTTCTTTATTATTCTGTTGGAACATCCTGTCGGTGCGAATTTTGCCTGACCTAGTTCCGTCTTTATTATTCTGTGGGAACATCCTGTCTGTGCATTCTACGCCGGACTTGGTTCCGTCTTTATTATTCTGTCGAAATATCATGTCTGTGCATTCTACGCCGGACCTGGTTCCATCTTTATTATTCTGTCAGAATATCCTGTCTGTGCGTTTTACGCCGGATCTGGTTCCGTTATTTATTATTCTGTTGGAATAACCTTCATGTGCAGTCTATCGCATGCCTGGTGATTTCTTTTGTTATTCCATTCCTTATTATATTCAGTTGGTTAAAACTTTGACTTCTATACTCCATGAAATTAGTGGAATATCCTTGATATTTGCGCTTCATCTAGTATATTTTTATGGAAATATTCTTCTAAGAATTCTTGAATTTTACTCCACAAAGCAGTATCATGTTGGAAATTTGGACGTTATTAGTTCTTGGATAAAATAATTCTTGAACTTGTTTTATTGAATTGTCATCATCCTCATGTTTATAATATGTTGAAAATCATCTGTGGCCTGTAGTGCATAGATGGACTTGGTATGATTATGACCAGGGATTATTCGGTATAATCATGATCGTAATGTTACAAATGATATGGTAAAAGTCCTCATTGGCCCGTAGTGCGTTGATGGACAGTTGTTGGCATGATCATGACTATTAATGAATACACAAATATTCTTAGCCCGTAGTGCATGGATAATTGTGGTCGTGATACGAAAGAATATCCTTGGCCGTAGTGCAGGGGTGATTCGATGATGTGGATTATTTTATTAAGCTGAGTCCCAGTAATAACAGTGTTGAAAAATCTTTTAAAACATAGAAGATAGTATATTTTATTCTCTACTTGACTCTTTTAATGGATTGCTTGTTCCGCTGCAGTTAAACTTGATGTTCATTATATTTTATCAGTTTAACACTGTTGAGGGCTAATGATAATTTATTCTGCATTATCTTAGTCATAATATTTCTTACTGGGCTAGTTGAGCTCACCCTTTCTTTCACTGTTCTCTTCAAGAAATGAGAATATAGCTGGGACGAGTCGGAAAACGGAGTGATGGACCAGATGATAGTATTAGTAGTCTTCACTATTCTGTTAAATAGTGTGACAATAATTATAATGAGGACTCCTTTTGAGTTTGTATAGTCTCTAATAGACAATAATTGTATTCAAACTCACAGCTATGTTTTGTCGTATTGTACACGACAGTTGTATTTGTATTATGTACCATATATCTGACGACCCAAGATGGGTGATGTATACCTAATTTTGGGGCCGTCACATTAGGCGGGTTAGACCTTAGGCTGTAACCTTTGAATAGACGGAAACATTAAAAAATACAAATAACTCAAATAGAGTTTGTAAAGGAGATGAATTGAATAAATTCATCGTTAAATAAAATAAAAGATAACTTCTATAAAACTATTATTTGCTATGTGTATATTTTAGTTGATAATCAGGATAACTTAGTTGTGTAGATGTCAGATAGAAAAGAATTAGGATACCCTCAAATCATAAAGAAAGAGTAAACATCCTTAACCGAGCCAATATCAAAGTCAATAGCTGAAATAGAGGCTCACATTGAAAGCTACCTCAATGAGGTGGTTATTTTGGAAAGTATAGTACCGGACCCTGAAACGATAGTATGACTAATAGGTAAAGTATAGTTAAAGAATATGTGGTCAATGTCGAGTTCTTAAACTTATATATTTGTGGTGAGTTCTTAAGCTCATAATGTATGGTAAGTTGGACGAACTAGGTGTAGTTAGGTGTAAATGTATTATTGAGGATAATGGGAATAGACAGATTTCTAAGCAATTGATCCTTAGTGGATGCGTAAGAAATAAATAGTACTAGTATTACTTGAATATGTATGATTCTATGTTGGGTATATGATATGTATGTATGTATAAGGTAATATTTTTCAAATTTTGTATAAGTTGTGTCAGCAATTCCCGACTTTTGAGTCACAAAGGGATAGCGGATGATTAAAGTAATATGTGCTATGGTGTATGTCAAGTGTTATGAGTATGAATTTATATGGGATTAATGAAATAAGTTGGTATAAAGATTATATGAGTACTGGTTAATGCAGAAAACCAAAATTTTAAAATATAGAATATTTGAGTACATGATAAATATAGAATTTCATGTTATATGATTATACGTATACGATAAGGTTTAGAATAAAAGAATAAATTGTGATAATACCGCCAATAAGACGAAAACGAAATACACGGATAGAAGAACATGTCAACAATGCTGGGGAACAACCCGACCCGATATGGAATTTTTCGATTATGGACGATCAAGCTATGCAAAATGGAATACCAGTCGCCGGAAGATCAGCTAGATAATAGATCAACGAACGTCAAAGACTTCAAGGCCATCGTACTGCCAGGATTCGGAAGATCAACTGACCCTGTTGACGCAATTGTGATAGCTAGGATAACGAAGGGGTAAAAGATAGTTATGTCACCTATACGATAAAAGGAAATGAGATAAAGGGCAAGTCTGCATGAGTTAAGAGTGAATCAAAGGAATATAAGGTGAAAGATTGTCCAAGGAGGAGAAGAGAGGCAAAGAATACGAATACAAGGAAAGGCGGCAGGACATTGGCGACAATGGGACCAACATCAACAAACAAACTAACGAAATCAACCGCAAGCGTCTTCAACATGACCATTCAAGATATCGTGGCAGCCGGATGCGACTCCAGGTATTATTCTAATCAATATTATTTTCTTATATATTACTTTCTTATATATAGTAAAATTATTATTTTTATAAGTTATTTTGAAGGAGGAATTTGAGTTCTTTCAGAAATCAATTTTCCGTATAAGCAGATAGATAAGCTTTATGCTGAATAGTTAAAGATCAGTTCGATCAATTTTTATCGAGATCTACTCGCAATGATTGTGTATGCTATGTACCCTGGTATGTATAGGTTTTAAAACGGTGATTCCAGGGATGGAATCTTTATAAGGGAGGGTGAATGTAACAACCTGATATTTTCTACATAAATAAATAAGAAATTTTGCGTATAAATTTTTATTTTATTTTAAAAGGATGAAGATCTGTACAAGATAATGAGTATATGTATTTATGTGGTAAATAAAAATATATTTAATACATAAATATTTACAAATAATTTTATTTTAGAATAATTGATTATTATAAAGTATTCTTATAATAATTAATTTTACAGTGGAAATATTTTATTAATTATTTTCTATAATTATATAATCATATATTATTTAAATAATATATGAAGTGATTTTTTGATAATAATTATAATAATTATTTTATTATATGAATTTTAGTACAAATTATTAAGTTAATTATTTTACCTTAATTATTAAGGTTAAATATGGAAGAATAATCAGATATGGAATCCAAACCTTAATGTTGGATTATTATCAAGGAATGAGAATAATAATATAATTTTAATTATATTTTGATTTTTCAATACTATAAATATGTACTGTATGTACGTATTGAGGATGGTTGGTCAATTATGGTGTTTAATGATTAAAACCCTAGTTTTACTGTGGAAAACCCTAATTTGAAAATCAATTGGAAGTTTAAGACTGTTATATAACTGTGTTATATGATTTATGTTGTGTATTATATAATGATTGGATTAATTAGGTAAACCCTAATTAAAAAGCCAAAAACCCTAATTTTCAATTTGAAACCCTAATTGCTAAAATGGTAACTCTAATTATTATTTTAGTAAATAATTATGTTGATTAGGAAACCGTAATTCATAATTTGGTAAACCCTAATTATATTAAGAAACCATATGTATTTTTTTAAACCCTAATTTTCTATTAAAATCCTAATTTTTAATTAGTAAGTTATAATTAAAATTTTATTGAACTTTAATTTTAATTGTTCAAAATCTAGAAATTATTTAGGAAACTTTAAGGTTTAAAATCTAGTGATTAAAACCTAGATTCAAGCATCATGGACAAGAATACCCTTAAATTACTTTCACTACAAAAAAATGAGCCTTTAGCAACGATTTTTTGGGCAACGACTTTATAAGTCGTTGCTAAAAGTATATGTTTAGCAACGAAATTTTTCCTTCGTTGCAAATTGTGTCAGGCTTTCACTTTTTGCAATAAAATTCATAAGTCGTTGCAAAATTTCGTTGCTAATTCATTGGAGGGAAAAAATTTCGTTAGAAATTCGTTGCAAAATTTTCGGCCACTTGATTTCCCGTCATCGTGGGCAATGAAAGTTTTTTTGTTGCTAAAAATGGGACTTTAGCAACGATTTTTCAAGCAACAGCTTTATAAGTCGTTGCTAAAAGTGTATGTTTAGCAACGAAACTTGTCCTTCCTTCGTTGCAGATTGTGTCAGGCTTTCACTTTTTGCAATGAAATTCAGAAGTTGTTGCAAAATTTGAAAACAAAATTCGTTAGAAATTCGTTGCAAAATTTCTAACCACTTGATTTCTCCTCATCGTGGGCAACAAAATTTTTTTGTTGCTATATTTCGTTGCCTAATATGGACCACATTCATTGGCAACAATTTTTATTTTCGTTGCATATCTTATACAACTTTTTGCAACGACTATTAAAATGTTGCCTTAAATTAAGATAATCTCAATAAACATGTTTTTGTAAGACCATATTCGGTATTCGGAGAATTGTCAAAAATTATTCATATTTAGTATTTAAAAATTATAGGGTCCTTAACACTAATATACAACAATTAGAAAGTAATTACAAAAATAAAACATACACAAAATAATTATAAAAATAACGCAATTCATATTAATAAGGAAACCTAAAATTAAGGATAAATATCTGCCATAACTAATCATTCAAATTCAGATATCTGGGATCTAACCACAAAAATAAATTTAAATTCAAATATTCAAATTCAAATTTCATAGGAAAGACTGCACAAATTTTGTACTCTGCAGGAGGTGGCGGAGGCAATTTTCAGAGGAGGTGGAAGCTTTGGAGGAGGTGACAGCGTCGGAGGAGGTGGTAATGGTGGCTTCAGAGGCGGCGGTGATGGCTATGGAGGAGGTAACAATGGCGGTGGTGGCTCAAGTGGTGGTTACAGAGACGGTGGAGGTGGAGGCTTGGGCGGTAGTGGCGGGAGCAACCATTTTCTGGTAGTAAAAGGAAATTCTCAAGATACTGCAGAGGAGAAGATCGTTAGTAATGTTATGGTAACCAAACTTTTATAACAAGATAACCAAAACTTTTATACTAAGGTAACCAAACTTTTATACTAAGGTAACCAAACCTTAGTAATTACCAAGGTAACCAAACTTTTATACTGAGGTAACCAAACTTTTATACCAAGGTAACCAAAACTTTTATACTAAGGTAACCAAACTTTTATACTAAGATAACCAAACTTTTATACCAAGGTAACCAAACTGTCATACCAAGGTAACCAAACATTTATATCAAGGTTACCTTGGTATGAAGGTTTGGTTACCTTGGTGTGAAGGTTTGGTTACCAACTGCACTATGAAAAAACTGATGGTGTGGAGGTGGATTGGTTACCTTGGTATAAAAGTTTGGTTACCTTAGTATAAAAGTTTGGTTACCAAACTTTTATACTGAGGTAACCAAACTTTTATACTAAGGTAAACATTAATCAACACCAATCAACAAAAAAAGTGATCATAAATTCATAATCAAACGCACATTTTGCATAAAATTAAGATCATAAACCCCAAATGAATGAAATTAAAGAGAAAACCTTAAAAACTGGTGCGAGAGAGAGAGAGAGAGGTAAAATAGAAGTACTTACAAAAACAGAGTACAAAAAAATATGAAGAACAATTGGAAGAATGAAAGAGAGAGAAAAGAATGGCAGAATAAAAGAAAATGGAAGAAATGGCGTCTTCATCTTTTATACAAAAATGGCAGAAATGGCGTCTTCATCTTTTGAAGAAAAAATGGCAGAATAGAAGAAAATGAGAGAGAAAATGACAAAATGTCGTCTTCATCTTCTCTCTTCACTGGTATCTTCATCTTCTCTCTTCACTCTTCAGCTTTTGTCTTTAAATATGAAAATAGAAGAATAGAATTGCAGTGGCGTACAAAAAATGACAGTAGAAGGAGATGAAAGAGAAAATGGCACCTACCAAAACTAATCCCCTAAATTAAGGAATTCTAATTACACTGATATTGTCATGTCAGTCATTACATATTAATCCCTTAATTTAAGGACCTTTAATTATGTTAAGATTGAAAATAAAAACAAAAAAGTGTAATACTTTTGTAATTATTTTATAGGTGTATGATTTTTATAATTATTTTTAAAAATGTACTACTTTATGTAATTTATCCAAAATTATATCCAAATGCAAAACATATTCAAACATGTGACCTATCATTTGAAACTTTGGTCATTTGACCGCTGGAGCAACATAAGTTATCTGACAATAATAATAATAATAAAGTTGCACCAATGGTGTGTAAGTTTTTTTTAACTCCCATTTTTTAAATTCTCCTTTTTCTTGACTTGTAATTTTTTTTATAATCAAATATTAATTTCTCTTTATATCTTGTATTAGAAGGTGTTTGGCAATGACTTATAAGTTGGTTAAACTAAGTTATAAGTCATTTGTTATTATTTAGTGTTTGACAATAACTTAAATTTTAACTTTTTTTTACTTATAAGTCATTATTAAAAAATTTTCATGCTGCATGTGCTATATTTTTTTATTATTATTACTATTACTATTACTATTATTATAATTATTATTATATTTACTATTATTATTATTACTATTATTATTATTATTACTACTATTATTATTAATTTTTATTATTATTATTATTAGACTAATTATTACTAATCTTATAATTATTATTTTTATTATTATAATAATTATAATTATTACTATTATTATAATTTCTATATTATTATTATTATTATTATTATTATTATTATTATTATTATTGTTGTTGTTGTTGTTGTTGTTGTTGTTGTTGTTTTTGTTATTATTATTATTGTTACTATTATTATAATAATTATCATAGTACTAATAATAAAAAAGCCTGGCCCGACCCGTGGACTTTTTAAAAAATAAAATAAAATAATGCTCTCCTTGATAATTGAACTCTAGACCCCCCCACTTTCCTTAAACAAATGCTCAAACCAACTAAGCAATAAAGATTTTTTTTATTATAAAGTCAGTTACCCGACACTAAAATACTAAAAATACTAATTACATATTTACATCAAATACTAAAAATACTAATTAAAAAAAATACTAAAATACTAAAAAAAATCAAATTCAAAAATAATAAAATTCAAAAAAAATACTAAAATACTAAAATTCAAATTATTTTGTTAATTAATCAAAAGAACAAAAATTCAAAAGAACTTTTATTTTCAGAAATGTTTCACTCCGTCCGTCTCAAAAATATAACATAAGAAGCAAAAATATCACAACTAAGTATCGAACCTAAGACCTATGGGTTATTGGGCCATTAAGTTGCCACTAAGCCATTATAATTTATTAGTGATATTATATAAATATTTATAAATAATAAAAATATGACATTTAATACTAAAGATATTACACATAAATTATTGTAAAAAATAAATTATTTAATATAAGTAAATATCTAACTTGAGATTACATAAAATAATAAGAACTTTTATTCTTAGACGGAGGGAGTAACTTAAAACATGAACATATTTTTAAGTCCAAAAATAAAATATAAAAAGAAGAATAGTAATTATGACGCCCCCAAAATTAGGTATGCATCACCCATCTTGGGTCGTCAGATACATGGTACAAAATACAAATACAACTGTCATGTACAATACGACAAAACATAACTGTGAGTTTGAATACAATTATTGTCTACTAGAGACTATACAAACTCAAAAGGAGTCCTCATTACAATTATTGTCACACTATTTAACAGAATAGTGAGGACTACTAGCTAATACTATCATTTAGACCATCACTCCGTTCCCCGACTTGTCCCAGCTACATTCTCATTTCCTGAAGAGAACAGTGAAAGAAAGGGTGAGCTCAACTAGCCCAGTAAGAAATATTATGACTAAGATAATGCATAATAAATTATCATTAGCCTTCAACAGTGTTAAACTAATAAAATATAAAAGACATCAAGTTTAACTGCAGTGGCACAAGCAATCCATTAAAAGAGTCAAGTAGAGAATAAAATCTACTATCTTTTATGATTTAAAAGGTTTTTCATCACTGTTATCGCTGAGACTCAGCTTAATAATTAATCCACACCATCGAATCACCCCTGCACTACGGCCAAGAATATTCTTTAGTATCACGACCACAATTATCCATGCACTATGGGCCAAGAATATTTGTGTATTCATTAATGGTCATGATCATGCCAACAACTGTCCATCAATGCACTACGGGCCAATGAGGACTTTTACCACATCATTTGTAATATTACGGTCATGATTATACCGAATAATCCCTGGTCATAATCATACCAAGTCCATCTATGCACTACAGACCACAGATGACTTTCAACATATTATAAACATGAGGATGATGACAATGATATAAGAGTTTAATAAAATAAATTCAAGAATTAATTTATCCAAG